>CM076575.1:391085087-391437453 GCA_034641835.2 Pinus albicaulis
TGTTCTTTGATTATTTTCAAGTTTTGGAGCACAAGGAGTTACAGGGGGTTTGAAACCAGCGATATATACTCCAAACAGAGGATAAATGGGTAAGATTTTCAATCCTTTCTTTCTAGTTTAAAGCATAGAATTTGGTTAGTTGAGTCCTTCTTTTGATAACATGCCCCTGATCTGTGAAGGTTTATCAATGCAAGACCTTAGGGTAACATTGCCCATACGATCATCCAAGGAAATCAAGACCAAGTGCACTCAAGCCATTCTTTACTTGGAGTCTCCAGCAATTCTAATTCCTAGAGGCAGCCAAGCAACTGAAGATGAAGGGCACTCAATCTATGTTTACTGGGAGTGAAGTAGACTCAATCAGTATTTTATAGGGAGTTTTTAGTAGCTTCCCTGTAGAATAAATAGAGCGGAGCTAGATCTAGGAACGAGTTAGTTAGCCAGTGATTTGATTCTAGTTGACTTCCATTCCATCCCACTTCCATTCCATTCCATTGGATTCAAATTTTTGCTATAAAGACATTAGGCTCTGTTAAAACTTTTATGGATGTAACAGACAGTTATTTTTTATGAAATGAGTAAAGAGATGCCATTGTATTGATCTAGTTCTAGAGATCAGGGCTCGTGGGTTAGGTCCCAACCCATGTGCCTCAGCGTCTCTGTTGTTTCCATTCTTTTCTTTCATGTCATTTAGCTAGTTTTTATTTTGAACATTTAGTTAGTTTGCCGATATTTTTATTGATTTTGTTAAGTCCCTATATTAATAGTGTATTCCCTTATTATGTTAGTGTATCCCCCCTTATTGTTATTGTTGTACCCTTGTAACCCCCATATTTTTATTATTGTTCCCTTACATTATTATTGTTAAGTCGGCTAGGATTACATTGTGACCCCACTAGGATTACATTGTCGCCCCATGGACTCCTATATATAAAAAGGAGGTTTTTTTCATTTTTATTATCCAAGAATTGTTAATTCATGTAATGTATTTGAGGTTTCCCCCTTGAACTGGCTCATTTATAAGGCATTGAAATATCTTCTCTTCTATTTTTGGAGTTGGTTTCACAACATTTGGTATCAGAGCTTTGGATTCTAGGGTTTCACTACTCCAAACAGGTCATCGTGTAATTTTCAATATAAAAATTTTTCTACGAAGGTTCAAAAGCTGAAATTTTTAGAGTGCGAAGAAGAAATCCCAAGGAACATCATCACAAAATTTCAGAGCTTGGTTCACAATATTTTCAGAGATATGATCTGTGGAAGTTAGGAATTTTTGCAGGCTCCTAAATTTCACTTAAGAAGGTCATCATGGAATTTTCGCTATAACTTTTTGTCTACGAAGGTTAAGAAGCTGAAATTTTTGGAGAGGGAAACTGAAATCGTGGAACAACATCACAAAATTTCAGAGCTTGATTCGCAATATTTTCGGAGATATGATCTGTGGAAATTAGGTATTGTTCAGGCTCCCAAATTTCATCTTAAAGAGGTGATCATGGGAAAATCTTCATAACTCTCTCTCTGAACATCGGATTGGAATTCTGTAAAAAGTGACTAGAAGTACACAGACTATAGTTTCCTATCTATAAATTTCAGAGCCAAAGGAGCAAACATTGACACATGGAAAGTCATACAAGTTCGCTCTACTGAACCAGTCCATAATTACGTCATTGTGGGATATTGGACATAACTTTGCCTTGAAGAATCCAAATCAAGTCAGACCTATGGAATTTGAAAGAGGATCCAAAGGGCTGCCTCAAAGCCAAATTTTAGATATTGAATATCCAAAATCACAAAGATAATTTAGTTTCAATATCTAGCTCCTCAAAAGCAAGAAAAAGGTGTGTATTTGTCTCTGAATTGCATAAGTTTTGTGTAAAAAAAAAAAATCAGTTTGAAGTGATTCCAAGGGCCTATTGAGCATATATTTTAGTATTAGGTTCTTGAGTGGCTCCTAAAAAGAATTCCATACCCATTAATCCCTCAAAAAGCTATACTATGACGCATGAAGAGGAAGAATTGCAGTATTAGATATCAAAATTATGGTACCAAGTGCAACAAATTTCGATCTTACGTAGAGCAACCGAAGATGACATAGATGGTTTAAAAGAAGAAATGGAGGCTAAGTGGGATGGTTTGAAGGATCAAATAATAGCTAATATGGATGATAAATTAGTGGAAGATCACATCAAGCACCAACAACAAGCTCTCCAACTCTCAGAGGATAACCTAAATTTGGTGCAGAATCTAATGAAGCAATAGGAAGATCAACATCACATCAAAAGAAGTTCCGAAGCAGTAAAAAAAACAAGAAATCGACAAGTACGATCAATTTTAGAGTATCTTAGCAACTGGAAGAACTTTCCTATAGAATATTCCGCATGGGAGGATGAGAATTTTATACAGAATCATCAAGAAATAATCAAGCGTTGAGGACAACGCTTGTTTGAAGGAGATGGGCATGTTAAGTCCCTATATTAATAGTGTAGTTCCTTATTATGTTAGTGTAGCCCCCCTTATTGTTATTGTTGTACCCCTATAACCCCCATATTGTTATTATTGTTCCCTTACGTTATTATTGTTAGGTCAGCTAGGATTACATTGTCGCCCCCTATATATATAAAGGAGGTTTTTTCATTTTTATCATCCAAGAATTGTTCATTCATGTAATGTATTGGAGGTTTCCCCCTCTAAGTGGCTCATTTCTAAGGTGTTGATATCTCTTCTCTTCTATTTTTGGATATAGTTTCACAATAGATGCTTTAGGTCACTTCCCGTTGTCTTTTGCTGTAGATTTAATCTGCTTACAGAGTGGTAGAATAGTTGATAAACTCAATAAATATGTGAGGCCAGCGTTCCCCTATCAACTTTGTCAATAGAGCTCGAGGAGGGTAGACCTTTTCCCACATACTAAAAATTCTTTTTCACTTATGATTTCTTGGAAATAGAGTATATCGGTGCTTGTATTTCCATGAACATATTTTTTTTCTTTCTTGCATAAATAGCCAGGTTGATTGCAAGTACGAGTAGTATAGCCCAGAGGGAAGTTCTCCAACACCTCCTGCTTCGTCTTCAATCTCTATTCCATCTCTGCTGTTACACTCTACACACTACTGTTACACCCTCCATCTCTGCTATTACTTTTTTCGCACTGTTGTTACGCCATCCATTCTCACTTTTTCCCACTTATTTTCACTGTCGCACCCACCTTTTTATTCATAAAAATACTTAAACCATTCAGCCTATTGTATTCATTTGTTTTTATCGGTCGCAGTTGCCTTACCCTCTGTAGTAACAGAACCCATGAAAAACCATCCAAGGTCGAACTCTACCTTTCCTCCTCGAAGTCCCCGCTACCGTCATTCGCAAATCGCACTTTGCGACTTTTCCATTTTACTTTAACACTTACCGCTCATTGTAGCCGATTGCGATATTGCGATATCGCATATTGGAGATCACACCTTTCCCCTTTTTCTTTTGAGACTTACCGCAAATGACATCGCATTTCATTTTCACTCGACTGCAATCACATAACCTTTCTGAAATCACACTTCACAGTCTTTTATAAACAAAACCTCTGCTATTCCTCCAGATTTGTGATATTGCGAATTGCGATATTTCATTTTGCACTTCACATTATTTCTCTTGTTCCCATTCAAACTTAATGACCAATTGCGATATTTCAATCACGCTCCGCTGATGGTCCCATTGCCACGTCACCCATTGCAAATTGAATTTCGCATCTTTTCCCTTTTTCTCCAAGTTTTACCACTTTCTTTTTTCGATTGCAATATTGTTATCACAAGTTACTGCACTTCACACATTGCATTATTTAGCCTATTCCCTTTAATTCTTAACGATCCAACTTTGTGATACCACGATTTCGATACCAATCCCACTTCTGCATTGGAATTTCCACTATCACATATTTCAAGTTATTCTACTCCAAATCCTTTTGTGCTATAGTAGAGTCTTAATCCAGTTTAAACCCCCACTTTCCACTTCTAAGCCCTGTTTCATGTGCTAATCCCTCCATTAGCCTCTTTATCCCTTTTTCTTTCCTCCAAGCTGCAAAATCAACACTCTTTTAATTAGGATTAAGTCATGGATAGCTTAGTTGCATGGGTAGAACCATGGTATATAGACCATAGGATAAATAGAGTGCATTTAGCCGATTCGCCAAGTTAAGTGTTGTTTAAATTAGTTTCCTCTTCAACAATCTATTTTAGTTTATTTTCAGTCATTTCCTTTTCTGCAAATTAAATTAGTTTCATTTCTGTCATTTCTTTTCATCAATTTGGATTAGTTTCGTTTCTATCATTTCTTTTCAGACTTCATCGAGAACACTTAGAAATAGCACCCTTTCGTAAAGCATAAGAGGATGGCATGAAAAAAATGCATCTGCTGTGTATATAGCATTGTCACCTCCAAGTTTGTACAAATATTGGGTTGATAAAGTAAAGTAGGGCAGCCGCTAGTAGTTGCTGCACTCTTGGTGCAATACCAGGGCTCACCATTTTTTTGCGCCGTTGCCGAGAAGGTGTCTAATAGATGCTTTGATTTTTTTTTTACCATTATTTTCTGCTTTCTATTCTTTTCATGCCATTTCAGAAATATTAAAAAATACAAAAATATTTAATTTTCATGTCTCATAAGAGTAGGGATACTCATATATTTTTTATTTATTTTTAAATACTTCTTGAATACCAACCCCCCCACTTGACGATGTGGTGCAGTAATAACCACATCACCATATACACTTTTAAAGGTAGAAGAGATGGATGGATCTGATGACAATGAAGAAGATCTTATTGGGTTTCCCATTCAAGATATGGACATCAGTGTACATATGAAGTACATCCCTCCATCTTTCCTTCCTAACTTCCATGGTATGAGGACAGAGGATCTGGAAACATTTCTCTGAGAATTTGAGATACTTTGTAGGTCTTACGGCTACTTATCACACACTCAAAAACTGAGGTTGTTTCCTCCAACATTAAAGGATAGAGCTCTTAAATGGTTCATGAGTCTAGGTACTAATTCAATAAGATCATGGAATGATATGAAAAAGATATTTCTAGAAAAATACAAAGATTGTGATCTTAGAGAAGAAATTTTTAGAATGAACAAAGAAGAAGATGAGAACCTTGAGGATCTAATAGAGAGTTTCATGTATAATGTTAAGAGAGAAAAAATGCATCATTTAAGATTTGACACACTGTTAGTCATCGGTAATTTTTTCTTCTCATGGATGACTAAATACTTATCCTAGATTTCTAGAAACAAAATTCATGAATATTGTGAGATCTAGAAATATCGCTGCCTTCATTACCATTAGGATAAAAATTTTCACTATTTTCATCATCCCATCATGTCAAGGTCAGCTTACTACTCCTAAAAGACCCATCATGGGCTCATGCCACTAAATTTCACTATGTTTGGCCACCTCTGACCTTACGAATCTATTTTGAATTTTCCAACCCCTCTATTTCCACCTTCGATTGCCAAGTAGCCTAACCTTTGCCCCTATTCAAAAAGTGCCTCAAGAATGGGTGGTCTCAAGCTACCTTTCTAGGCTCTTTAGATAAATCAAAATCATTAGTTTTTAGGTCTACAATGCATAATATTTGTCAAAAGCTTTGTTCTACACCTAAAAAACTGAAGGCAAGTTTTCAGTCAAACGCCAAGTCCAAAGAGCTTCCCACTAGGTCACCTAGGGTTTCATAGGTCATAGGATTGTTTTGGTGTTCTGAATATTTCTTTTTCCTATGCCAAGAGGCTACAATCAAAGAGGAAAAAGGACAACACATGATTGTCCAAATGGATCAGTAAATCCTTCAAGGAAGGCCTCCTTGGACAAAGCACAACTTATGCAAAAGAAAACTTCCCATCTTAAACATTTCTACAAGAATTATTTAGATGGATATTGGCAGAAAAAGAGGTAAGGTAAGAGGCTAAGTAATCACTAAGGACAGCCACAACAAGGGAGAGGCAACAGGCCCATGTTAAAATAAAATTAGAGTTTTGAGGACTGATTGGCAAAATGGTGGTGCCAAGAAAGGAGGCATGGGAGAAAAAATTCCAAATGATGGATTATATCAACAAAAATAAATCCATACCAACTCATAAACATCATGCCTCCATCATTTTCCAAGAATTCATTCCAAGGGCCAAGTCATTTACAACACCTAGGGAGATTTTTGCTTGAAAAAAAAGACTTTTTCTGACCAAACAGAGATGAATTTGAAAAAGGAGAGAGAGGCTTGTGTTCACCATAGGTCCAAGAAGAAAACCCTCCTTAAAATTTTACACAGGTATCATGGTTGGGAAGAAATTTCAAAAATACAAGTGTCTCAGGAAAATTTCTACACTTCTGGAGTGACCTTGGGAAAATCAGGTTTTCTCATAGCTGGACTGTCCAAATGACTTTCTTGATGGATCAAAAGACAACTAGAATTGAAGATATTTCCATTGAGCTATCATGAGATTAATTTGGAATTAAGCAAGGCATCCAAAAGTGATCTACACCAGCACTCTGCATTTCTGCACCATCATTCAGGACGTTCTGACCAGTCTTGGGAAACTCAACTTTTGAAAGGGAAAATCAACTCCAATCAAGGAAAAAATGGTATATTTGGAAACTAGATAGGTTAATGTTTCCAGTCAGATATCACAGACCCAAATCCGATATCGGGAAGGTCATCAACACTTGTCTGCAAGTTGAACCATTTTCTGTTCAGGTGGCGCTACGCTAATGACTGGTGTTGCACTAATAGACCCTAGCACTATGAAAATGGGGTTTTTTACAGTGCATTTTTTCACTACACTGTGAAAATAGAGGGTGGAACTATGCTAATAGCTGGCACTATGCTAATGTAGATTTTTCCTCCAGACTTGCAACAAACTTGCCCCAAGGCTAAAATTTGCCCTCCAAATTGCCTCCAAGGTCTGCAAAGGAGATTAAAAATGGTAGGTGGCCTCTCCCTCTTAACCATCAAGAAATTTTTATAATCTGAGGGTCATGAATTAAAGAAACCCTAGTTGAGAAAAATTATAAGTTTTTCAATGAATATTATACCTTTGTTTTGACCTCCTTGAAACAAGTTCAGTATCATTCCAGAGAGGGTAAGTTAGTGAGGTCACAATTCATAATTCAAGGTGAACCATCTTAAACTCCAAAGAAATCAATCCTAAGGCCTAGCCTCCACATCACTCACCCACTGTAAGATGACATCATCACCATATTTGTTTTGCTCCTCCAAACCCTAATTGGTCCACAAACATCTCCTAGTAAAGTCATGAGGATGAGCCAGCAGCTAGTGAGAAAGAGGTAGAGGAAATGGAAATTGATGAAGGGAATAATGATGAAAAACAAGGCAGTGAGCATTGCCATGATGAACAAAGTGCTGACAGTGAAGAAGAGGAAATCAGTAAGGTAGAGAAAAAGAATGATGAGGAAGAGGTAGAAGGGAGTGATGATAATGATGAAGACAATGACTACATAGAAGAAGATGATGAACATAAAGAAGCAGCTGATGGTGAAAGGAAAATTGATGAGGCAGAGGCAGAATTTCAAGAGGAATACAATCACAAAAAATGTAACTTTAATAATGCAGCAAGTGAAAGACAAGACAACCAAGAAGACATTCATGACTGTCATGAAAATAGTCATGACAGTCATGACATTAGTCAACCTCCTAATGATAATCTAGATGATGCAGAGAATGAAGAGGAAATAATTCCTAGTGATGAACAAAATGAAAGTGGGGAAAATGCAGAGGCTGATAGCCCATTTGAAGACCAAAAGGACAGCATAGAAGGTACTAAATAAGGTAAGAGTGATGATGGTGTTTGGGACCAAGAGTGAAGTGATGAAATGGATAATGTGATGGCTGATGATGCTAATGTTGAAAATAAAAGGCTTAATGACAACAGCAAAAATCAGAGCCATGATAAAGGCACCAATAAGACCAAACTCAGTCCTTTTTCATCAGCATACCAAAGAGGCCCTCATTGAAATCCAAACCCTAAAAGAAGCAAAAGGTCATGAAAAATTTGGATTTTTGGCACAAACTATTCAACAGGGCTCTCAAATCCTATGAGGCACATCTCCACCAATTTTGAGAAAATTTGGAGAACTTTTTGTTTTTTTTTAATTTTAAGGCTCATTTGCGTAGCGCCACGCTAACACATGGAGCATCCCCAAGAGAAAAAATTGACATTTTTGGACTTCTCTCAGCCTACGCATCATCCTCACCAAATTTCAGAATATTTGGAGCAGTTTTGACCCCTCAAAAGGACAAAAGAACCTCAAAAATCACCTTTCTGTCTCCGTTTTAGACCTGGCATTGCACAAATGACAGTATGGAGGTTTTGGAATTTTTAACTAGGCTACAGGATTCGAATCATGAAAAAACAAGAATTTCCACAACTCATTAGTCTTTCCAGCGAGCCATCACAGAGCCAAAACTGACATCGGGAAGTTATCCAAAACTTGGTTGCAAAAGTACCTATTTTTGGCGCTGCGCAAATCGACTGTGTAGTGCAGTGTTGGGATTTTAGAATTTTTGATAGGCTACAAGAGCTATATCAGGAAAAAATAAGTAATTTTTGAAATTATACTCATAAAATGTTCCAAAGAGCTATCACGAAGCAAAATCCGACATCGAGAAGTGGTCCAAAACGTGGCTACAACAGAGCTTATTTTCTGCTGGAGGTGGCGCTATGCAAATGAAAGTATTGGGAGTTTTGACTTTTTGGCTAGAATGTAGGAGCTGGATTAGGAAAAACCAAGAATTTCTGGAAATTATACTTATTAGGCTTTCCAACGAGCCATCACAGAGACAAATGTGACATCGGGAAGTGGTCCAAAACTTGGTCACAAAACACCCCATTTTCTACTGAAGTGGTGTTGCACAAATGGACTGTCTTAAGTGTGTTTTGGAAAAAATTCAACAAAATACTCTCATTTATTGTAAAATATTATTTTAGTGTTTTAAGAGGAAAATCACTCTAGAATTAGGTGCTAGGAGTTATTTTGGAATTTATTTTATGAGATATTTTTTTCCTTGGGCCTTGCATGGTATCTTGGCCATAAATGACATTTATGAGTGATTTTGACATTCTCCAACCCTATTGAGGGTTTTTTCCCTCCTTTTCTAAGATAAGTAGATCATGAGGGCTTCATTGTAAATGTTGGCATTTGATGAGCTTTGAGAGCAATACATGGGTTATATGAGCTTGGAGAAGAAATTGGTGTTGTGGAGTTGATGAATGGCTTGCTTGGACTGATGATGGAGAAGCTTGTTTGGAGGATCCATGAGCTTGGTTTAATGGTGATATGTTCTTAATTTGTTTATGTTTTCTTCTCTTTCATTATGTTTCATCCTTCCATATGCAGTAGATTAGTGAACAATAGGTTTAGACATGCTCTTTGAAGCACCTTAGTCCTCCCGCCTTCTACTTCCTTGATGTTTTCCTCTGTCTGGTCAGCTTAAGGAATTCTTGATTGCTCATTAGGTCCACCTAAAATTGGTTTGTTTCATGTATGGATTAGTATGCTATTTTACAATTATGATTCATGGTATGCCCTGCTTACTTGAAGCTATCCAAACTCTGTCTTGAAACCTTTCTTTGGAATATTGTCTGCTAGGTTAAGTCAAAGAGGTCTCGTTCGATCTTGCCCTTTGTCCATGCTTATAGACTTTTTTCAGAGTTATTTATAGCTTGAAGTATGATGTTTAGGAGTTCCCTCTTCATAGATTGAGTTATTTGTGATCCTAAATGTTTTCTAATTCTGAAGGTGAATTTACTAAAGCTAGATAGGCTCTTATGCTTTCTATGTTTCATTGGAATTTTTATGTTGGATATTTATTATTTTAAGTATTGTTCATTGAGCTTATTGGTTTTCCCTACCTCATGAGTTATATCTTTTGATTATCAGTATTTAAGACCTCCTTGTTATAGGTATTTGACAAAGGATTCTTGATTTCCCTTTGCCTTACCTTATTCATAAACTTGATGTTCATCCCACTTCACTCATAAATTTAAGGATCCATTAACCTTGCTAGATTGGCCTTACACTACACTCTGATTCATTATTGAGACACCCATGACTTTTATTGACTCCATAGCCCAATGGATTTGAAAGAATCTCATTCCACCTATTCAACTTGACCATCTTACCCAACCAAAATAAACAGCAAACCTTGCACTTAACAACTAGCATGAAATCTACCCTAATCAGCAAACAAGATCACCTCCTTTGCACATACAATAGAGAGAGCCCTCTCTGAGTCTAGGAAGGCTAGGTCCTAGGACTCCAAATACTGGTTTCATGTTACCCTGTCATTTGGGATACCAATCTACCAAATCATGGGACCCTAACATTCTGGCGATCACGGTGGGACCTTTTGAGTTAGTGACAAACTAAGTATTCCTTAGATCTCAGAAAACATACAAAAACCCTTAGATTGGTTTTCAATTGCTAATGGTGGACAAAATCATACCTTAAAATAGTTGAAATAATCCACCTGATGACTCCACAAACTCTCAATAGACCTGAAGGCTTCACTGGAGGAAGAATCTGAAACATGACCAGTCATCCTAGAAAGAAAAAGCACTCAAGCCTAGGTTGGATTCAAAAAATTATTATTTTTAACTATAACCATGTTCTATCCTGCTTTAAGATTGATCAAGAATACACTGATGATATCTACACTGATCATTGGAAATATCTCAAGCCTCAAAAATCTGAACCTCAAATTTCAAACCTTGAGCAGAATTATACACCTATGCCTACCCCAGATACACCTGTGGAAGATCTAGTGAAACATGAGCCTCGTACTACCTTTTCTACTCTTGCTGAAACATCAAACAATCATCAATATCTTTTTTCACTGCCTATATCCACAAAGGTCCCAGAAAGATACAAGCCTCTAGTTTTTCATCCTATCCTCCAGGCCGTCCCTGCAAATCTTGCAAATAAACTACCCAGATTTCTTGGATAAAACTCAAAAGTCACCACTGAAGAACACATTCAAAATATTGAGGGTTTACTTGACTTATTTGAAATAGAAGAAGTCAATGTGCATATTAGAATGTTTTCCTTATCATTACAAGGAGAAATTAAGAGTTCTTTTAAGGACCTTCCAGCTGCAAGCATTAGAAAATTTCATGAATTCACTCACGTTTTCTTAGATAGGTGGGTAGTCATGGAAAATTCTCTTCTCATCATAAAGGACTACAACAATTTTAAAATACATCCAGAGGAGACAGTACAACAATTTTCAGCCAGGTTCAATAAAGTATACTGTGCAATACTTTCTAAGATAAATCCACCCCTAGGGTGGGCTCTCTTGCACTATCGTGAAGCTTTGACCCAGAGATGGCTTTCCAGATAAGAGAAAAAGACCCTTCAAACCCGGAAGGAATGCAGAATATGGAAATTCTTGTGGAATTCAGCATACTAGAAAGAGAGGCAAAGTTAGAAGCAATAAATAAGGACAAAGTAGCTCAAGAGAAACTGATTTCTTCAGAGGTAAAGCTAGATATGTTGACAGATAAAATCAACAAAATGAAGCATATACTTGGCAGGAAAGAGGAAGAGTACAAGGTTGAGGTTGGTGCTGCTTATTCAAAACATCCTATACCTTTTCCTTGGGAAGAACAAACTTTGTCATTACGGGACAATAATAAGAATCAAAATATGCATATTGAGCAAGATTACAAAGAAGAAGATGTTGAAAGTTGTCAAGTATGTACTAGATACCTTCCTATATCTTGTGCTTCACTACTAAGAGAGCATTACAAGAAAATTGCAAATGGAAACAAAGGGGAATGCTCTAAAGGATCAATCAGGGACAAGATAGATGATGCAAACCCTTTTGCATATCAAGAGGTCTTTCCCTTAAGCCATTTTGAAATCAAAAAATTTGAAATAGAGAAGGAGTCAAAACCTTCATGGTCTCTACCTTTATGCTTTGATTCATTTCAGATTATAAAAAGAAATTTGCACCCTGAGGATCTATCAAAGAAAATTCATGAATTTCATGCCCAAGTTAACGATCACAAAAATCAAGAAGAGTTGGTTGAGGATGAAATCAATCAGGAAATGAAAGAGAACCCAGAGGACCTCTCTAAAGGAAAAAATGATGATTCATCATCTCTCCTAGGTGAGGCTGAAGAAGACATTCAACCTCAAAATCAGCCCCCATAAGAGAAAGAGGATTGTTGTAGTTACATCCAAAGAAAGAGAAAAATGACTCGTTTTTTAACTGAAGAGGAGATAGATCAGCTAATAAACATGTATTCAGCCTCTAATATTTCATAAAAACATAAAATTTATATTTATTTTCCTCCTAATCCTAGCTATCACATAGCAGAAAATGGATTTATAGATCAATTCAAAGAAAAAAAATCTGATAGTCCAATATGTGCGGTTGGTGTCATTAATTATATTGATGATTCTCCAAGGTTGGATCAATATGTTGATAATCATGATGTTCTCCAAAAAGAAGCTAACTTTTCAGATCATTCAACATTTGGTTCTTGGGAGGAGGCTCAGTTTCATTAACTTGAGAAAGGTAACCAACCAATGAATAACAACTATGACAGTGATGAGGAAAGCTTAGAAAATTTGGAAGAAAATGAAGGCTTGAAAATTGATGATCACAATAAAGTTGTTCCACTTCTTTCTCAAGAATATTTGTTGCCAAGGAGTGCTCCTACTCATCAACATGGTGGTTTTCACACAGAACTCATCCCACTCTATCAAAACCCATCAGGTTTGCTAAAGGATAACATCACAATATATGATGAGTCTACTAGTTCAGATGATCATGAGGAAGAGGTATATTTTCTTTCCCAAAGGAGTCCCAAGCTCAAACAAGTGGAGGAAGAAGTAGTCCTGGATCAAGCTTATTTACCAAATCTTCACATTCAGGTATTGTTTCAAGATCCCTTTGCCGATTTGTTAAAAACATTTGAAGAGGGAGTAAATCATGTCAAGAGTAGTTTGTTGCAAAGTGTCAGAAAAATTTTAGGCACTACTATTCAAACACAAGTAACGTGGGAGTGGCCTTTTAATTTTGTCATCACCCTTAAAGAGTTGAGCCAATATCCCTCATGCAATCATCTGCTTGATTGGTTGTATTGGAAAAGAGAATTCATCAAATGAAAGTATATATTGTATAAGTTAGATTAGGATAGATAGGAATTCAAATAAGCTCAACACTATGAGCATCTTTCTACTTCTTAATTTTAGAATGTTGATCTTGAAAACACAAAAACACATAAAAGACGAAAAATAGGGCATATGAAAAAATGAGGTATAGCCCCATGCCCGAAAAATAGTCTTACTGAAAGTGTGCAAGCCTTAATGCCACTACTTGTTCCAAAAAATTATTGTTCAGTCATCTAGCCTAATCATGGCTAAAACATGTTTTAAATTTATGTTGATAACTTAGTGAAAGAGAGCTTGTCAGAGCATTCAAGCTTGACTTCTCAAGAAAGATAGATTAGGGATGAAAGAATTGGTTCCACATGCTCAAATCTGAACCAAAGAGAAATATGGGGATGCTTAAACAAATGATAGATAATAGCCCCTATTTTTCTATTTTTGTTTATACAAAAATAATGTTTGTGTGCAGCTTATTCTAATGCCACAACACATGGTAAGTCAAATTGCCTAATCCAGATTTAAAACGTGCTTTCAATTTCATGTTTATAGCTTAGAGAATCAAGCCTGTCATATAGCCTAATCTTGACAGCCAGTTAGTCTAGGTAGAGAATAAAAAGAGTTCATTAGCATAATATGAACTCTTGGAAGAAATAAGTGTAGAAGTAGATAGTTTGTTTTTGCTTTCAAAAGAAAAGGATGTTAAGGGTTTTCCAATTCAAGTGCACCCAAGGAAGAAAAACTGTTAGGAAAGTAGGTTGGGTAGGTAAAGATGAAGTTGAGCTAATCATGTTTTTAGATTATTGAGATCACAACTTCAAATAAGCATCAGAAAATGAAAAGAATTAAAAATATACCGAATGGATGAGGCACTAGTCTTCATAAAACCAAGAGATCTGAAGTTCTGGACACCTCCTGAAAGGGAGCTTCCCTCCCCAAGTGGAGCCAATGTTATTCATCAGTAATTTTTACTTCTCATGGATGACTAAATACTTATCCTAGATTTCTAGAAACAAAATTCATAAATTTTGTGAGTTCTAGAAATATCACTGCCTTCATTATCATTAGGATAAACATTTTCACTATTTTCATCATCCCATCATGTCAAGGTCATCTTACTACTCCCAAAAGACCCATCATGTGCTCATGCCACTAAATTTCACTATGTTTGGCCACCTTTGACCTTACCATTATGTTTTGACTTGTCTAACCCCTCTATTTCCACCTTCGATTGCCAAGTATCCTAACCTTTTCCCCTATTCACCAAGTGCCTCAAGCATGGGCGGTCTCAAGCTACCATTATAGGCTCTTTAGATAAATCAAAATCATTATTTTTTAGGTCTTCAATGCATAAGGTTTGCAAAAAGCTCTGTTTTACACCTAAAAACCCCAAGCCAAGTTTTCAGTCAAAGGGAAAGTCCAAAGAGCCTCCCACTAGGTCACCTAGGATTTCATAGGTCATAGGATTTTTTTGGTGTTCTGAATATGTGTTTTTCCTATGCCAAGAGGCTACAATCAAAGAGGAAAAAGGACAACACATGATTGTCCAAATGGATCAGAAAATACTTCAAGGAAGGCCCCCTTGGTCAAAGCACAACTTCTACAAAAGAAAGCTGCCCATCTTAAAAAAATTTGCAGGAATGATTGAGATGGCTATCATTAGAAAAATAGGTAATGTAAGAGGCTAATTAATCACTAAGGACAACCATAACAAGGGAGAGGTAGCATACCCATGTTCAAAGAAAAATAGGGTTTTGAGGACTGATTGGAAAAAAAGTGTTGCAAAGCAAGGATGCATGGGAGAAAAAATTCCATATGATGGATCATATTAGAAAACATAAATCCATACCAACTCATAAACATCATGCCTCCATTATTTTCCAAGAATTTATTCCAAGGGCCAAGTCATTTACCACACCTAGAGTGCGTTTTTCTTAAAAAAAACTGTTTCTGACCAAACAGAGATGAATTTGACAAAAGTGAGAGAGGTTTGTGTCCATCATAGGTCCAAGAAGAAAAAATTCCTTCAAAGTTTACACAGGTATCATGGTTGGGGAGAAATGTAAAAAATACAAGTCTCTTAGGAAAATTTCTTCACTTCTAGAGTGACCTTGGGAAAATCAAGTTTTCTCATAGCTAAAATTTCGAAATGACTTTTGTGATTGATCAAAATAAAACTAGACTTGAATATCTTTCCAATGAGCTATCATGAGCTCAATTTGGAATTAAGGAAGGAATCCAAAAGTGATCTGCACCAGCACTCTGCATTTCTGCACCGTCATTCAGGACTTTTTGACCAGTCTTGGGAAACTCAACTTTTTACAAGGAAAATCAACCCCCATCAAGGAAAAAATGGTATATTTGGAAACTATATAGGTTAATATTTCTAACGAGCTATCACGAGCCCAAATCCGACATCAGGAAGGTCATCAAAACTTGTCTGCAAGTTGACCCATTTTTTGATGAGGTGGTGTTGCGCTAATGACTAGCATTGTGATAATAGACCCTGGTGCTGCACAAATGGGGTTTTTTACAGTGTATTTTTGCATTATTCTACACAAATAGAGGGTGGTGCTATGCTAATAGCTAGCGCTAAGCTAATGCAGAATTTTCCTCCAGACTTGCAACAAACTTACCCCAAGGCTAAAATTCATCCTCCAAATTTCCTCCAAGGTTTGCAGAGGAGATTAAAAATGGTAGGTGGCCTCTCCCTCTTAACCATCAATAAATTTTCATAATTTGAGGGCCATGAATTAAATAAACCCTAATTGAGCAAAATTATAAGTTTTTCAATGCATATTATACCTCTATTTTGATCTCCTTGAAACAAGTTTAGTATCATTCGAGAGAGGGTAAGTTAGTGAGGTCACAATTCATAATTCAAGGTGAACCTTCTTAAAATCCAAAGAAATTAGTCCTAAGGCCTAGCCTCCATATCACTCATCCACTGCACGATGAAATCATCACCTTCTTTGGTTTGCTACTCCGAACCCTAATTGGTCCACAAACATCTCCTAGTAAAGTCATGAGGATGAGCCAGCAACTAATCAACAAGTGGTAGAGGACATGGAAACTGATGAAGGGAATAATGATGAAACACAAGGGAGT
This sequence comes from Pinus albicaulis, assembly GCA_034641835.2. Lineage (NCBI taxonomy): Eukaryota > Viridiplantae > Streptophyta > Pinopsida > Pinales > Pinaceae > Pinus > Pinus albicaulis. The sequence goes on from CM076575.1 coordinate 391,101,370, forward strand.
GAGCATGGCCATGATGAACAGAGTGCTGATTGTCAAGAAGAGGAAATCAGTGAGGCAGAGACAGAGAATGATGAGGAAGAGCTATAAGGGAGTGATGATAATGACGAAGACAGTGACTACATAGAAGAAGATGATGAACATAAAGAAGCAACTGATGATGAAAGGGAAATTGATAAGGCAGAGGCAGAATTTCAAGAGGAAGACATTGACAGAAAAGGTAACTTTGATAATGCAGCAAGTGAAAGACAAGACAACCAAGAAGACAGTCATGACTGTCATGACAACTGTCATGAAATTCATGACATTAGTCAGCCTTCTAATGATAATCTAGATGATAACAATGCAAATAATGAAGGGGAAATAAGTCCCGATGATGAAAAAAATGAAAGTGGGGAAAATTAACAGGCTTATAGCCCAATTGAAGACCAAAAGGACAGTATAGAAGGCAGTAAGGAAGGTAAGAGTGATGATGGTGTTGGGGACCAAGACGGCAGTGATGAAATGGAGACTGTGATGACTAATGATGCTAATGATGAAAATAAGAGGCTTAATGAGAGCAGCAAATATCAGATCCATGACAAAGGCACCAATAAGACCAAACTCACTCCTTTTTCATCAGCATACCAAAGAGGCCCTCATTGAAATCAAAACCCTAAAAGAAGAAAAAGGTCATGAAAAACTTGGATTTTTGGCACAAGCTTTTCAATAGGTCGCTCAAACCCTATGAGGCACATCTCCACCAATTTTGAACAAATTTGGAACACCTTTTATTTTTCGTGAATTTTAAGGGTCATTTGCGCAGCGCCATTGCCGTTACGCTAACACATGGATCATCGCCAAGAGAAAAACTTGAAATTTTTGGACTTCTCTCCGATTACACATCATCCCCACCAAATTTCAGAAGCTTTGGAGCAATTTTGACCCTTGAAAAGGTCAAAAAACGCCTCAAAAATCACCTTTCTGCCTCTGTTTCAGACCTAGCGCTGCGCAAATGATATTTTGGAGGATTTGGAATTTTTTACTAGGCTACATGAGTAGGATCAAGAAAAAATAGGAATTTATGGAAATTAGACTCATCAGGCTTTCCAACAAGCCATCATGGAGCCAAAACCGACATCGAGAAGTGGTCCAAAACTTGGTTGCAAAAGTACCTATTTTTGGTGCTACACAAATGGACTGTGTAGTGCAGTGTTGGGATTTTGGCATTTTGGACAGGCTACAGGAGCTGGATCAGGAACACATAAGAATTTTTGGAAATAAGAATCATCAATATTTCCAACGAGCTATCACGGAGCAAAATCTGACATTGGGAAGTGGTCCAAAACTTAGTTACAACAAAGCCTATTTTCTGCTGGAGGTGGCGCTGCGCAAATGACAGTATTGGGATTTTTGACTTTTTGACTAGGCTACAGGAGCTGGATTAGGAAAAACCAAGAATTTTTGGAGAGTAAACTCATCAGGCTTTTTAACAAGCCATCACAAAGACAAATCTGACATCGAGAAGTGGTCCAAAACTTGGTCACAAAACAACCTATTTTTTGCTGAAGTGGCACTGCGCAAATGGACTGTCTTAAGTGTGTTTTGGCCAAAAGTCAACAAAACACACTCATTTATTGTAAAATATTATTTTAGTGTTTCAAGAGGCAAATCAATTTAGAATTAGCTGCTAGGAGTTATTTTGGCATTTATTTCATGACATATTTTGTGCCATGGGCCTTGCATGATCTCTTGGCCATAAATGACATTTATGAGTGATTTTGACATTTTCCAACCCTACATAGGGTTTTTTCCCTCCTTTGAAAAGATAAATAGAGCATGAGGGTTTCATTGTAAATGTTGTAATTTGATGATCTTTGAGAGAAATATAGGGTTTATATGAGCTTGGAGAAGAAATTGGTGTTGTGGAGTTGATGAATGTCTTGCTTGGACTGATGATGGAGAAGCTTGTTTGTAGGATCCTTGAGCTTGGTTTAATGGTGATGTGTTCTTAATTTTTTTATGTTTTCTTTTCTTTAGTTATGTTTCATCCTTCCATATGATGTAGATCAGTAAAGAATAGGTTAAGACATGCTCTTTGAAGCACCTTAGTCCTCCTGCCTTCTACTGCCTTGATTTTTTCCTCTGTTTGGTCAGCTTAAGGAATTCTTGATTGCTCCTTAGGTCCACCTATAATTGTTTTGTTTCATGTATGGATTAGTATGCTATTTTACAATTATGATTCATAGTATGCCCTTCTTATTTGAAGCTATCCAAACTTCGTCTTGAAACCTTTATTTGGAATATTGTCTACTAGGTTAAGTCAAAGAGGTTTCATTCAATATTGCCCTTTGTCCATGCTTATCAACTTATTTCATAGTTCTTTATAGCTTGATGTATGATGTTTAGGAATTCCATCTTCATAGATTGAGTTATTTCTGATCTTAAATTTTTTCTAATTCTTAAGGTGAATTTACTAAAGTTAGATAGGCTCTTATGCTTTCTATGTTTCACTGGAATGTTTATCTTGGATATTTATCAGTTCAAGTATTGTTCATTGAGATTAATGGTTTTCCCTACCTCATGAGCTATATATTTTTCTTATCAGTATTTAAGACCTCCTTGTTATAGGTATTTGACAAAGGATTCTTGATTGCCCTTTGCCTTACTTTATTCACAAACTTGATGTTCACCTCACTTCACTCATAACTTTAAGGATCCATTAACCTTGATAGATTGGCTTTGCACTGCACTCTAGTTCATTATTGAGAGACCCTTGAATTTTTTGACTCCATAGCCCAATGTCTTTGACATACTCTCACTCCACCTATTCAACTTAACAATCTTACCCAACCAAAACAAACAACAAACACTGCACTTAACAACTAGCCTAAAATCAACCCTAATGAGCAAACAATATCACCTCCTTTGCACATACAATAGAGAGAGCCCTCTTTGATTCTAGGAAGGCTAGGTCCTAGGACTCCAAATATTGGTTTCATGTTAGCCTGTCATTTGGTATACCAATCTTCCAAATCACGGGACCCTAACACACACTAAAAACCTTCTTACTTAGAATGATTACGGGTGAGTGGATTGATCTCCATAATATCATGAGTATAGGAGATGTATAATAATTTTCATTTGAGGAAATTTTTTAAACATGCAAGCGCATATCAAGAGGAAGGGAAAGAGTAAGTAAATCAGCATCAACATTGGTAAGACAAGAGGAACTTGGAAACTTGCTTGATAACTTTAAAACAAAAATTCTTAGCAATCTAAGTGAACAAGTAGAAATGTTAAGAATGAAAAATGAACAAAAAGAAGATGTTGGTATTTTTTTATCCATGGATAATCATATGTTACTAAATTTTGTTCGTCATTCCCCAGGTTTAAGTAAGTTTACCAAGAAGACAATGGAGCAAGGAAATCACCAAATATTCTATGTTATTTAGCTTCAAGGATACCTTGGGAGCCTAGTCAACCTGATATGATGCAAGGACCCACTCCACAATTTCAAAGTTATTCACATCCATCTCAAAATAATTGGGACACACTCCCTCCTTGGAAACCTTGGCCATCTCAAACCCAAAGTCAATCTTGGCAACATGGTTGGAAAGGTCCTTATTAGGAAAATACTCAACATCCTCAATATTTCCCTCAATATCCTCCATACCTGACTCTATGCTATCCCTACCATCCACCTCCACCAGAATCAAATCGTCAACCACATCCATCTCATATATCCACCCCCACTCAAATACCTATACCACCATTTCCAAACCCACACCATGAAGTATTTATAATATTCCCAAATGGGGAAAGCAGGAATATAGTGCATAAACAAGGAAATAGTAGTGAATAAATCAATACACCATTACATGAGACAAATGTACAGCCATATTAGTAAACATATCAGCAAATAATAGGCATAATATCTTGAGGATCAAGTCACTCAAGCAATACAAAACAAGCCTCCTCTAATAAAATATGTCAATACATGAGAAATACACTGCTATACAAATGCCATGAGCCATGACAACGTAATTTTAGGGCATAAAATGCTACAGAAAGATATAAAATATGGATCCACTATTATATAGCTCAAAATGTGTTGGTCTAGAGATCTATGCTCCCAAACACATTTCCAAGACAACCTAGAAAGGGTTGTCGGAAATACCCAAAACACAAAAATGTCAGAATGCAGCCCTAGGGATGAATTGTAATTGCAACTAACTAACTAGATGGAGATGGATGCAACTGATATCTAAATGAATATATATCCTCCAATAGATCCTTCAAGTGAAAGGATGATCCCAACACTGAAGATCTCACCCTCCAAATCAAGCACTAAAACCTCCACTGCAAATTCTCACTAGAATAACACAGTCAAAGAGGGAATCTACGCTGTAGATGATGGAAATAGGTTGGCCTGGTGCCAAGATATGAAATAAAGCTCAAGAACCTCCTTTTTGGATCTCCCAATTTGAAGAATGCTTCCTCCACTAAAAAACTAGCTCAGAAAGTGGGTTTCCCAACCCTCCACTGCAACACCCTACAACACAACACAACTCTGAACATAAACTGCACTATAGCTGAAGAATGGAGCTTGTCTAGAATTCCATAATATGGAATTGTAGTGAAATACTCTTCCTACAGGCTCCTCAAGGAAAGAGGTTGGATTCTTGCTCGAGAACACCTTGTGCTAAACAACACAATAATCTCTGCTAAACAACTGGAGAGTGGAAGAATTCATACAGACCAAAAAATCAATAATCAATAACATGCCTTCTATGGTTATGGTTTTCTTGCCTTCATATATGGTAACAACCTTCTCACCTTGGGTCCTCATTCAAAACCACTACCCACCGCCAGAACCTCTCGCATTAACTGCGATGTTCGCTTGGTCTCTTCTCTACTGGCATTCTTTGGTTGGTCAACATTGACGTTGTCCAAATTCTTTAGCCCCTGTTCACACATGGAGGTGCTTTATCCAATTATCATGATGATCCCTTTTCACATTAAGAGGTATTTTATTCATACTAAGGATATTTATGGCTCTCCCTACCCACTTATTCATCTATCTAGAAGACAAAAGAAGAAATGAATATTCCAATTAGCTGCATGCTAATTTAGGAATATTACAGTCCTCCCCTCCCAAATGTTTCTTGTCCTACAGTAATTGCAAGAATAGAACTGAAGATCCTCCTCTCCTCCTCCTGTAGTATCCTCATATGATAAGCTACTCCAATGAACAATATGATTTCTCATCAATATGTGTCCAAGTTTCTCCTCCGAAGTGTGTAAGCTAGCATTTGGTGACAAATCAAAATGGCCCTCATCATGAAGTAGTGGGATATCCATAGATGAAACTATATGCTTTCTAGAGGCCTTTTTGAGGGATTTAATTTCAAATATATTGGGAACCATCATTCCCATGCGAAGCTCCCATCCCCAATCTATCATCCACGAAAAATGAGTCACCCTCCAAAATGGCAACTCGTAGAAAAAATCCTCCACCTTAGGCTCCTGCAATGTAGGTGGGCTACAAAGTTTAACTTGATAAACCAAATTCTCTATCTCATGTTGTCTCTTTCTCCACTTATGATAAGTGTAGAGTGGTTTTTGATGTTGGGCTGCAATAATGTTGCCTTCAAGAAGCAAGAAGAAAACTCGATCCTCGTAGATCCTTTCTCTATTGTCATGAATCATATGTGCCCAAACCATCCCATATATGATGAATAGGACATAATCACCATATGCAATCCAAAGGTGAAATATACTGAAGGTTTCATGTAGTTCTAGAAGGTACCAATAGTTTCCCAAGTGGTCACAACGCAGTTTTTCTAACTTCTGTTTGAAAACATAATATGGAAAGTTGTCTTCGAACCATTTTCTAATGGTGCATGTCATCTCATCTACTAGAAAATAGTAAATGGAATTGTGTATGAACTGAGCATAAAAATAATAGCACAACACTTCCCCAAAGCCATATAAGAAATGGCTATCTCCATCACAGATGCTGGTCTTTCAAAGACCATCAAGCCCAAATAGGATCTTGGCCTCTTGTGGAGCAATGCACCATATATAAATGGAAAGAGAATGAAAATACTATGTTATATGATCAATAAGTGAAAAAAAACAACTCTTACCATGTAATAATAGTAGGCTAATAATGACATCCATGGATGATATCTCCATAGTTTTCTGATATGTCTTCATGAGGCCGTTGTGAATGGAAAGGAATGAACCATGTGCTGCATAAAAAGTCTTCTTCTTATGCTTGGAGATCCAAGTCAGGAAGATCATATCACAGTAATAGATGTCTCCATCTACTACTCCATCACTCTCATCTCTTACTTTCCCATAAACAAATCCAAGCTCCCAAGTGACAACGTTTTTTGCCTCTGTGATAAGGCTCTTGTCATCTTATGACTCCATTCTTTGACATACCAAATTCCAAAGTCATCTCTAATAGTGCTGCTATATATGGGACATTCCTTCCAGATTGTAAGTACCTCATGGTCCTCCAAAGCTAAGGAGTATCCCCTTTGCACCATGATTTTATCACCATCTACTCCTGCAACATCATTCAAATCATGGGAGAAAATAAGCCCATTCTCTCCTAAGAGTATAAAAACCAACAACAACTCTTATTTCCTCTTCAAACCTCCATCATACAAACCATAGAGTGAAAACATAATGATTGACTTGAAGAATGTCACATCATCCCAATGCACCCAAAATCCTTGCTGCCATATGATGCAATTTCCATGCCAAGTCCCAACCACCAACATACCCCCTGAGGTAGGATATGTCACATGCTGAACAAACCCTTTCAAGAGTAGCCAGCGCAGCCTCGCCTCCTACTGCCCTGTGTCATAGATCTGCAAGTGACTTTCTAGCCTCTTGCTCATCAACATCACCCATCCAACCAATGGTGAGTGTATAATTCCATGCTCCCAATGGGTATTCCTCTAGTGGAGAATACCATCCTCCTAAATCAAATCAATATCTCTACACTTCATGGGATGTTGAAGTGAAGCCTCCTAGAGATGTCCATATGAATACCACTCATTAATGACCATTTTGAATCCGTAAGGTTCTAGGTATACTGAACTCAAAATCCTCTCATTGAGTTGTGAAGTTCTCATTGAGAAGGATGCATCATAATAATGGGAGATAATATGTTTCTCATCAACCATCTGCATATCCCCTGCTACATATATAAAATGGTCATTGGGATGCTCCAATAATTGTTGGGCCCCCAACTCATCACTGCTACTCAAAGACAGCGTTGTTGATCTCCATGATGGTGCATATGCTGTTGCATGATCATGTTCAATTCTGAACCTATAGTTCTGCATTGTATTATTTAGGACAATACTCATTCTATCCTCCAAAAATCTACACTCTAACCCCAAGAGTTGTTTGCGGCTCAAAAATGACATACTAGGATGAATATATATCTCCTCCTTGAAAAAATCAAGGGTCCTGTACATAGTAATAGTCTGCTGCTCCAAATTAGCAATGTACTTTGACCCTAGGTCATGTATTTTCCCTGATGGCATGTTCCCACAATCCTCCATATGATGTGCTGAAATAATAAGAAGTGGAAATATGTGCATACCTTGGTAAAGCTTGGGAACATCTTGTACTACTACAAGAGTTCCTTCCTCAGGTGTGATGACTTCGCTAACTACTGATGATGATGGCTCCTCCTCTATAGCTGAACCAGCGTTGGCATAAGTCTCCTCCTCCTCATGCATCTCCTGAATAGTGCATGGGAATCTAAATGCCAAGAGAACAAGATCACTTTGAAAAGGTGTAGGTGTCCCTTCTCCTTATGCAAGTACTCCTATAGAAAGTGGTGGTGAAGGCGTCTTCTCCTATGATTTCTTCCTGTCAAACTTCTTGATCAACCTTTGAGTAAAATCTGCATATGTGGTTACTCTTGCATAACTCAAATGGTTGAACCACAAAATGTTTGTTTCACCCTCAAGGTACAACGTTGCAATTTCAACAAATTCTCTCTCTGCTTTTGGATGTAGCAGGAATAATGCCTCCAAATTCATTCCCCAAGCCCTTGCTATGCATGTGGATGACCCATCAAATGTTGACAATAGAAATCTATTGCTACAATGGTCTTCTTTCTTCTTTGAGGTGAATGAACTGTGGGAGAGTTAGATTCTCCTTGAAAGCTCTTGATTGAGATTTGTATCCTGTAAGATACTCACCTAGAATCTCATGATCTAAGTGTCCTCCATCTCCATGCCTTTTATATTATTTAAAAGAAAAGGAAATAATATATTTCTTTGGAGCTCTATGCAATACCGGTTCTTTCCGCTAATAGGAAGTGCATGGACCTTCCTGATCTTGAAACCCTAGTGTGGTTTCATTTCTTTTCTCCACTTTTATTTTCTTGACCTCCTTGGTGAGGTCCTTATTATATTTGAAAATAGAGGAGATAAAACTCATTCCTTCAATCATTCTAATATCTTTCTCCTTCTTCTTATTCTCCTGATAGAATAATGGCTGAGATCCAAAAGATGAGCCAAGATTAGGCTCTGATACCACTGTAATATTCCCAAATGGGGAAAGTAGGAATATGGTGCATAAACAAGGAAATAACAGTGAATAAATCAATACACCATTACATAAGACAAATGTACAACCATCTTATTAAACATATCAACAAATAATAGGCATAATATCTTGAGGATCAAGTCACTCAAGCAATACAAAACAAGCCTCCTCTAAGCAAATATGTTAATACATGAGAAATACTCTACTATAAACATGCTATGAGCCATGATAGTTTTATGGAATAAACTTCTACAGCAAGATATAACAATATGGATATATTTTTATATAGCTCAAAAGGTGTTAGGGCTAGAGATATATGCTCCCAAACACATTTCCAAGACAACCCAGAAAGGGTTTCCGGAAATACCCAAAACACAAAAATGTCGAAATGCAGCCCTAGGGCTGAATTGCAGTTGCAGCTGAATAAATGGATGGATATGGCTAAAACTAATATATAAATTAATATATCTCCTTCAATAGATCGTTCAAGTGAAAGGCTGATCCCAACACTGAAGATCTCACCCTCAAAATCAAGCACTGAAACCTCCACTACAAATTCTCACTAGAATAACACAATCAAGGAGGGAATCTACGTTGTAGATGATGGAGATATGTTGGCCTGGTGCCAAAATATGAAATAAATCTCAAGAACCTCTTTTCGTGATCTCCCAATGGGAAGAATGCTTCCTTCACTGAAAAAATAGCTCAGAAAGTGGGTTTCCCAACCCTCCACTACAACACCATGCAACACAACACAACTCTGAATAGAAAATGTGCTGTAGCTGAAGACTGAAGCTTGGCCATAATTTCATAATGTGGAATTGTAGTAAAATACTCTTCCTAGAGGCTCCTCAAGGAAAGAGGTGGGATTCCCGCTTGAGAACATCCTGTGCTAAACAACACAACAATCTCTGCTAAACAGCGGGAGAGTGCAATAAGTCATACATACCACAAAATTAATAATCAATAACATATCTTCTATGGTTTCCTTTCCCTTCCTTATATGAATTGTTAGCCTTCTCACCTTGGGTCCCACTCATTAAAGACACTACTCACATGGAGACTATCTCCCATTATCTCTGCGTTGTTTCACATTGATGCTCCACTCTCTCTATACCAGTGCTATTGATTTGGTCAAAATTAACCTTCTACACATGCTTTTTCCCCTGCTCACACATGGAGGTGCTTTATATAGCTATCATGATAATCCCTTTTCACATTAAGAGAGATTTTATTCCTACTAAAGAGATTTATGGGTCTCCCTACCCACTTATTCATCTAGTTAGAAGAAAAAAGAAAAAATGAATATTCCAGTTAACTGCATGCTAATTTAGGAATATTACAGTATCTTAGCCCACTTACAATGTTGAGGTACAACACTACCAAACATATCCTCTTGATCTAAATGGTCTGCATCTTAGTTCAAGAAAGCTATTGCAAAGAAGAGATTTTCTTAATTTCATTGAAGGACAACATCAAGAAGAAGAAGGTCCAGATGAGGAGATAAAAATATCAAGGGATACACTTAATGAAGACCTGACATCAGAATAAAATGTTGAGAAAGTTTCCTCATGTTTACCAACATTTCCTCCATGTGTTCAAGAGAACAATCAGAAAAAAGAGGAATATTTTAATTTCATAATATAAGAGGACATCCAAGGTGATCCAACTCAACAAGTGGACCAGGGGCATCACAACTATATTGACATATGGTTCCAAACAGTCATTAATTTGCAACAACACACTCTTCTCCAATAGTAATTGATACAATCCCAGTCAAAGAAATTCATCTCTCATATTTAGGTACATGTCAAAACATGTATTCCAAGTGTGCACCTGATTATATTTGTCATCTTGATGTGTACATGGCTCCATTGGAAGTATTCCTATACTTGAAAAAGGTTTTTTTTTTTTACAAGTAGAGTAGGAATGTGAAAAAAAAAAGAGGAAAAAGAATAAAATCTCATGTGAAAACCTCTTTTGAGGCATCTGAGATTAGCTCACTGATTGAAAACCTCCATGAGGTGGTCATTGGGTTGAAAAATAAAAATAAAAGAGAGAAAAATAAAAGATCCTAGGTGAAAACCTCCTTTGAGGTAGCTAGGAAGGCCTTCTAGTTAAAAACCTCATTGAGGTAGATAGTAGGCCTTAAATAATAATAATAATAATAAATAAATACCGAAATAAATAAACAAAATTTTCATTTCTCCATTAATCTCTCTCTCTAATGAATGCAAGTGCTCTCAAACCTTTGCAAGAAAAAAACAAGAAGCTGGCACAAAAAGTAATTTTTCTCAACACTTTAGTCAAAGGTATTCAAACTTGGACTTCCTCCTCCTGTGCTCAAAAGCTCCAAAAGGACCTCAAGCAAATCACCATATGGAGCTTCAGTAGTAGCTTCAGCAGCAACTTCAATATCACATGCAAAAACAAATCGATGGTAAGGCTCAGGTATGCAATCATATAACCCTTTCTTTGAATCTATTTTAGCTTAATAAAACATTAAAAAGTGTGATAAGGAAAGTTTTTTTTATATAACCAAAATCAATATCAAAGCAACCTCAGCCTTATCTAGCAACTAGGCTCACCTTTTCCACCAATAAAAGGAACAAGACAAAAATAAAAAGGACTTGGAAAGTGGGTAGTAAGCAGTTCATGTAATGGAAGACAAGGAGTGCCAAAGGAGTAACGAAGAGTGAAATTAGTTCATAGAAAAAGAGCTGTGGGTTTATTCCGAATGCAAATTCAAAAAAAAAAAGAAAGAAAGAAAGAAAGAAAGAAAATAAAAGAAAAGAAAAAATAAAATAAAAGGTGGATCCACCACCTTTTCGCATGAAAAACATATTTTCTTAAGGCATCTGAGGACCTCCATGAAGCGCATATGAGAAGAAATGAAAGAATATTAGTAGGAGGAGCAGCGCATGGGCCAATAAATAGAAATGAAATAAGCCAACGTGCAGGAAAAATCATAAGGCAGGGAGGATGAATAGGTTTCTCAGAGGATGAGCAACAATTTCAGTTGGGAGGTGATGATGAGCCAATAAATTAGACACAAAATAAGGCCCATCTAACATTTCTTAAGCCCATGTACCTTCCTTATGCACATGAATATATATATTAAAAATCTTCTTCTGCACTTAATAATGTTTTCTTATGCTTAAATATTTTCTTTCGAAGGTTTAAAGGTAATTGCATATTTGTGCCTCGTATTGGTTATTTCTTAGAATATTTTGAGAATATTTGGCAGATTATGGAGATTTGGAGAAGGAGATGATTTAGCGACTTAAGCTCTGCCACTCGAAGATCAAGGTTATACAGTAAATGAGTGAAATATTAGGAAATTATGGAGAAATCTTAAAGAGATTCAAGGGGGTTTTCCACCCTCATTAACTCTCAAAGGCAACCAAGCAACTCAAGACCAAGTGTACTCAAGCCATACTTCACTTGGAGTCTCCAGCAATTCAAATTCCAAGAGGCAACCAAGAAACTGAAGATGAATGGCACTCAATCTATGTTTACTCGGAGCCAAGAAGACTCAATCACTATTTTCTAGGGAGCTGTTGGTAGAAACCTTATAGAATAAATAGAGCAGAGCTAGAGCTATGAAGGAGTTAGTTAGCCAGTAAATCAATTCTAGTCGACTTCCATTCCATTCCATTGGATTCTAATTTTTGTTGTAAAGCCATTAGGCTCTGTTAAAACTTTTATGGATGTAACATACTGTTCTTTTTTATGAAATTATTAGAGAGATTGCATTTTATTGATCTAGTTCCAGAGAGTTGGGCTCGCGGGTTAGGGCCCATGTGCCTCATCTTCTCTGTTGTTTCCATTATTTTATTTCATGTCAATTAGCTAGTTTTTATTCTGAACATTTAGTTAGTTTGTTGGTATTTTTATTAATGTTTTAGTTCACTTCCCGTTTTCTTTTGCTGTAGATTTAATATTCTTACAGAGTGGTAGAATAGTTGATAAACTCAATAAAGCTGTGAGGCCAAATTTCCCCTCTCAACTCTCTCAATAGAGCTCGAGGAGGGTAGACCTTTTCCCACAGACCAAAAATACTTTCTTGCTTGTGATTTCTTGGAAATATATTAGATCAGTGCTTGTATTTTCATGAACATATTGTCTGTCTTTCTTGCATAAATAGGAAGATTGATAGTAGGTACAGAAAGTATAGCCTAAAGGGAAGTTCTCCAACACCTCCCACTTCATGTTCCATCTCCCTTCCATCTCTGCTATTATGCTTTGTGCACTACTGTTACACCCTCCATCTCCACTTTTTCTCACTTATTCTCACTGCTGCACCCACCTTTCTATTCATAAAAATACTTAAACCATTTAGCTTGCCATATTCTTTTGTTTTTATCGGTCACGGTTGCCTTACCCTATGTAGACACAAAATGCTTGAAAAGCCTTCCAAGGTCGAACTCCGCCTTTCCTCCTCCAAGGAAAAACCTAGTGTACTTCGCAAATCGCACTTTGCGACTTTTCCCTTTTACTTTAACACATACCGCTCATTGTAGCCAATTGCAATATTGCGATATCGCATATGAAAGATCACACCTTTCCTCTTTTTCTTTCAAGACTTACCACAAATTGCATTGGATATCCTATTCGCTCGACCACAATCGCATCTCCTTTCTGAAATTGCACTTCGTAATATTTTCTAAACAACACTTCCTCTATTCCTCGAGATTTGCGATATTGCGAATTCTAATATCGCTTTTGGCACTTTGCATTATTTCTCTTGTTCTCGTTCACACTTACTTCTCCAACTTCTGATTATGATATTTTGATCGCGCTCCCCCAATGGTCCCACCTCCACGTCAACCATTGCAAATCGCATTTCGCACCTTGTCCCTTTTTCTCCAAGAATTACCGCTCTACTTTTCTGATTGTGATATTGTTATCACACTTCGCCGCTCTTCCCCGCTCCACTTCATACATTGCATTATTTAGTATATTCTCCTTAACACTTACCAATCCAACTTGACGATATCACAATTGTAATATCGTTCCCACCTCCACATTGCATCTCTGCCATTGCATATTTCAAGTTATTCTGCTCCAAATCCTTTTGCACTATAATAGAGTCTTAATCCGGTTTAAACCTGCACTTTCCACTTCTAAGCCCTGTTTCATGTTCTAAGCCCTCCATTAACCTCGTTAGCCCTTTTAATTTCCTCCAAGCTATAAAATCAACACTCTTTCAATTAGGATTAAGTCATGGATAACTCAGTTGCATGGGTAGAAGCATGGTAGATAGACCATAAGATAAATAGAGTGCATTTGGGCGATTGGCCAAGTTAAGTGTGGTTTAATTTAGTTTCCTTTTCAACAATCTAGTTTAGTTTTTTTCAGTCATTTCCTTTTTTGAAAATTAAATTAGCTTCATTTCTGTCATTTCTTTTCAGCAATTTAGATTAGTTCCCTTTCTATCATTTCTTTTCAACAATTTAATTTAGTTTCCTTCTGAAATTTACTTTGTCCAATTTAGTTTAGTTTCATTGAAGTGTGACAGAATTCACTGGGAACCTTTAGAAATATCACCCTTTCATAAATAGGAAGAGGATGACATGAACATAATGCATCTACTGTGTGTATAGAATTGTCGCCTCCAACTTTGTACAAACCCTAGGTTGATAAAGTAAAGTAGGGCATCCCCTGGGATTTGCAACACTCTTGGTACAATATGAAGGCTCACCAAGAATTATGAGTAAATCATCTCATCTTAAATTTTTCTCCCAATGATGGAGATTCACTACTAGGTGGAGCAGTCCACTACACAACCTACTTAAACAAGACATCTATTATTCCATCCATTGAACTGCCTTTGTGGGTTGATGCTTGATGGATTAAATGGCGGAATATGGAAAAACCACTTGAGATGTAACAATGTTACTCAAAAAAAAAATTGAGAGGGGGGAGGGATAGAAAGGGGCAACCAAATGGACGAAACGACTTGAGATGGTCTATGGATGCAACCTTTTTTGGTGGACGGGATGTCTAAGGTGGTGGATGCATGCGATAACCCACACAAATGGGTTGTATTAATGATGTAAGTTTGAGAGTCATGTTAAGTTAGATACTAAACGTCAGGAAAATGGGAGAATAATGGAGGAAAAACAATGGGAAATTAATCAATTATCTTGAATGATATGTAGGGGTAAGAGTGGAAAATTGAGAAAATCAATGAAGCTGCATAAAAATTTATCGTATTTCAATAAGTAAAAGGAACATAAGAACAAAAATCTGCGAACAAATAAAACCTTTTAAAGAGGAAAATCAAACAAAAATTGACTATGACAAAGAATCTATGCCAAGCCAAACAATAGGTCAGTGAAATAACAAGTGATAAAATAGATTAGATAGACCATGGGGGAAAATACCTGCTCATTTTCATAGTTTTTCGATAAATTTTGCACTATAGATAATGATACTACCTTCAAAAAAGTGGTTTTGATTGGTGGGGGATCACCTCCTCTCTCATTTCATTGAGGCCATGAAATTAAATTTCTGCTCTTCATAGTTTCAAAAAGCATTTTGCTCATTCCCTGTGCAATGATAACATGGACATTCTTGTCATTCCCTGTGAAATAAGAACACGGCCATTTACTGGCTGTGTATTATCAATATAATCAAAACTCGAAACAAACACATAACCCTGTATCCTGAAATGAAACTTCTATGCATGATGCCCAACACTTTCTCATAGTAAGTGTGGCTAGTGATAAATAATACTTGTGTAATGCGATGTAATTCCATGTCCTATCAATTGATGCATGGTTGGTGGTGGAAAAATTCCCTCCCCAGCACAAACATACTGAGGACCTTTCATATTAACCTTAATTTTACATCATATTTATATATAAAGATAAAGTAATTTATATTTAAAAATATCTAGTTTCCTTTATAGTTGCCTCCTCTTTTTATTATGAGGGAGATGGTTAATTTTTCCATGAATCAATATGGATTTGACATGTAAAGGAAAGTTGTAACTCATTCCATGAAATAGAATTGACATGTAATATTAAAAGAGACATAATCATTGGAAACGAAAAATTTCTTTATTGTTTCAAAATATTTCAATATCCGCGTTAAATAAAATATTTGAATACCTATGATTTTTGATATATTCAAATATCACTTCACACACACACACACACACACACACATATAATATTTTAACCTTCACCTTAAATAAAATAGTTGAATATCTATAGGATGGTGCCATAATTTCTATAACAGAGTAGGGATAAATGTTGTCATGTAACATTACATAAAAACAAATAATATAATTCCCACAAATAAATTTAATAACAAAACAATATTTGAATATCATACATATTAATATGTTATGCAGAAAGGGCCTTAAAATTTAAGAAAAAATGTTAATAACAAAAAAATATTTCCGTACACAACATAAACCTTTCATTGTGTCATAAATAAACATTTCAATGTACTCTGTAAATAACATAATTTTACATCAATATATAATAAAGTAATTAATAATAAAAAAAATTGTAGTTTGGCCTCTACTTTTTCATATGATGGAGAAATGCAATTCCTTCACTAGTTGATATAGAGTTTACATGTCACATCTAAAATAAAATGGATTTTATAGCCTACAATGAAGGAGATGTGATGCTTCAAGGATGTTTAACATATAGTTCACATATAGTATTTAAAAAATAAAGACTAATAAAAAAATATAGAGGAAAACATTTCAATTTAAAGTGATATATGTAATCCTTTCATACTACTATCCACACCTTGAGTAAATATGAATAAAATATTTGACCCATATGCTGCCTGTTAACATTACATTTAAAAATATATAATTTAATATCTACCTTAAAAAATTAAACAATATCCATCTTAAAAATATAAAATAGTATCTACATTAACAAATAAAAAAATATTCATATTAGATGTACCAAGATGTGAGGAATCAAATCTCTTGATGTATTAATTTGTTTTCAAATTTTACACTCAAAAAGATCTTTGCATATTGAGAAATTTAATTCCTATATATCTATGCTATTTTTATATCAATTATATATCTATAAAGAAAACATTAAATTCAGAAAACATCAAAGTGGCCAAATCTTTTTATATATAAAAAAAAACAAAAAAAAAATCATAATTAAGCCCTTCAAAGGTTATTACACGTCTTACTAACTACCAAGAAAATGTAATTATTAATGGATTCTAACTTTATCTGAACCCATAATTTGTATTGGAGTCTGCCATTATTTAATACCAACGCAACATATCCATCACGCACATACATGGCCCCGCTGTCCCGCTCAGATCCTAATCGTTCCTGCGCCCTAAACACACACATTCAAACAATTAGTAACACAATATTATATTAATATTTTTACTGTAACTCTATTTTTTTCTGATTTTTTCACTGAGTGATGGTGTGATCATTGCCTACAGGTTTCCAGAGGCACCATCATCATCTATGGCTATGAAAGGTTTTCCTCGAGCACATTATGAGAGGATAGGTGAAACAGATTGGTGTGCGAGTTAAGAACCTCTATGCACTTTAAGTAGAAGATTCATGCAAAAGGTTGAGGAATAAGGCAAAGGTTAGAGACTTGGTGGCTGAGAGGGATCACGAATTACCTCACAACATGCAACCTCAGAAGAAGCCTCATAAAGTTGTGTAGTATCCACAATTGGAGAAGCAAAGAGAAGGCCGAGTGGAAACATCCATTCAAGGAGAGACCTCTAGTAGGGGGGAATTTCGAGCCAAGTTGGTAGAGGGAGCACATGCATCCATACCTTCAAGAGAGAGGTGGGGTGGTGTGAAGCAATATTCCCAAGAGTGCAGAAATTTGGGAAGGGTCCATCGATATTTTTTGTCTCATATATCATTTCCTTTCTACATGGGCCCATAGTATCTAGTAGCAGGATGGATCAATGGTAGTTTATGTAGTCAGATGCTAGAGTAACATATGTAGAGACAAGCAACAATATGATACTAGGGAGCCCAAAGAAAAGTTGGCCATACTGAAAATGGAACAGTGTAGAGTTATCAGTAACACAAAGTTTTTAGCAGATAGTGTGGTAGCTAGTATCAATGAGGGACTCTGGTGATAGATGCATCATATTTATCACAGTCGATTCAGTTTAGATGCTTTTGAGTTTCAAAGTTTCAGTAGCAACAACACTAGAGAGAACTGTTAGATTGAGAACATTCCAAAAGTACCAGATCGAGATAGAGTTGAATTCCTTTCTTGTTGAGAGGGAGTGTTGAAATTTGCAAGACAAAATATTGAAAATGGAAAAAACAGGAGGCTTCTAATTTAATTCTCTCTTAATTTGAAATTAGAAGTAAACTGTAATTCCACATCACATGATAGATTATATGAGTTAACTAAGTCATGAAGGCTTATTTAGTTCAGTTAATTCAAGTTTAGAGTTTAACATGAGGCATGTAGATTGTTCTGTAAGTTTTAGGGGGCTTAGTTACAGTTTATTTTTAGTTGTAATTAATTAACTAGATTTATTTGAATCAAAATGAGTTTTACTAGTTCTAACTGTTTGAGGAACTAGTGAGAGGTCAAGTGATTTAAATTAGATTTAATTCATATGCATTGATCAATTACATAAATGATAATTCACTCAAAAATAACTCATGCATGTCAATTCTGAGAAAGAACAAGTTGATATTGGAGGTAAAGGGAAGCGTACTATTAGTTGTATAACCATCCAATTGTACAGGTGGTTCATGAAATTAAAGGAAGATCCTTTATGTACTGCAAAAATATTATTAGGGAATTTCCTTTGTTAGAGGCTCAATTCCCTAGGTATTGAGCCAAACTTGCCTAGGAATTGGTTAAGTATTGAGCCAATATTGCCTAGGAATGAGTGAGACAAATAGAGATACTGCAGAAGTTTCTAAGGAAGAGAAAGAGCATTGTAATATTCTCATATTTAATGACTTATGCAATATACAAATATCGTGGTTTTTAGCTGAGGCTTTCCCTAGTTAAATCTTTGTGTTGTTTAATTGAAATGTTTCTCTTTCTTGTTGATGTGATTTTACAATCGTAATTGGTTTCCACAATTTGTAGAGTAGATTCAAGTATTTTGTTTTAGCATATTAGAAATATCAGTTTGAATCTACATGGATTTTCTAAATTCAATTCATACATAGATGAATTAATACACATAAAAACACACTGAAAATGATCTCAAATGTACACATTTAAAAAAATGGCACAATGATCTGAAAATGGAAGGTACTTGAAAAGGGTGCAAGGTATCCATTTTCATTTATGTAAATGAGTGCAAAAATACTCTAAGTTTAAATCTGAAAATGTGAGAACTTCATATTTCTAATACAGAGATAGACTATAGGGGCATTTACCGGATATTTCACCTTTTAAAGAAAGGATGAATCCAGCTACCTGGCCCTCTTACAGACTCTGCCTAAATAAATAATAGAAGTAAACACTCAGATTTAATTAAAATGATCTTGCTTTAAACTTGACGTTATGCGGAAATTTAGCTTGCAAATGGTGTATGTCTTTTCACTGTTTATGTATCATAAGTGTAATTTTTTTTGCTGAAACTTAACATGGGTATCAGAAAAAATATTCAACAATATAATATCAAAACACAATAGCAATATGATATAGGAGTTCACCCCAACTCTTGGGCTACATCTCCTGGATCAAGCCTCCCAAAATGGGCTTGTCCTCTTGTATTAAAAGCTCTCAAATGAAATACAAGATTATAAGTGTCTCAATAGACAAATCTGAATATATAAACTGATTCAGAAGGCAGGAAAAATCTAAGAATGCATTTTCAAATTCACTAAACAGTGAAAGATTACCATAAACAGTGATTTCTTCATCAATGTCCTGTTGATGCTTTGAACTTATCTGAAACTTTTCGGGCTGTAGAAGTCCTCAAATTCCTCTGAAACAGAGCTTCAGAAGGTCGAAATTATCTGAAATAGAGCTTTGGTTCACCTCAAAATGATAACCACAACTCAACCAAATTGAAAACCCAAAATGCCCCTGGTGGCTCAAAAAGGTTCTCCAAAGTGAAACAGGCTGAAAACGAGCTCTAATGGCTCTAAAACCTGTGCCATTAAGTCCAAAATGTCGAAGAGACCCAAAACAAAAAACAAATTCGCTTCAAAAGGCCTTTCCAGCCAAAGTTATGGCACATTTACTCAGACTGCCAGTTTGGCGTAGAATGACTCCAGCTAAGTCTGGCTAACTGCCAGATAGCTCCGACAAATATGGAGTCCGATGCTAAATCTAGCGAACCGCTGAATTCACCGCCAGTCGTGAAGGACTAAGGGATAAGCCCACGTAACCGCACCCTCCGAAATACATTGAAAAACTTTCAGTTTTAATCGCATTACAATAAAGTTTGAAACCATATAATAGGAAATGGGGCCGAAAGTCACGTGACCACGTCCCATGGTTTCGGGCCTGCCATAAAATAATAACCGTTTAAATATAAGTAAATTCCATTAAATAACAAGAAACATAGCCGTGGCCCATTGGTCAAGCTGTTCCGTTGTCATCCCGCCAACCCGGGATCAAATCCTGCCACGTCGAAACAAATGTTTTGAACCGCAATGAAATTTCATTCCGCCTTGGGGCCACGTGGCGCCCTTTAATTGGCTGTGCCTATAATATTCCATAGAATATTCTGTGGAATATTCCATGAAATATTCTCAGAATATTCTGTGGAATATTTTTTTTTTAATAAAAATATTTTTCATAAAGTCAACTTTTGGGCCTTTTTTTTACTGAAATTGAAGAACTTCAAAGTTGAATAACTTCTTCATACAACGTCGGTTTTTAGTGCCGTTCATGGCGTTGGGATTGTATCACCGAGGCCTATCCCGTCACTCAGGTTCCAAATCAATTTGGGCACTTTCATTTTTGAGCTTTTTCACAAGCTCAGATTTGAGCTCCTGATCACACCTCCCAAATGAGAGGCTTTTTGTCCCCAAAAGCTTACTGAAATGAAGAACTGAACTGTAGTACAGAAAATGAGAGAATAAAAATCCTCTTCTCTTCAGCCCTTCAAACACTTTTTCCTTACAAAGCAAGTGAATTTGAACCACAAATGAAAAGAAATCGACATTTCCCTTTCTAAATGCGCTTGTCCACAACTGTCCACAATTGACCTTCTTGAACCCACACAGAAATTTCTGGCGAGAAATTTGCAGAATGAAACTGTACAAAGCAGCAAAATACATGCATACATCCGAAATTTGCATATGTACAAAAGGAGTACGTCTTACTGTGTCAAGAAGTCCATCCACTTCTCACCAAGCCACTTCCATGGCGACTTTCGCTGCTGCAACTTTTCCTCATGTGAAACTTCCCTTTCCACATCAATAATGGAATCCATGATTCCACCTTCGCCAATATTTTTGTCCTCTTGCCCCATGTGCGTGGGACGACGAGTTGGATGCAAAGTCCAACAATGAGAGACAACATGTCCCTTCTTTTGGCAAAAAGTGCAAGTCATACGCACATTCTTTGAAGGTAGTCTTTGCTTCATCTGCTTCTTGTGTGCCTTCTTCCTCATCCAGCATCTCGAAACATGATGGTTAAATCGACCACAAAATGTACAACAAATCCTCTTATGTTGCTTTGCATGCTTGCCATAAGCTGCATGTCTACCATCTTCTTGCTGCAAAAAAGGCTTAAAACAATGGTAAGGAAGATTTCCATCATGAAATTGATGTAATTGAGAACTTGGGAGAAATGTTCTCTTCAAATTTGCATCACATTTTTGAATTCATGTGCTCAAAGCTTCGCCATTAAGCTGCTCATAGCCAAGACCAATATTCTTGGGATGCTCCACAACACAAATAGGCTCAACAATGCCTTGTGCATGCTTGCCCAAACCTTTGCCTTCTTCATAGCCCATTTTCAACATCAATTTGGACCCAATACCTCTTGTATTCTTTTCAAACGAACCAACACACTTTTCAATAGATGAAAATGAAGACAAATCAAACTGATTTACGTCATGATTTACATCCTGAAGATGAGGTATTTTCTTGGACAAAGCTTCTTGAGCTTGAAGAAGCTGCAACTCCATATCATGCAGTCTATGAAGAATGACTTCTTTCTCTTCCTGCATAGCTAGAAATTGTGCACGAAGTTGAACACTTTCCCTTTGATCCTCAATGAGAATCTGCACCATGTCCTTCACCTTAAAAAACTCATTCTTCATGTCATCATTGAAGAATCTTGTGAAGGAGGAAACTTCACTTGTAGAAGAAGATGACATTATGTAAATGGTCAAAACAACCAAAATGAACTTCCAAAGGAAAGTCCTCAAAGCTTTCAAACAGACGACAAGCTTTTGACCAAATGCCTTCAACTCTTGGAGAGGGTTAACACCAGCTATCCAAAATGATCTCAAGAAAACTCATGCACACAATAAAACAATCAAGGTTGATTGCACAAATGCTCAAAATATAAAATAAACAAGAGATTGACTGAATTAGCATTTATCTACTACGCAATTGTATAAAAAAAGTGGTTCGTAGGCTTCCTGGCTTGCTTCAGACTCTATCTATAGTTTATATAACTTTTCCTAGAGCATATAAACAGCAAAAACCCGCTCTGATACCATCTGATCTTAAAATGGAAGGTACTTGAAAAGGGTGCAAGGTATCCATTTTCATTTATGTAAATGAGTGCAAAAATACTCTAAGTTTACATCTGAAAATGTGAGAACTTCATATTTCTAATACAGAGATAGACTGTAGGGGCATTTACCGGATATTTCACCTTTCAAAGAAAGGATGAATCTAGAGGCTACTTGGCCCTCTTACAGAATCTTCCTAAAGAAATAATATAAGTAAACACTCAGATTTAATTAAAATGATCTTGCTTTAAACTTGACGTTATGCGGAAATTTAGCTTGCAAATGGTGTATGTCTTTTCACTGTTTATGTATCATAAGTGTAATTGTTTTTGCTGAAACTTAACATGGGTATCAGCAAAAATATTCAGCAATATAATATCAAAACACAACAACAATATGATATAGGAGTTCACCCCAACTCTTGGGCTACAGCTCCTGGATCAAGCCTCCCAAAATGGGCTTGTCCTCTTGTATTAAAAGCTCTCAAATGCAATACAAGATTATAAGTGTCTCAATAGAAAAATCTGAATATATAAACTGATTCAGAAGGCAGGAAAAAGCTAAGAATGCCTTTTCAAATTCACTAAACAGTGAAAGATTACCATAAACAGTGATTTCTTCATCAATGTCCTGCTGGTGCTTTGAACTTATATGCAACTTTTCTGGTTTTAGAAGTCCTCAAACACCTCTGAAACCTCTTCCAATGGATTCATAAGGTCGAAATTATCTGAAATAGCTTTGGTTCACTTCAAACTGATAACCACAACTCAACCAAACTCAAAACCCAAAATGGCCCTGGTGGCTCAAAAAGGTTCTCCAAAGTGAAACAGGCTGAAAATGAGCTCTAATGGCTCTGAAGCCTGTGCCATTGAGTCCAAAATGTCAAATATAACCAAAATAAATAAAAAAATCGCTTCAAAAGGCCTTTCCTAGCCAAAGTTATGGCACATTTACTCAGACTACCAGTTTGGCCTAGAATGACTCCAGCTAAGTCTGGCTAACTGCCAGATAGCTCCGACAAATATGGAGTCCAGTGCTAAATCTGGAGAACTGCCGAATTCACTGCCAGTCATGAAGGGCTAAGGGATAAGCCCACGTAACCGCACCCTCCGAAATACATTGAAAAACTTTCAGTTTTAATCGCATTACAATAAAGTTTGAAACCATATAATAGGAAATGGGGCCGAAAGTCACGTGACCACGTCCCATGGTTTCAGGCCCGCCATACAATAATAACCGTTTAAATATAATTCAATTCCATTAAATAACAAGAAACATAGCCATGGCCCGTTGGTCAAGCCGCTCCGTTGTCATCTCGCCGACCCGGGATCAAATCCTGCCGCGTCCAAACAAATTTTTTGAACCGCAATGAAATTTCATTCCACCTTGGGGCCACGTGGCGGCCTTCGGGCTGGCCACGTGGCACCCTTTAATTGGTTGTGCCTGGAATATTCCACAGAATATTCTGTGGAATATTCTTTTTTTAATAAAAATATTTTTCATAAAGTCAACTTTTGGGCATTTTTTTTACTGAAATTGAAGAAATTCAAAGTTGAATAACTTCTTCACACAGCGTCAGTTTTCAGTGCAACTCACAGCATTGGGATCGTATCGCTGAGGCCTATCCCGTCGCTTAGGTTCCAAATCAATTTGGGCACTTTCATTTTTGAGCTTTTTCACAAACTCAGATTTGAGCTCCTGATCACACAACATGCTCAATATATAAAATGACAGTCATGCCTAAGCATGGAAGTATGGCATGTGGTGGCCTATATGGAAAATTATTCTAATATACTAACAACATATTATGCCTAAACATGATTATTTGACATATGATGGTGTATATACAAAATGGGTATGTTACCCACTTCCACCTTCACCACCATCATGTGCATGATGTAAGTATTCCTTTATCCTCCTACTCGAAGAAGGAGCTCAACGTTTTATCTTTTGGGGCATGCTTATTCATATTTTTTTCTTGCACTGAGGATGATATAATAGATCCCGAGGGTGTTTTCCACCTCGACGCACCTAACCTCTCTATTATTAAAATATTTAATAGTTACAACAGTTAGAACATATAATTTAAACAAAAAATTATTAGACTTTGATTCATCATAAAGAAAGGAAATCATCAAGGAAATATCTGATCTTCAGTGTTTCGTCGAGTGATGGAGATTCACTAGTAGGTGGAGTAATCCACTACAAAACCTTATTAAAAGAGACATATATTATTGCACCATTGAACTACCAATGCGGGTATATGGTTGAGGGATTACATGGGGACAATATGGAAAAACCACTTGAGATGGAACAATGTTAGTCAAAATGGTTACTCGGAGGGGTATAAAGGGGCTACTGAATGGATGAAACCACTTGAGATGGTCTATGGAGGCCACATTTTTGGGTGGATGGGATTCTAAAGGTGGTAGAGGCACATGATGACCAACACAAATGGGTCATATTAATGATGGAAGTTTGAGAGTCATGGTAATTTAGATACCAAACATTGGGGAAATGGGAAAATAATGAATTACGGTGAATGATTCATAGGGGTAAGAGTAGAAAATTGAGAAAATGAATGAACCTGCTTACACATCTATAATTTTTCAACTAGTCAAAGGGAACATCTGAAGAAAAAATTATGACCAGTAAAACCTTTCAAAGAGAACCAAAGAAAAATTAACTAGGACAAAGATTCTATGCTAAGCCAAACAATAGGTGAGTGAAACAACAACTAATAAACAAGAATAAATAGACCATGGGATAAAATACGTGTTCATTATCGTTGTTGTCAGAGAAATTTTGCACCATAAAGAACGATATTATGTTCAAGCAAGTGGTTTTGATTGGTAGGGGAACACCTCCTCTCTCATTTTATGTGAGACCATGAAATGGAAGTTCTCCTTTTCATCTTTTGAGGTGACATTTTGGTCATTAGGTGTGATTAATGGGCCATGGATCCTCAATATAACCAAAACCTCAAACAAACATGTAACAAGTACCTTGAAATGAAACTGTTATGCATGATCTCCAACACCTTCACATGGTAAGTGTGGCTAGTGATAAATAATACTCGTGAGGTGTGGTGGGGAACCCTTTCAATTAATGCATGTTGGGTTGTTGCAGAGTGCCCCTCCCCACTGGTCCTCGCACAAACACCCCTTCTCAAGAGCTTTAATATTAACCTTAATTGTACACCATATTTATATATAAATATAAATTAATTTATAGTAAAAAATCTCTAACTTGTTTTATAATTTCCTGAGATGGGTAATTCCTCCATGGGTCAATGTGGAGTTGACATGTGTAATATTACACTGAGTATAAAAAAAGAAATGTTAATAACAAAAAAGTGCTAGACACACATCAATGCCAATAATAATTTGAAATTAAAAAATAAATTTATAATTTCTTAATTGTTTAAAAATATTTCAGTATATGCCTTAAATAAAATATTTGAATATCTATGTTATTATATATATATATATATATATATATATATATATATATATATATATATATATATATATATATATAATATTTTAACTTTCCCCTTAAATAAAATAATTTGAAAATATCTCTAGCTTAGTATGGGAGAAATGTTTTCAAGTAACATTACATTAAAAAATAAAATAAAAAATAATGCACACCTTAAATAAAGTTAATAACAAAACAATAGTTCAATATCATACATATTAATATGTTATGAGGTAACCTTACATTAAAAGACGTAAAATAATAAAGGCCTTAAAAATTTTAATAACAAAAAAATGTATCAATACAAAACATTTAGTGTGTCATAAATAAACATTTCAATGTGCCGTGTAAATAACATAATTTTACATCCACTTTATATATAAAGAGACAAAGTAATTGATAGTAGAAAAATCATAATTTTGTCTCTAGAAGTTTTAGTAATATGGAGAAATGTAATTCCTTCACTAGTCAATATAGAGCTTACATGTCACATCTAAAAATAAATAAAATTGGCCTTACAACCTACAATGAAGGAGATGTGATGCATCATTGACCTTGAGTAAATATGAATAAAATATTTGAGCCACATTTAATCACTTAACATTACATTTAAAAATATATAATAATATCTACCTTAGCAAATTAAAAAATATTCACTTTAAAAATATAAAATAATATCTTTATTAACAAATTAAAAAATATTTATATTTGATGTACCAAGGTATGACGAATCAAATATGTTGATGTATAAACCTTTTTTCAAATTTTACTTTAAAAAAGAGTTTTGCATCTTCAAATTTTGGATTCCTAGATGGTTCTAAGTGGTTCTTGGTAGATTGAGAATTAACATAAATCTATGTTGGTTTTATATCTATTATATGTCTATACAAAGAATATTAGTCTAAAAACAATTTTTTTTGAAAATTTAAGTTATAATTATTAAATTTCACAATTTTGAATGCCCTAGAAATTCTTAATAATATTGAATCCACTTCAACCATAAAAAAAAAAATTAAAACAATTCAAGTCCATGATTTTTAGAAAAAAAAAAAAATACTACATTCCCCCAAAACTATGTCATCCCTACCATTTTGTTACCTAAATAAAAAAACTCCGTGTTAAATAAAAACAAACTCCATTACTATTAATTTTTTCTTATAAATTAATAAGAGGTGCAATAAAATTGCAAGGCTTTAATTATTACTAAATTTTTTGTGGCTTTATAAAAGGCCCAGGCCATTTCGATGACGGTTATATATCGCCAACGCATGAAAGTGGCCAAAGCCTTTTATAAACCCAAAAAAAGTCATCATTAAAGCCTTTCAACAGTCAACATTAAAGCCAGTAACGGAGTTTGGCTTTATTCAACACCAACGCAACCCCTACCAATACACATACCGAACCCGTACATACATGCCACCGCTGCCGCGCTGACATCCTGACCATTCCAGAGCCCTAAACACACATTCAAAAAAATTTAGGATTAGTAACACTTACCCAGTAATGGCTTGGCACTGGTCGTTGCCTACGGGTTTCCAGGGGCACCATCATTGTTATAACAGGTGAAGAAAACTAATACGAGCTTCCAGAAAGAAAGAAATGAAACGGTGAAGAAAACTAGGTGTGGTGAAAGTATAAATAGGAACGCAGTTGGGAATTACAGTAACCAGAGTTGGGAATTAAATATGATCTGTTCTATTTTAAATCGGGTACATTATATTAAATTTTGAAATATCATCAAATTTTAAATCTGGAATTTATATTGGTGCTTTATAGCAAGAGACATTATTTTAAATTTGGTATTCGTATTGTCTCAAAGTCATGATTTATACTAACAACATTTAATATTTTATAAAGTATTTAATATACTTTTTAAGAGAACATTTAATATGTTTTAGGGTATTTAATACATTTTTTCAATACACCATACACCATACACCATATATATATGGGCATACACCATATATTAAATCTTGATAAATCACCAAATTTTAAATCTGGAGTTTATATTGGTGGTTTAGAGTAAGGGACATTATTTTAAATCTGTGATTTTTATTCCCTCATAAGTCATGCTTTATGCTAGCAACATTTAATATGTCATCAAGTATTTAATACTCTTTTTAAGAAAACATTTAATATGTTGTAAGGTATTTAATACATTTTTTAAGAGAACATCTAATGTGTTTTAGGGTATTTAATACACCTTTTAAGACATCAATCACCTATACTACCCACATATATGGGCATATACCATATACTAAATCTTGAAATATCACCAAAATTTAAATATGGAGTTTATGTTGGTGCTTTAGAGGAAGGGACATTATTTTAAATCTCACATTTTTATTGCCTTAGAAGTCATCCTTTATGCTAGTAACATTTAATATCTTATAAATGATTAAATACACTTTTTAAGAGAACATTTAATATGTTTTAATATGTTTTACAGTATTTAATACTTTTTTTAAAGAACATTTAGTATGTTTTAGGGTATTTAATAAACCTTTTAAGACCTGAATCACCCATACAACATACATATATGGACATATACCATATATTAAATCTTCAAACATCACCAAATTTTAAATCTGGAATTTATATTGGTGCTTTAGAGAAAGGGACATTATTTTAAATCTCACATTTTTATTGCCTATGAAGTCATGCTTTATGCTAGCAACATTTAATATGCTATAAAGTATTTAATACATTTGTTAAGAGGACATTTAATATGTTTTAGGGTATTTTATACATTTCTTTAAAATGATTTAATATATTTTATGGTATTTAATACACTTTTTAAGACATCAATCACCCATACAACATACATATATGGGCATACACCATATATTAAAGGAGTAGTCACACTTTTTGAAGGCTTTTCTAGTCTAATTTCTCTAAAATCTCACAGGAATTCATTGGAAACATAAGTTTGATGGATAACTTTGCAGAATCGAAGTGCCGTAAGGGTTTTTTATGGTGTTGAATCCATATATAGGGTCAAAAAACCAGTTTAAATAACAGAAATCAAGATTTTATTTCAAAATTCTTCATGAGATTCTTGTACGGAAACTCCAAAAAGTCGCATTAAAGAAAACTCCTATATTAAATATTGAAACATCACCAAATTTTAAATGTGGAGTTTATATTGGTGCTTTACAGTGAAGGACATTATTTTAAATCTTGCATTTTTATTGCGTCACAAGCCATGTTTTATGCAAGCAACATTTAATATGTTATAAATTATTTAATACACTTTTTAAGAGTACATTTAATATGTTTTAGAGTATTTAATACATTTTTTAAGAGAACATTTAATATGTTTTAGGGTATTTAATACACCTTTTAAGACATCAATCTCCCATAAAACATACTTATATGGGCATACACCATATATTAAATCTTAAAACATCACCAAATTTTAAATGTGGAGTTTATATGGGTGCTTTACAACAAGGGACATTATTTTAAAGCTCTCATTTTTATTGCCTCGGAAGTCATGCTTTATGCTAGCAACAATTAATAAGTTATAAAGTATTTAATACACATTTTAAGAGAACATTTAATATGTTTTAGGGTATTTAATACTTGTTTTAAAAGAACATTTAATATTTTTTAGGGTATTTAAGACACCTTTTAAGACATCAATCACCGATACAACATACATATATGGGCATACACCATATATTAAATCTTGAAACATCACCAAATTTTAAATATTGAGTTTATATTGGTGCTCTAGAACAAGGGACATTATTCTAAATCTCGCATTTTTATTCCATAAGAAGTCATGCTTTATGCTAACAACATTTAATATGATATAAAGTATGTATTACACTTTTTAAGGGAACATTTAATATGCTTTAGGGTATTTAATACATATTTTACGAGAACAATTTTAATGTTTTAGGGTATTTAATACACCTTTTAAGACATCAATCACCAATACAGCCTACATATATGGGCATACACCATATATTAAATCTTGAAATATCACCAAATTTTAAATCTCAAGTTTATACGGGTGCTTTACAACAAGGGACATCATTTTAAATATCAAATTTCTATTGCCTTAGAAGACATGCTTTATGCTAGCAACATTTAATATGTTATAAAATATTTAATACACTTTTTAAGAGAAAATTTTATATGTTTTAATATGTTTAAGGGGATTTAATATTTTTTGTAAAAGAACATTTAATATGTTTTAGGGTATTCAATACACCTTTTAAGACATCAGTGACCCATACAACATACATATATGGGCATACACCATAAATTAAATCTTGAAACATCACCAAATTTTAAATGTGGAGTTTATATGGATGCTTTAGAGCAAGGGACATTATTTTAAATCTGGTAATTTTATTGTCTCAGAAGTCATGATTTTTGCTAGCAATATTTAATATGTTATAAAGTATTTAATACACTTTTTAACAGAACACTTAGTATGTTTTATGGTATTTAATACATTTTTTAAGAGAATATTTAATATGTTTTACGACATTTAATACACCTTTTAAGACATCAGTCGCCCATACAACATACATATATGGAAATACACCATATATTAAATCTTGAAACATCTCCCAATTTTAAATCTGGTGCTTTATAAATGTGGCATTTTTATTGCCTAGAAATCATGCTTTATGGTAGTTACAATTAATATGTTATCAAGTATTTAATACACTTTTTAAGAGAGAACATTTAATATGTTTTAGAGTATTTAATACATTTTTTTAAGAGAACATTTAATTTGTTTTAGGGTATTTAATACACACATTTTAATACATTAGTCACCCATACCACATACATATATGGGCATACACCATATATTAAATCTTGAAATATCACCAAATTTTAAATCCGAAATTTATATCGTACTTTAAACAAAGGGACATTATTTTAAATCTCATGATTTTTATTGCCTCATAAGTCATGCTTTATGCTAGCAACATTTAGTATGTTTTAGAGTATTTAATACAATTTTTAAGAGAACATTTAATTTGTTTTAGGGTATTTAATACATTTTTTAAGAGAACATTTAATAAGTTTTAGGGTATTTAATACACCTTTTAAGACATCAATCACCCATACAACATACATATATTGGCATATGCCATATATTAAATCTTGAAACATCACCAAATTTTAAATCTAGAGTTTATATTGGTGCTTTATAACAAGGGACATTATTTTAAATTTTGCATTTTCATTACCTCAGAAGTCATGCATTATGCTAGCAACATTTAATATGTTATAAAGTATTTAATACTCTTTTTAACAGAACATTTAATATGTTTTGTGATATTTAATACATTTTTTAGAGAACCTTTAATATGTTTTAGGGTATTTAATACCCCTTTTAAGAAATTAGTCACCCATACAACATACATATATGGGCATACACCATATATTAAATCTTGAAATATCACCAAATTTTAAATCTCTAGTTTATATTGGTGCTTTACAGCAAGGGAAATTATTTTAAATCTGGCACTCAGAAGTCATGCTTTATGCGAGCAACATTTAATATTTTATAAATGATTTAATACACATTTTAAGAGAGCATTTAATATGTTTTAGGGTATTTAATACACCTTTTAAGACATCAATCAGCCATACAACATACATATATGGGAATACAACATATATTGTATCTTGAAATGTCACCAAATTTTAAATGTGGAGTTTATATGGGTTCTTTACAACAAGGGACATTATTTTAAATATGGCATTTTTATTGCTTCATAGGTCATGCTTTATGCTAGCAACATTTAATATGTTATAAAGTATTTAATACACTTTTTAAGAGAACATTTAATATGTTGTAGGGTATTTAATACATCTTTTAAGAGAACATTTAATATGTTTTAGGGTATTTAATACACCTTTTAAGACATCGATCATCCATACAA
Organism: Pinus albicaulis; assembly: GCA_034641835.2. Taxonomy (NCBI): domain Eukaryota; kingdom Viridiplantae; phylum Streptophyta; class Pinopsida; order Pinales; family Pinaceae; genus Pinus; species Pinus albicaulis. The sequence goes on from CM076575.1 coordinate 391,132,977, forward strand.
CATACATATATGGGCATACACCATATATTAAATCTTGAAACATCACCAAATTTTAAATATTGAGTTTATATTGGTGCTTTAAAATCAGGGACATTATTTCAAATCTCGTATTTTTATTGCATAAGAAGTCATGCTTTATGCTAGCAACATTTAATATGATATAAAGTATGTAATACACTTTTTAAGGGAAAATTTAATATGTTTTAGGGTATTTAATACATTTTTTACGAGAACAATTAAAATGTTTTAGGGTATTTAATACACCTTTTAAGACATCAATCCCCCATACACCATACATATATGGGCATACACCATATATTAAATCTTGAAATATCAGCAAATTTTAAATCTCAAGTTTATATTGGTGCTTTACAACAAGGGACATTATTTTAAATATCACATATTTATTGCCTCAAGCCATGCTTTATGCTAGAAACATTTAATATGTTATAAAGTATTTAATACACATTTTAAGAGAACATTTTATAGGTTTTAATATGTTTAAGGGGATTTAATACTTTTTTTAAAAAACATTTAATATGTTTTAGGGTATTTAATACACCTTTTAAGACATCAATCACCCATACAACATACATATTTAGGCATACACCATAAATTAAATCTTGAAACATCACCAAATTCTAAATGTGGAGTTTATATGGATCCTTTAGAGCAAGGGAGATTATTTTAAATCTCGTATTTTTATTGTCTTAGCAGTCATGATTTATGCTAGCAATATTTAATATGTTATAAAGTATTTAATACACTTTTTAATAGAAAATTTAATATGTTTTAGGGTATTTAATACATTTTTTAAGAGAATATTTAATATGTTTTAGGGTATTTAATAAACCTTTTAAGACATCAATCGCTCATACAACATACATATATGGACATTCACCATATATTAAATCTTGAAACATCACCCAATTTTAAATATGGAGTTTAGATTGGTGCTTTATAAATCTGGCATTTTTATTGCCTCAGAAGTCATGATTTATGCTAGTTACATTTAATATGTTTTAAAGTATTTAATACACTTTTTAAGAGAACATTTAATATGTTTTAGGGTATTTAATATATTTTTTAAGAGAACATTTATTTTGTTTTAGGGTATTTAATACATGTTTTAATACATCAATCACCCATACAACATACATATATGGGCATACACCATATATTAAATCTTGAAATATCACCAAATTCTAAATCTGAAATTTATATTGGTGCTTTAAACAAGAGGACATTATTTTAAATCTCACATTTTTATTGCCTCATAAGTCATGCTTTATGCTAGCAACATTTAATATGTTATAAAGTATTTAATACACTTTTTAAGAGAACATTCAATATGTTTAAATAGGTTTTATGGTATTTAATACATTTTTTATGAGAACATTTAATATGTTTTAGGTTATTTAATACACCTTCTAAGACATCAATCATCCATACAACATACATATATGGGCATACACCATATATTAAATCTTGAAACCTCACCAAATTTTAAATCTGGAGTTTATATTGGTCCTTTACAGCAAAGCACACTATTTAAAATTTGACATTTTCATTGCCTCAGAAGTCATGCTTTATGCTAGCAACATTTAATATGTTATAAAGTATTTAATACTCTTTTTAAGAGTTATGGTATTTAATACATTTTTTAGAGAACCTTTAATATGTTTTAAGGTATTTAATACACCTTTTAAGACAGGAGTCACCCATATAACATACATATATGGGCATACACCATATATTAAATCTTGAAATATCACCAAATTTTAAATCTCGTGTTTATATTGGTGCTTTACATCAAGCAACATTATTTTAAATCTATCACTCAGAAGTCATGCTTTATGCTAGCAACATTTAATATTTTATAAATTATTTAATACACATTTTAAGAGAGCATTTAATATGTTTTAGGGTATTTAATACTTTTTTTGAAAGAACATTTAATATCTTTTAGGGTATTCAATACAAATTTTAAGACATCAATCACCCATACAACATACATATATGGGAATACACCATATATTGAATCTTGAAACGTCACCAAATTTTAAACGTGGAGTTTATATTGGTGCTTTACAACAAGGGACATTATTTTAAATATGAAATTTTTATTACCTAAGAAGTCATGCTTTATGCTAGCAACATTTGATATGTTATAAAGTTTTTAATACACTTTTTAAGAGAACATTTAATATGTTGTAGGGTATTTTTTTTTTCTAAGTTAAACTAATTCTATTATATCATATAGAACATAAAATTATAGATCTCTTCCTGTGGATTTGACAAGTCCAATCCAGAGGGAAGTTTCAATGGTTTTCCACTAGAAGCTGGACTGCCTCAGGTGGGGAAACCAATCCTTAAAAACCAGAGAGTAGTTGCTGCCCGAAGAGGGAAACCAACAAATTTAGTTACTAAAATAGAACATGAGTCACATAGTAGACAATTCCAAAACAATAGCATGCTAGCGAGTATTAAAAAACTGAAACTAAGGTGAAACTACATTCTTTTTGCGAGAGGTGGGAACTTCTTCCTCAATTATACACACATAGAACTGATCATCTATCTCCTTTCTTAGCACGTGGTGAGAAGATTGGGGACTTGGCGACGCTAGAGAGTTGAGCTTTTCTGAGGAGGAAGTTTTCATACCAGACTATTCCATCTTATTTTTGGCCTCATGGTCCGAGCTGCTACCTTGACTATTTCCTGAGTTGTCACTTGAATCCTTACTGCTCCTGGAGGTGCTTTGCACCGAGAGAGCATTCATCTTGTGGGGGATGAAAGGAGGCTCTGGAGTAATGGTATATTTGCATGGACTCTTCTTGCTGCGGAAGATGGAAGGCATCAAAGTAGGACCAAGGAGCTCCAGAGAGAGCTGGGAGGTCAAGTTGACAAGGGGATTCCTATCATGCATATACCATCCAATAGAAATGTTTAGGTCGCAGCCCTGGGAGAGCAAAAATGGAGGACAGGAATGCTGGAGATGCCCCCTGCCCTTCTGCACCTCATTCTGTGGTGCCAAGGCATAATTTTCTGAGGAGAAGAATCATAGGACCAGGACGGAGTCATGGAGAACACGGGAGAAGAAAAGCTTCAAGAGGGAAGGATGAGGCTGGTTGAATGAGGAACTTGCACTAGAAGCAGAGGGAAATTGACAGACAACTACACTGAGAGTAGGAGGGAGGGCTGAAGTGAGGATGAATAAGCAGAGGTGATGGGCTTAATGGCCATGGCATACAACCTTAAAGAGTTGCATAGCTCGTAGGTCGAGAAGAAGGTGGTGAAGGTCGAGTTAATGACTCCCTCACTCCAACATTTATTGCAGTTCTTATTTCCATGTGTGGACACGTGGAGCAGCTAGTGTCCCTCCACATGGCTGCCTAGTGGTGCACGAAATCACTGGTAGGCACCCACATCCAGGGAATATGTTGTAGGGTATTTAATACATGTTTTAAGAGAACATTTAATATGTTTTAAGGTATTTAATACATCTTTTAAGACATCAATCACCCATAAAACATACATATATGGGCATACACCATATATTAAATCTTGAAATATCACCAAATTTTATATCTGGACATTATATTGATGCTTCAGAGCAAGGGACAATATTTTAAATCTATATAAACCAATGAAAAAAATCGTATTTGGAGACTTTGATGCGCTTCAAGAAAGTTGCAGGGTTCAAGAAAGTTGCAGGATGAAAACCCTATTAACTGTCATTGACAGAGGGCTTGATTTGTCAACTCTTGTAGTGGGGTGGTGGTTGAACGCCTTTGGTTCGCATTGCAGTCAATGGTGGCGGCCCCAAGAGGGGGACCAACCCCCTCCTTCAAAGACATTGCAGCTGGAGAACATGCAATGGCTGCACAAGGTCATTTGAATCGATTGACAGGTGATACTCAGCAGTCTGGCCCGGTGTTGGGAGCCGAATGGCAGTCCAATTTTAAAGGCTAGTGCTTGCCTCAGGCACAAAAAAACTTGGGTTTGTTATAATGCCTAACACATTAAAATATTACCGTTGTTATATGAAATACCATGCTTTAATCTGTAAATTTATTGGAATTTGGCCAATGGAGAAAGATCTTCTGAAATGGATTCAGAATAAATGGCAACCACGAGGACAAATTGACCTTAAATTTGGTCCCTGTGGGTTTTTTATAGTTATATTTACCAACTTACTTGATAAAGAACGTATATTTGAGGGTGGGTTGTACTTTCTTAATAATGCAGGACTGTTTATGAGGCAAGGGGGAGAATGTTATAATCCTGATGCGGAAAAAATTCTAGAAGCTCATGTTTGTGTCTGTTTATTTGCTTTACCTATGAATTTTTGGGACCCATATATTCTTCAAGGTATTGGTAATTATTTATGGAATTTTTTCAAAATTGCGGAGACAAAATGTCGAGGCATATATACTTCTTCTGCCCGTATTTGTGTTTATATGAATATTTCAGAGCCTCTTCTAGAAACTATTGAACTTGAATATGAACGTAATATTTGGCAACAAACTCTCGATTATGAGCACATTCCTTTTCGTTGTTGTCGCTGTCATGAATATGGACACTTGTATAAATCTTGTCTGCAAAATTCTCCAGAGGTTCAATCAGCCAACATTTCAACGCCTGGAGGTGCAGACCGTGCTAAGGATGAAGCTGATAAGGCTGGAGGTTTTATTTCTACTGTTATCAAGAAAAAAGGTTCTCGTCTGCCACCTATTTCTAATAACAGTCACAAGTATCGCACTTCAGATAACCCTTTTGAGATACTACAAGAAGAAGGGGCCCTGCCACAGGATAAGATTGAGACTCACCCCTTGCCTTTAGAGGAGCAGCTTGATGAACCATCATAGGATATGCTTGATGTTCAACCTCCGCTCCCAGAGATGTAGATAGACAAAACGTCTGCTATCAAACGTAAAGCACCACTTTAAAATTCTATGTCTACTGATGTAATTGTTGAATCGCAGGAACAGATGACGATGGATAGTAAAACTCCTAAGGATGATCTCAGTGCAGAGGAACATCTTATGAAAAGGATTCTTCATGAATGGAGGAATTTAGATGATAGGTTTATTCCAGATGATCAAAAGACCCTCTATAAAAAAACTTTTGAGCATTATTTAATGACACAGACAAAAAAGCAGCTAGTAGCCCAGAGTCTAGTTGGCATAAAGTTGGCACTCATCAAACCAAACTATGTAAGAAGAAAGGCAGGAAAACACTACAAGAATCAATTCAATTAGTTGGTGAAATGTTGATTAATACAGGCAAGACCATGCCATTAAGAACAATATTTCAAAAACTACCTAAATCTTAATGATGAAAATTATTTCTTGGAATATTTGTGGGTTAAATAGCCTGAGTAAACAACGATATCTAAAAGATAAATTAAAAAAGGAGAAACCTGAAATTATGTTACTTCAAGAAACGAATATTTCTGCGTCGCGTTTTGATACCATTCTAAGGTCTTTTCATCCTCATTATGACATAATGGTTATAGATGCCCGAGGTACAGTTGGAGGAATTACAATTCTTTGGAATCCAAATGAAATCACCACTGATTATTGGTTTGTTCTACCCTTTAGTCTCTCTGGTTGTTTTAGGCTTGTAGGGACTAAGGAAAAGCTATTGATCATAGCAGTTTATGGTCTTCATTCACCGGAGAAGAAACAACAGTTCATAGATAGTATACGTGCTTTGCGATTAATACATCAGGAGAATAAATGGATAATTGGAGGTGATTTTAATCTGATTTTAAACCTCAATGAAAGGAAGGGAGGGATTCGGAGAGATGATCAGGAGATGGAGTCTTTCCGGGACCTTATAACTAATCTTCACTTGGTTGATATCCCTACTATGAATGGTATATATACTTGGAACAATTATCGAGGTGAAGCACATCAGATAGCCTCTCGTCTTGATCATTTTTTACTTTCGAAGGATTTAATTAATCTGGATCTGCATTTTGAAGCCTCTATTCTACCTTCCTTAGGCTCTTACCATTGGCCTATTAGTCTAACCTTGGATATTAAGGATTTGCCTCAAAATAAGCCTTTTCGTTTTGAACGATTCTAGTTACGAGACCCTACATTTGTTGATAAAGTCAAGCATTGGTGGCAATCGTCACAGATTCAAGGTAGGAACTGCATGCATACATTTCAGTTAAAATTGAAATATATCAAGAAGGAGATTAAACATTGGAATAAAACACATTTTGGAAATATTCAGACTTCTATGAAAATTCTCTAGGATCGGATGAAACAGATTCAACAGGATATCATTTTTGACGTACCGGACAACATTTCTTGCAGAACAACAAGGGCTTGTTCTTAGTGAGCTGGAAGAATGATGGAAACAATAAGAGATATTATGGAAGCAGAAATCTTGTGTGCAATGGTTGAAGGAGGGAGAGAAAAATACCTCTTTTTTCCACAAATCCTTGATTCAACGATGACAACATAACAAAATATTCTCCCTCAAGGATGCGAATGGTACTAAAGTTTTCCAGCATCAAGATTTGGAAGAATTTCTCATTCGATATTTTCAAGCAATGGTGACTAAAACTATGCCTAACAAAGAAGAGGCTATTCGCCTCATTACAACACATATTCCAACCATCGTATCTCGGGATCAAAATATAGCATTAATTCGAAGTATTAGTTTTACTGAGGTGGAGGAAGTTGTTAAAAATATTTCTAAATTTAAAGCTCCTAGTCCTGATGGTTTTACAGCAGAATTTTACCAGGCATGTTGGTATTTTCTTGGTCATGATATTTGAGAACTGGTTGAAGAATCTAAGCATTCACGACAGGTTTGCCCAGGCTTTAATTCCACTTTTATTACTTTGATACCAAAGAAAACTCACATGGACACTCCTGCAAGCTTCTGCCCTATAGCCTTGTGTAATGTTATATACAAAATCTTATCTACTATTATGTTCAATCGATTAAAACCAATTCTTCTTGATATTATTTCCCCGGAGCAAACAGGTTTCGTTAAAGGAAGGAAACTTTTGGATGGAATAGTGAGAGTCCCAGAGGCAATCCATTCTTTGAAATAGCAGAAACGACAAGGTATGTTGATAAAATTAGACCTCTTGAAAGCTTATGATTGGTTAAATTGGGATTATTTGAAAGCTATATTACTCTCTTTTGGGTTTGATGTCCACTAACTTCAATGGTTATTTTCATGTCTTTCAACTCCAAATTATTCCATTCTTGTCAATGGAGTTCCTAGTCACACATTCAATGCAACTCGGGGGCTTCACTAGGGTGATCCCATTTCGCCTTTTCTGTTTATCATTGTTGTTGAAGGGCTTGGATGGTTAATTAAGGCCCAAATTTCTAATCATAGTTTCAATGGCCTGAATCTTTGGGGTCAGGATCTTACACTCTCTCATCAGAAATTTTTTGATGATATCATGCTTTTTTCTCATGTTTCTTTACGGGAAGCTCTTTCTATTTTTCATGTTCTAAATATTTTCATGGACACTTCAGGAACCACGATTAATAATGATAAATCTCATATTTATTTTTTAAATACCCCTGCTCCTATTGAACGCTTCATTGCACTTATTCTTGGCTTTCAAATAGGTCATCTGCCTTTCAAATATCTAGGTTCTATGCTATATTTGTCATCACTAAATTCAGCAAGTTTGGAAAGTTTGATCACTAGCCTTCAGAATCATTTGCAAAACTGGGCCCTCAGAGCACTTAATGCGCCGAGTAGAGTTATATTATTAATATTGGCACTGCAAGCTATTCCTATCTATCAACTTTCCAGAAGAGCTGCTCCAAAAAAAGTGTGTAATACTTTGGTAAATATTTTTAAGAAATTCCTTTCACAAGGTGCACAAAATACAAAAAAATGGGCATGATTATCTTGGGATACTTTAGTTAAATCCAAAAGAACACGGGGACTTGGACTCAGGGATCATTTTATATTAAATCAAGTTATGGGTACTAAATTATGGTGGATATGGATTCAGGGGGGGCCAAACCTTTGAAAGAGAATTTGGGAGATTAAATACGCTATGCCTATGTCAGTTGTTGGAAAATTAAAAACAGATTCTGCTCCCAAAGGCTCAAATATCTGGAATTTAGCAGTGGAAAATAGGGACCCGATTATTCACCCCATACAAGACTTATTCACCATTACTGGAATAATCAGACTAACGGACAATGGCACGTATGGAAAACACGGGATCAATGGCCTCATGGATCTGATACGACAGATTAACTTAGACATAGAATTGCAATCTCGAACCATCATGAAGGCTACTGGCACAGATATTTTAAGATGGGGATATTGAACTAAGTGTATGTTCACAATTAAGGAGGCCTATTTCCTTAAATTGCAGAATCACCAGGATGTTGCTACGCCTATCTGGCATAAAATCTGGAATGTCAATTTTTGGCCAAAGGTTGAATATTTTTTGTGGCTTTTAAGACATAAACGAATGTTAACCTGGGATCATTTGCAACATCGAGGTATGCAGGGTCCTTCCTATTGTTTCCTCTATTGTCAAAATGAAGAAAATATTGAACATTTATTCAACACTTATCCTTATAGCAATGAAATATGGGAGTGACTAGCGGTGTTATTTGGTCGAATTGATTGTGTAATCAGTAGTGCTAATACTACTATCTGCACTTGGCGCAGTGGCAGGTATAAGAGTGAGATAATTAACAGGGCCTGGAGGTTGTCGTTAGGATTTCTACTTTGGGGAATATGGAAGGAGTGCAATTCCCGCATTTTCAGAGGTATAGAAAGACAAGTCTTTCAACTCTGGAATGTTATTGTTGCCAATATCAGGGAAAAAATTCTGGTGGAATGATGGGGAGATGATGATTGGCCAGACACAGCTATGGAAACATGAATCCTAGCTGCTCTTAATCTTACCCCTCAAATTCTTGATGCTTCTTTATGGAAAGTACAACCGATTTTGAATTCTACACCATCGTAGTTTATTCCTCCACCGCAGTATCTTATGAAATTAAATTTTGATGGGGCTTTTAAAAAGAATCCTGGATAGGTAGGGATTGGTGGTATATTCAGAGATTCTTTTAGCAAGTTCTATCGTCTTTCTTCTTATCCTATGGGATATGTTACTAATAATGGGGCTGAATTGATGGCTTTAAAGCAGGGTTTAATTATTGCCATTCGGGAAGGTTACCAAAGACTTGTTGTTGAGGGGGATTCTGCAATGGCAGTTGGCATTTTAAAAAAGCTGCAACACGGAAATCCTTGGCAGAAAATCAGTAAGAGCTGGCGATCAATGAAACTTATTAAAGATATAGGCACTCTTCTTTGTCAGGTTGGTTTAGTCATATGCACTCATGTTCGCCGAGAGGGGAATTAGGCAACGGATTATTTGGAAAATTGGGCTTGTAAGAACATCACCAGATATCTTGATATTAATGATTCCCACCAGGCTTGGGTTGTGGAATTATATTCTTTGTAGTGTATTGTGGATCGTGATTGATCTCTTTTAACCCCAATTGGGGTGCCTAACAGTTGATCTGGGTTGTGCTTATCCACATGGTGGATATCTTGCTGCCCTGTGTGATATTATTACTAAGCAAGTCCTTTGACGGTCATGCTCCACTCCGTGTTTTCATTTTGCATGCGCCAGCCAGCTCTTGCCATTAATACTCTGTCATATGCATTAAAACAAGCTTATATGCAGTGGTTGCACAGTCTTATGGGTTGGTTCATTATTCCTTCTATGTTCAGACATTACATCGGCGCTCCATTGCAGGCGACAGCTCAAGATTTCATACTGCGTATTCTCGGCCAAAGATTGTGGTATGTAATGGAAACTCCGCCTTCCATGCCCACTATTCCTGCTTTAATTTTATCTATGTGGCTTTTGCTTACTTATGCCTTGATTCATCGGTTAGCGGAGTATCATTCTGGTTTTTCAAGATGGTTTCGGACTGGGATTTTGGGTAATACCTACATTGAACCTCACTTCCGCAGTCCCCCTGGTTGGTCGTGGGTTTATGTGGTTCACTCTACTCTTGTCCTGTTCTTTTTTCTTTGGGATCCTCATGTTTCTCCTACCCCTCTGCATTTTCTGGGCTTGTTTCTTTTGTTGGGGTTAATAGTGGACACTCTTGCTTATGCAAAATTCCTTTATGGGCATTTTCTCAAACTTGGTAAACTGCTTCTGCCTTGCATGTATTCTCGATTTCATCTAATAAGTTATGGGAAACTATCCTCTGTTTTTACTATGTTTTGGCTCAATTTCCTGCATGGTTCTCGATCTTTTACGAGTGGCTATGGTTAGGGTTCGCTAGCGGTTCTTTATGTTACAAATGGTTCCATATTTGTTCTAGCTATTCTTGGTCTTCCTTCTAGCCATGGGAAACCGTCCTATGTGTTTCCTGCATTTCGTTTTAATTGCATGCATGGTTCTTGCTCTTTCATAAGTGGCTATGGTATGGTTTTGCATGGTGGTTCTTTATATTATAGCGGGTTCCGCTTTTGTTCCAACAATTCTTGGACTTCTTTTTGGCCATGGTTTTCTCTGTACTTTCGTTCTTTTTTGGTTCTGTGTTATTCTATCTACCAAACATCATTATAAGGAGTATTTTTTTCTGGGCTGGTTCCAGCTTCATTTATATGACACTTTGCACTGTAAGGATATGCATGTTGGGTTCGAAAGCAATGACACTTTCTTCTATTCTCATTTATTTTCTTTCTAATGTAATTCTGGCCACAGGCCTATCTCCAAGCTCTTTCATTTTCAGTATGGTGAAAGGGCAACCAATGAAGCTGAAATAAGGAAGGTTGCCTACTACTGGGGCTCGCACGAGTAGGCATGGCAGGAAATCTAATACGGAGGTGCTACACGAGATAGCTCAGGTATATGAAGAAGGGAATCAGGATACTATGAAGTCAAAAATACATGGCTGGGAAGTTGATACAGATAGTGAGGAGGAGGACATGGAAGCTCAGCCTTCTCAAATGGATTTCTTAACTCATCCAGGTAGTAATCAAGGTCGTGTTTCTCTTTTTCAACAGTCAGTAAAGACTTACTGGAAGATGAAATGCCTTCTTGCCAAGGCTATGGCCAGTAAAGAGGATAAGAGTCTCACCTCTTCTATTTTGTTTGAAATGCAACAAATGAAGATGGATATGAATGCTATGCTCAAAGTATAGATGCAGTTGAATGATACGGTGGGTAAGCTTGAAAAATAGTTGCAACTTACTCACAGCAGTTCACAGGTGTTAGGCCAAACAGCTTATGCACAGGTTTCTATTGATCTATTTGGTTAACGATTTTCGTGTTTGTTTATTTTGGACTCTGTTAGCTTTACTACTTCTTTTATTTGTAAATATTATGGACATACTACATATCTTAATGCTGTCAGTGGTAGGATAAGACAATTTCGCTTTTGGTGTGCTTATAACTCGATGCGGTGGCCAACAGACCTGGTTTCCTTCGGGCAGGTTGAGGTCACCGTTTTTGTTTCTTCTTGTATGACTCTCTGCCCTCAATATTTCCAATAATAGAAAGGTTCTACGAAGCTTACAAAAAAAAAGGACAATATCTTAAATATGGCATTTTTATTTCCTTAGAAGTCATGCTTTATGATAGCAACATTTAATATGTTATAAACTATTTAATACACTTTTTAAGAGAACATTTAATATGTCATAGGGTATTTAATGCACCTTTTAAGACATCAATCACCCATACAGCATACATATATGGACATACACCATATATTAAATATTCAAACATCACCAAATTTTAAATCTGGAGTTTATATTGGTGCTTTATAGCAAGGGAAATTATTTTAAATCTGGCATTTTTATTGCCTCAGAAGTCATGCTTTATGCTAGCAACATTTAATATACTATAAAGTATTTAATACACATTTTAAGAGGACATTTAATATGTTTTAGGGTATTTAATACATTAAAAGAAAATCATATTTAATACACCTTTTAAGACATCAATCACCCATGCAACATTTATAAACATACAACATACATACATACCCTTTGTTTTTAGGCTGGTAAGATATTTTTTTCCTTCAATTATAATCTTCATTTTTGTTTTTATTTCCACTCCAAATACACATCACATAAAGTAAAAAAATGATGTGTACATAGATATTAAACCTTGAAACATCACCAAATTTTAAATGGGGAATTTTTATTGCCTTATAAATAGTGTTTTAGTGAAAGCAACATTATGAAAAATCTGCCATTTTTATGGCCTTAGAAGTGTTGTTTTAATGCTAAAAAGTAGAAAATTTGTAAGAATTTTGTGAAAATTTATAGTCAAATTATAAAAATAGAAAAGTCAAATCATATTAAATCTAACCCCTTTATATATATATATATATATATATATATATATATATATATATATATATATATATATATACATATATACATATACATATACATATACATATACATATACATATACATATACATATACATATACATATACATATACATATATATATAATTTTAATTTTAATTTTTTTTTTCTATAATTTTGATAAATATTATAATGAAAATGACATTCATTTCCTCAAAATGTGTACCTCAAATTCAAATACTTTTGAAAATCAAAATTAAAGAAAAAGAAAAATATAACCACAAAATAATTGAAGGTAAAAGTGTATGTATGTATGTTGTATGACGATGTATGTATGTTGTATGGGTGATTGATGTCTTAAAAAGTATTTGCAATTTTTTTATTTCCTTCATTGTATTTTCATTTAATTGAACACCTCATTAAATACTCTCCATTTTATTTTTTATTAATATTATATTATTAACTAATATATGAATTCTCTTAATTTTATAATGGTAGTTCTTTTTCTCCTACTCTTCTTGATTTCGTGTAGTTTCCTACATTAGTCCTCTTTATACTCTTTCATTTAGGAAAACGTCTTCATCTCCCTACACCTATGTAATATTTTCCACTACTATTATTATGGTAAGTCTATCTGGAATTGTTCACTACTACCATAAGTATATTAGAGTATGATAACATATATTTTTATTACCTACATCCATATGCACGATATTAAGTAGTGTTTTAATTCTTTTTTATTTCTTGAAAACAAATATGTCTAATATGTTTAAGGATAGGAATAACTTGGGCTCTCTTCATTCCTTTTCTAAAAATAATTAATTCCATTCAATATCCATGACTTTTATTCATTGATCTTAACTGGAATTTGTTTATTTAACCTAAACATATGTTTTTAACACATGTCCTTATCCATTTAATTAGGTATATTCTTTTAGCGAAGAGTTTTTCCGTTGAGAATGAACAAGATATATATTTAATTTTATGCTAGATAAAATCTTGTCCAAAACCACATCCACCCCCATTTTCTCCATGAATTCATTATCTAACTTCTTTCATTTATGTACATCAACTCATATAACTTATAAAATGAAGTAGCAATTGATTTGTATCTAAATAATTCATTAATTCCAATTGATGTGTGGAGAAATGGTAATATGAAGGCAACCAATGCTTATGAAACTAATTTTGAAAGCTTTGATTTTCTTCTAGAGGTTCCACATTTTTTTATTTTATTATGGTTTAATTATATAGTTTTTAATGAACAAATATGCAAAGAGAATAATCTGATCGTCAATTCAAAATTGAATGGAATTTCCTCTATCCTCACTTCACTTGTAATTATGCTAGATTTGAATAATTCCTCCATTCATATAGTAACTCCTAGTGTTCTGAGAGAGAAAAGTTAGGTGAAATGGTTATATTCCCAATCTGATGTGTGCATACAAATCATCTAAAATTTACTAGAAATTAATGGAAATTCCTGAAACTAGAAATTTTGAAATTAATTTAATTTAAAATAATCATTCTCGTGTAAGAACCCCCAACCATTAAAGTACTCATTGATTTTTTTTCTAAAAACATTTATTTTCTATATACATACAATTTCCCATAATTATATAGCTACTTCCGTCTATCCATATTCAGTCATTACAAAAACCCTTTACGCTAAAGATTATAAATATTCTGAAGCAGTTATACATAATATAATTCCCATTGCATGCTTCTAAAATAACCATATGTTCACATTTTTCAATAGAACAATAGTTAATAACTCTACAGAACTTCTAAATGACTTTATAACCAAAAATGCACTTGGGTGATACACATTCTTCCCAACCATGAAGGGGTCCTCTAGTTCCGCCCGAGCATAGATCTATTGACAAAGGAATCAACTACTTTTTGTGATTCCATGTAAGGTATTTTATGTCTTAATTCCCTATAAGATATTTCCTTAGCGACATCTAGCTTTCTAGGGTCTCCTAAACCACTAGCCTAGGGCTTCCTATATTTTTTTTTCTTTTTTTCGAAAAATGTATCTCATCATTTTTCTTTAAATCCCACTTTATCTCTCACAACACTTTATTCAGCCTTAATCAATTTTTTTCTTACACCGAGTGGTTCAATAGATTTTATCTCCAATCATATTAAATGTTATTAATCAACTACTAGGGATTTTTAGGAGTGATTTAAGGGAATATTGTCTTGATATTATCTGTCAACCTCGGTTTCCCGATCTTGGCAATAATATCTCTAACTCTAGTTTTTATTTCCCAAGTAATTTCCAATTTTCCTTTTTATTAATAGAATTTATTTATCACATCATCATATGTTATTGTTGATTTTAAATCTAATTCAACATGGATTTATAGCCATCACAACTAAAAATATTTCAATCTAAAAACAAAAAGATATTTACATAAAATCAGAGAAACACAATTAAAATAAAATTTTAAATTCGGATTGCATTGCTTGTCTTCAAAAATTTATAAATGAAAAATGTTGATTGCCATATTTTTGGTGCAGAGGATTTGAGGATTGAGGTACCTTTAGTTTCTTAAACATGAGAGGCAAGAACTACATAGCAAAAATTTCACCTCCATCAATGGATTTGAGATATGTTGTTTCTATGTGTTTTATGTTGCTATCGTGATATATTATAATCATTTCGATATCAAGCAATTGTGTATGTTGATTATATGCATGCTAGTTTAGGAATGTTGGTTGAGCTATGGTATGAAATTTTATATTGATCAGCCCTCATAAGTTCTTGTGAGGGTTTGTTTTCGTGTTTTAGATCGTGGTTACATGTTTTAAAAAGGACTTATTCTTTTTACCTATCGATTATTATTACTGTTTTGATTGCTGTTATTTGATTATAATTCATTTTTCGTTTCTTAAAAAAAATATTTTTTTAACTGAAAAGGTTAATATTGTTGCTTTATTTAATTTAAATAAAACATGTATCTCCTAAGATTTATGTCTGAGTTTTAAAACATCCTTGTGTTCATAATAACATAAATTATTGCTCGGCCACCATTTACAATGTCATTTTTCCCCCTTGGGTTTATGAGGTATCTCCACACAACTCACTTTTGTTTCCAACTACAAACCCTAACACCAATTTTTGTTAGTTCACATAAGCTTGTCATATTCCTTCGAAGCATATTGTCAGATTAAAAAAAAAAAAAAATTCCCCACATTTTGATGTAGGGGTATAGGGGATTGTACCTACGATGTTGATTTAGGTAGACTTGACTTGGGAACTAAACCTAGACTTCATAAATTCACAATCAATGTAAACTATATATTTTAAATGATAAGCACAATAATTTATAATAACAAGATATTGAACTAATACATCTTATAACATTAACAATTACTGAACTTACGTGCCTGGTAACCAATTTTTTAAACATCTATCATGGAAAATAAATTTGCAATAATTATTTAATTATTTTGTCTCAAACTTGCTTTGCAGCAATGAAAAAATATCTAGGTACAAATAACTCCTCCCAATCAATGAGACCAATATTACACTGCATCTCCCACTAAGCTTGTTCCACACCTAGTGTATTTTTACAGAAGTTATCGATTTAGTTTGTTTTGTCCAATGATGATCTCGTCGCAACTAGAATTAGTAGATAAAATTCAATTTGGCACACAAGTCTCAGATTGACTCCACTGGTCATCTGGCTATAATTTTAGCATGTTATTCTTCCTTTCATATCTTTCCTTTGTTTTTCCTCTGTTTTTCACCTCAGGTTCCACAACCATATTTTCTTCTTTTAGAAGGATTATTATTTCGAAGGAACCACTTGGGAAGGTAACTACCTAGCCCATAACTATACAACTACTTGGGTGTGAACTTATTTTAGGAGTGTGTCCCATCCTGATTTTTTGATCATTGCAACATCATTATAACATTCATAATTACAAAGTAATATAAAATATCCATCCATGTCAAATATTAGTTTGGAAATTTTCGAAGGCCCATAAAGTAAAATAGATTATTTAACTACAGTAAATGAGAATCAACCAACTTTACCAATGATCCAAAATGAAAGTTGCATCTATCCATGGTATTCATTCACCCATGGTATTTATCCACCCATGATATTATGAGTGCCATTTTCCCATGGTATTCATTCACCCACTGTATTTACCCACCCATGGAATTTACCTTTGATATTGTGACTAAAAAAGACTATAAGTAACAAGTCACATTTTCTAAAAGGTTAGATTGTCCACCACAATGTAGTTTTTACAATTATTCTCTATTTTAATAAAAAATTTCTAGGTGGTTTTGTTTATTGTGTGTTCTCACATTTTTTTGGAATTTCAATTTTACATATCTTGGGGGCCTCCCCTCCCCAAGATGCATTTCAATTTTTTAGATTTTGGGGACCTCTCCCCAAGATCCAAATTAGTGATATCAAAGTTAGGTTACGGGTCCATGAGGATCAGGGTTTCATGTTTCAAAATTTTGCAACAATATTTAAACAAACTTCATGCATGTGATATGACCCCCATAGAGAAGTTTCTTGGGCAAAGCAATTTTTTTTTTTTTCATTTTTTTGTAGTATTTTTTTGGAAAGCCAGATAGCAGATAATATTTGAAACTTTTGGTGAAGAATTTACAAAAACAAATAACGTATCTAGATTTATTGTGAAAAAGTACCCAAATTCAAAAAATAAATCAGCTGAATCAAAGTCTGGACGTGGGATATATCGGTGATTTAATATCAACTCTGTTGCAGAAATATTTCTAACGATAATTCTTTAACGACAGATCTCTTGTCATGTTTTTTAGTTGTTATGCAGAATTTCATAAAAATGATTGCATCTCATAGCTCCTCTTAAAACATTACCTAATTTCAAATAAAAATTGGTCGAATCACAGTTTGGATGAGGGAGATATCGCGAATTTAAAATCAACTATTTTTTTCAGAATTTTTGTGACTGTGAGACAATTGCAGTGAAAGCATGAGTTTCGAGAGTGTCAAGATAGGGATTTCAATTACATGGAGAGATGAAGGATCGACATATTATTTCCAAAAATATGTTATAATAGTGATTCTGAGTTATGCTCATTTTAAAGGAATATATATCTCTGGAACGACATTCCAACTAGGTTCCCTTTGGAGATGTGCCCTCCCACCCCGCTTTAGTAGGAACCTACTTCATATTCACCATTTTCAACATAGCATCTTCTGACAACAGTTCTTTGGAGATGTGCCCTCCCACCTCAGGATATGTACGCACCTTCTAGTTCATCAAAAATCATCCTCATGATTATGTGTCATCCACAAACCCACACTTCATCAAAGTCCATTTTCTAGCCTCACACTGTAAGTATTACAGTTGGTCATAGGAATTATAGGGTATCTCTATCCTCAGATCATCGTTCATCATGGTTATCGGTTAGCCACACAAAACCCATCTCTTAAGTGGGTCCTCATATTCAACATACGATTCTCAAGAGGGAAATTCATGCAATGGGGACTATTTCTTCTAAAGGAGCGAGGAATGATCCAAATGGAAAGTCACATCTACACATGGTATTCACTCACCCATGATATTTATCTACCAATGTTATTCATCCACCCATGGAATCTACCCATGCTATTGTAACTGGAATCCACCTATGGTATTCATCCACCCATGATACTCATTCACCCATGGTATTTAACCATCTATGGAATTTCCCTGTGGTATTGTAACTAAAAAAGACTATAAGTAACACATCATATTTTGTAAAAGGACATATTTTCCACCATAATGTAGGTTTTACTGTTATTCTCTATTTTAATAAAACGTTTCTTGGTGGTTTTTTTTATAGTGTGTTTATCTTTTTTCTTTCATTTCAATTATTCATATATTGGGAGCCTCTACTCTTGAACATCCATTTCAACATTTTAGATCTTGGGGCCCTCACACCAAGATCTGTATTAACCAAGGTATATCACATCTCCACCTCCCCCCTTGAGTTAAATACCATATCAATGTCTTCCAAGCTCTCAGATCAGGCAAGGAAATTACTCTTTTATAAATTTATCATCTCTCAAGGTAGCCTCCTCTGGGCTAAAGTGCCTCTACTTCACTGTAACCTGTGTGATAACTCATCTCTGCAGAATTTATTCTCTCTCATCAAGTATACATAGGGGTTTAGACAAAAATTAGCTTTCTCGTTCAACCTACAGTTACAACCAACTAGGTATCATCAGTTCATACATGTCAAAATAATGAACATGCATATATATGCAATATCATAAATTGTCTTACCTGTATATCTTGCCAATTAATATTGTGTGTGGGATAATAAATATATTTCTTTAATAATAATGCGTAAAAGACATTATGCACATGTATATGGCTGGGTAGGGATAGATGATAAGCTACTGAACCAATTCAAGCCAGAATTTGGAATGGACCACAAAACCAAGGGGCCAATTTGGCATAACCTCCCCAATGCAAGGTAGATATTTTAGGCTTCACATGTACATAGAAATGATCTCAGAATTTAAATTATCGATAGCTTCAGTTATTATCAACGTAAGTCTTTTTCCTGTCGTGTGCAACCTTTAGATTCATCCTCACATTTTTCACCATGGCCTCCATTTCTTTTAACATATCTGGCCCTAACATTAATTTATCTTCAAGGTTGTTCCAATTAAGGGCTTTTCTACATTTACATCCATATAACACCTCAAATGGACTCATCTATGAGGATTTATGATAGTTTTTTTTGTAGGAAAACTCTACTAAGTGAATGTATTTTTCCCAGTTGGCTGCTACATTACATACATTCTTAGTATACCCTGTAGAAGTTGGTTCACCCTTAACGTTTTCCCATTCGTTTGAGGATGATAGGCTGTACTGAATTCTACATGTGTACCCAATCCATTGAACATGGAATTCCGAAAGGATGATATGAAATTTAATTTTCTATCTGATATTATCACCTTACGTTTTCCATGTAGTCTAAATATTTCCCTCATAAAAACATCAGCAATCTATATTTCTTTGGAGGAAGATTGGAATGGTATAAAATGTGAATCTTTACTTAATTTATCCACAACTACAATTATATAAGCATTATACCTCTTTGTTTTAGGTAGTCCCATAATAAATCAAGTGTGAGGACTTCCCATATAGATTCAGGTATGGGTAGTGGATGAATCAAGTCATCAAGGTCTTGATGTTCAACTTTTAGTAGTTTACATTCTAAACACTTAGTCAAATACTCCATGACTTCTTTTTTCATGGCTCGAAAAAAATAATCCTTCTTCAAAGAAGCAATTTTTTTTTTGTATCCCGGTGAGCAACATATGGGCTAATATGACATTCATCTAGAATTAAATATTTCAATTCTTGCTAATTTGGGACATAAAATATGCCTCTATACATCAACACCTTGTCTTCATTTATTTCATAACCCAACACTTTTTCATTGGTATCTTGTAACTCTTCTTGTTACCATAAAAATTGTTACTTTGTGTCTCTTAGGATAGCATTCTGAATTAATTTTATGAAATCAATCTTAATTGAGGTGAATGAAATTTTATACAAAAAATTTAGTTTTCTCCTCAAGGCATCCACTACCCGATTCTCTTTTCCTTTAAGATGTTTAATGTCAGATTTGAATTCAATCAAAAGGAAACCCATCGAGTTAGTTGTGAATTTAACATGGGATGTTTAAAATAAATTTTTAAACTACTATGATGTGTTATTAATTTAAATTTCTTTCCAAGTAGATAATGTCACCACATTTTCAAAGCATGGACTATTGCTTCCAATTCCAAATCGTAAGTGGAATATTTGTGTTCGTGTTCTTTTAATTTACGAGACTCATAGGTGAAAACTTTTCCCTCTTGCATTATAACGTTTCTTAATCCATTCTTACTGTTGTCTTTGTAAACAAAAAACTTCTTCTTTGGATAAAGAATTCTTAAAATGGGTGTTGTGGTGAGTAAATGTTTTTGCTGATCAAAACTATTTTGACACTCAACTCTCCACCAGAAAGTCCTTACATTTTTTTATAAATAAGTAATGGGGTAGGATACTATTGATAACACTTCAATAAAGCGTCAATAATATCTGACTAGTGACATAAAATATCTAATATCGACCACATTTATGGGGACAAGCCAATCCATTATGGTCTTGATCTTTTCTGGATGTACTGCAATTCTGTCCAAAGTTATGACATGACCCAAATATTGAATTTAATCCTTACAGAACTCACACTTTCTATACTTCGCGTATAATTAGTGTTACCTTAATATTTTTATAACAACCTATAGATGTTTCTTATGTTCCTTTATATTTTTAGAGTAGATAAAAATGTCATCAATGAAAATAAGTATAAATTTAACAAGATAATGGTGGAATATACTATTCATACACAACATGAAGGTAGTTGGACTATTTTAAGTCCAATATGAAAAAATATGAATTCATAGTGCTCATAGCAAGTTCTTAAAGTTGTCTTGCATATATCTTACTCCTTTATTCTAGTATGGTAATACCCAATACGTAAATCAATCTTTGGAAACACAATCATACATTTTAATTAATAAAATAGAGAATTTATTCTAGGAAATGAGTATTTATTTTTAACAATTTATTTATCTAATTTCCTATAATAAATGCACAATCATAAGGTACCATCGTTTTTCTTAACAATACAAAAGCTCACCACGATGATACAGTGGGGCGAATATATTTTTATCTAACAACTCTTGTAGCTGTATTTTTAACTATGCTAATTCTGGTATTGTCATATGATATGGTGCTCTAGATACTCAATCAGATTCCAAGATCAATTCAATTGTAAATTTTGTCCCGTTTAGAAGGAAATCCAAGGATTTCCTTAGGGAAAACTTCAGCAGAGTCTTTCAAAATTGTTAAGGTTTACATTGTTGTTCTATACTCTTTATTTTTAGTACACCCCACCATAAAAACATAAATATGACATACTTTTCTGAGGCATTAGTGTGGTTGTGATGGGTCTTAATATGAAGGGGCTCTTAATTCCTTAGACTTCTTGCATAACTTCTTAATTATAGAAACCTAGGGTTTTGTTTCTATAGTTTATAAGAGACCATTGTTTCTCAGGCTAGCCCATCCCAATAAAAACATCATATGAACCTAAGGGTAATAAATATAAATTTACTACTATTGGATGATTTGTCAGCATTACAGGGCAGTTATCCACCTTTTTTGTCACCCTTCTCTCGGCTCCTATGGCCAACTAAACTAGTCTCTAGTTTTTAAACTTTGTTACTTGCAAATGGAAATTTTCTATAATTTTAGGTCTTACATAACTTAGGATGCCTCTGCGGTCAATAAAAATATCCATATCTTGGTTAAAGAGCTTACCTTCAAACTCCACAATGGTTAGCTATTATTCTTCTTGGTGATCGCCTAAGGCCATGTATATCGTTGGTAAGCTCCTAGCTACCTCCCCTACTCTGTTTTCTTCTTGAATATGTTCTACTAAATAAAATCCCCTCTGATAAGGACAAATTTTAACAGTTTGGGGTCCTCAACATCCCCAAAATTGTTGTGGTGGTTTTTTTAATTGGTAAAACTTAGATTTATTATGTTGTTCAGTAGGGTTTGTCTCACCTTTTAATTTATATTTTTTTTGGAACCTTCGAGAATGTTTACTTTTTTTATTTGTATATGGACCTTTGAAACTTGCAAATTTTACCCCTTTAAGATTCTACGCATGTTTCTATTGCTTTTTATTACCCCATTTTTTAGTATTGTTCCCTTTCTCTTTCATCTATTGGTATCATATTTGGGCCTTCTTAATAGCCTCATCTGTCATTTTTGGGTTGTCAAATTCTAGTCACTCCTTCATGTATGTCAGCAAACTACTAATGAATTATTTTAATTTTTCTTTCTTCTCTAATATATGAGGAACATACCTTTGTAATGATGTAAAATTTGTGATAGTAATCCAATGTAAACTATCTCAGTTTAAGTTCATGGAAATATTTTTATTCTCCATCATAAAATCATTTTGTTAAATATTTGTATTTGAAATGTCCTTGGAAGGTTTCCCACATTACTTGTTTCTCATTAATACTTAGTATTGTTTTATTATCTTCCCACCATAAGGTTTCTTTGCCTTGCAATTGATATATTTAAAGTTGATCCTTCAAGTTGTTGTCATATTCATAAATCTAGAAATATTTATTCATATTGATGAACCACACTTCAACGAATTCTTCTGCCTAACCATTAAATATAAGGGGTTTTATTTTCTTGAATTCTCCCTGTAGTTCACTTTTATTTCTCTTAGATCCTTTTGTGTCAAGACACTTCCATATTATTCCTCGTTATCTTGTTTATCACCTCCACACTCTGAGTTATCAACCTTTACTCTTCCTACAACAACCTTTCATTATCAGCTCTTAGTCTTGCCATCTCATCTTTTTCAATTACTGGGTTGTGTCAAATAACTTAGCATTTGTATATCAAGTTTCTTCTACTAATTGGACCCACATTTCTGGGTTTTAATTGAATGATTATCGTCATGCTAACATCCATGGTTTTATGGGGTTTTTACTTCCACCTCCTCTCCTCATACTTCCCCTCTTTGTACACATGAACAAATTTTATTATTCTACAGATCACCAAATTAGGCCATATTATTGTAACTCAGCTCTGATACCACCTATAACATATCTCAACCAAATTTAGTTTTACTCTAAAATATCATACATTGGCATATTATTAATAGTATATTTCTTTAATATGATAATATTAATAAATACATATGATTTACCTTGGAGCATAAAATACAACTCTATCGCTATGTTGAACTTCATTTAGAACATATATTAGTTCTTATAACCAACATGCACTTAGTTAATGCATCATATAAATTGATGGCACTAACGGGAAATTTTTGGAGACTCCTTTGGATTCATGCCACTTGGTATCTTGGTTCATTTCTAGAGATGTGGGAAACATATACGGTGTAGGTACCTACGGTTTGATCGAATAATTGAGGTGGATGTGGGTGGTTGTGGAGTAAATAACCAACGTACCATGGAATCCCACCACTCATTCCAGCTTTGATTCCCTAATAAGTTGGTCTCTACAACTACTATAAGTAAAACTATGGCAACATAATCCTTTAATGGTTTTACAACTTCCATATATCAAATACCCTCATGGTTTTATACATGTTCTATTTTTTCCTTTTCTTTTTGCGTGTTGCTCGCATTTTTACTCTGGTCATACATTAAATTGATTTTTGGTCCATTTCAGATGGCATTTGCTTACTCCAAAGGGCTAATTCTCAACACATACATCTTTAGGCCCTTGCCAAGTGAGAAAAACCATTTTTCCTACGCGGACTACTAGGGGACAAGATGACTGTAAACGAAAATGGTTTTCTCAGGTAAATATTCAAATTTTCTTTCCATATCCTTGAATTTTCTTAAGCATTTATCTCGTAAAGACACATACTTGCGGACTTGATTTTTCTTTCTTGGTTGCAGGTACAACATCCTCCCAATTCCTCTTTGAAACCCTATGCTAAACCTTCATCCAAATTTTTCTAGGTTCCTTCGTGACCACGACTAACTTGTGTTTTATTTTTTGGTTTGCTACACATTCTCAACCTTTCTCACACTTTAAGGATTTCCAAGCCATGGATGGCATGATTTCTATTCCTCGGTAACTAGTGTTTTATTTTTTCTTTCCCAACAAGGTTTTACGATGTCGGTCCTAATTTGGTTAGTCTTCACCTCAACTCCTTCCACGACTTCTTACTTGGTTAAATAAGGAAGTACTAAATATTATATGTATAAATTATATTTTGTAATGAATACTACATCCACCGCAATGACCTTAGTTCTTGAGAAGAATCAATGTACCCAACTGTGTAATTTCCTTAGACTATGTTTAATTAAAGGGGTCATCCTTAGCTATTTTCTAGTGACTGCATTTAATGTCCCTATGAAGTTTGGAGGACATTGTTGTTTCTCTATTCTTATTGTTTAATATTCTCTCATGATATATTATAATAATTTTGATGTCAAAAAATGGTGTAGGCTCATTGTATGCATGCTAGTTTTCGAACGTTGATTGAGTTGTTATATGAAAGTTTATACTGATTAGCCTTGGTAATTTCTTATCAGGGTTTCTTTCCTAGTTTAAGATCATGGTGAAATTTTTTAAAAGAGACTTATTCTATTTCATATTTTTTGTGAACACTGTCAATTATTACTGCTTTCTCGATTGTTGATATTCAGTTATAACTCCTATTTTCTTTTCTTAAAAGAATTATTTATGAATTTGTAGGGTTAATCTCGTTTCTTTATTTATTTTAAATAAAGCATGTATCTGCTAATATTTATTTCTCAGTTCTTAAAAATCCTTGTATTCATAATGATATGAATTACTATTCGAACACCATTTAAAATGTTTTTGTTCCCCTATTTAGTTTATGAGGGTTTCCCACATGACCCGTTTTTGTTTCCAACTACAAACCTTAACAAAAAATTTGTTTTGTTCATATTAGCTTGTCATTTTCATTCGAATCGTAATGTTCGAAAATTCCTTTTTTTAAAATAAACTCCACACAATTTCATCTAGGGGTACAAAAGATTGTACCCAGGTTGTCGATTGATGTCAAATCAGCTTGGGAACTAATCCCCGAACCGATAAATTCACAATCAATATAGACTCTATATTTTAAATGATGAGCATGACCATTTCAAATAAGAAGATATACAACTTCTAAATTTTATAAAATTAAAAATTAACCAACTTACCAGCCTAATTCCAAAATCTGTTATACAACTATCATAGGAAATAAATTTTCAATACTTATCTAATTCTTTATTTTGAGACTCGTTGTGAAGCAATCACAAAGTATCTAGTTACCCAAAGCTTCACCCAGCCAATAAGAACAAACTTATACTTTTTCTGCCCCGAGCTTGTTCCACAATAATTATCAACTTAGATTTTTTCCTCCAATGACCATTTGTTCCAAACCAGACATGGTTGATAAAATTTATATGAGCACTTAAGTCTCAGATGGATTCCACTGGCCAACCAAGTCTGGTATCATTTTAAAAAACTATTGTTCCTTTCAGATCTTTCCTTTGTTTTTGCTCTCTTTTTCTCCCAAGGTTCCTCAAACCTATTGGCTTCTTTTGGAAGGATTTTTATTTACAAGGAAGAAATTGGGCAAGTAACCACCTAGCCCATAACTATCCAACTACCTAGGTGTGAACCTATTTTAGCACTGTGTCCCATTTTGACTTTATGATCAACCCAACATCATTTCAACATTGATAATTAACAAAATAAAATAAAATATCCATCCATGACCAATGTTATTTTGGCCTTTTTCCAAGGCCCATAAAGTAAATCACAACATCATTATGACATTGATAATTAACAAAATAAAATAAAATATCCATCCATGTCAAATATTATTTTGGCCTTTTTCTAATGCCCATAAAGTAAAATAGACACTTTAAATGCAGTAAATTAGAATAAACCAGCTTTACCACTCGATATCACAAATAAATGAAAATGGATATCAATTTTGACAACAAATAACTATGCAAATAAAAGAAATCCATTTTTAATATTATATTTTTCTTAACTACCCTTTCAAATATATATATATATATATATATATATATATATATATATATATATATATATATATATATATATATATATATATATATATATATATATATATATATATATATATATATATATATATATATACATATATATATATATATACATATATATATATATACATATATATATATACATATATATATATATACATATATATATATATATATATATATATATATATATATATATATATATATATATATATATATATATATATATATATAACTTTAATTTATCTATATTTAAACTAAGTGAGACATACTAGCTACTATGTTCTAATTGTTTAATATAGATATTAAAATATTTTATTTATGGTTTTTAAATTTATTTTTATGTTATTAATATATTTTTCTTATAAATATTACATGTCAACTAAAAATAAATTAGTTTATTTGTTTATTGCTACTTTTTAATTGTTAATGTAAGTGTTATTTTATTATTTTAATGTAACATTACATGAAAATATCGTTCTTCCTAGGCATGTTCTACAACCAAGTTTTAGGGAGATGTTGATACATAATGTTACATTTAGAAATAATAAAATAATAGCTAGAACAACAAATTAACAAAATAGTAATAACTAAAAATAATAATTTCAACCATGGATAAAATGCTCCAATTTCCATCTTAATTTTACACCCATTGGTCATGCCTAGACATGTTCTACAACTATGTAAGAGGTAGATGTTGTTGCATAACTTTACATTTAAAAATAATAAAATAATACTTACAACAAAAAATTAACAAAATAGTAATAACTAAAAAAATTAATTTCGACCATAGACAAAATGCTCCAATTTCCATCTAAGCATAATTACTGCTTGCGGAATACATAGGAATAGAACACATTCCAACCAACCATGAACTATCACCAATAGTTCCCCCCGAGATAAGACCTTCTTTCCTTTAGGAATTAAGACCCCCACATTTTATTCCTAAATAGTTTTATTTATAGATCTCTTCCCAGCAGATTTTGAGCAACGTCTAGATTTAAAGTATGCCAACCTTTTTCCTAGGTGTTTCTTTTCTAAAATATATTATTATTTTCTTTAAATAACGCCTTCCTCTCCCAGTGTTCTCTATTCCACCTCACTTAGTATTTTTCTCCAACTAAGTGATTAGCATAATATTTCTCTCCAAATATGTTAATATTTGTATTTATGTTCTCCTAGGTATTTTTAGGAGACTTTTAGGGAAGGTTCAACATGTGGAATTTAACCAGAAAAAACTGTTCATACGTTGGAAGGAAGTATTCTTAAACTTTAGAGTTATTTCCTGAATGTATCCAGGTAATTTGTTTATAATAATAATAATATTTACATCGTAACATAATTTTTGCTCTCACTTCCATAGCCATTACATTTGATAATAGTTAAAAAGTCTAAAAATAGCCAATGTCTAAAAACGAAAAAATGTAGGGGTGTTACATGTCCCCCCCCCCCTGAAGTAAACATCATCCTTGATGTTTCCTCAATTTCATTTTTTTTTCTAAAGTTGAAAAGAAAATGCATCCTACATTTCTTTGCATGTTTCCATACATGTTGAATAAGTGGTTTACATTTTCATCCCTCAAATAAATATCAACCCACACCCAAAAAAACTATCCACATGCACCCCACAAGCTCATCAACATCAATATAACATAACAACAATAAAATAAGTCCCTTTTGTGTATTTATTCATGGCTATGCCGAGTGATATGGATGAAATTTTATATGAAATTAAAAACACGAGATTCCTAAATTCCTTTCATATCATTTACACAAAGGAGAAAATAATTAAGGACTACTTTTCTTGATCCTTTCTAAGATCTATTCTAGTGGCCGATCATATTAGGAAAACTTATATTTTATGTTGTTATTTCGATACTATTGTATGGAATATTGATCAATGATGCATATATTAAGTGTAGGACAACCTACTCTCTCTACCACTTATATGGAAATTACATTATTGTCAATTCCGCTCTAAAGTGGACTTAGTCAAGTCCATCTTGATTATTGTACCACTTGCTTCCATACTTTTCCACATGCCCACAAATATATGAAGAACATAAAATAAGGAATTTACAATAGCCACATAGATAACTAAGGGGTATATTTTCATGGTGAGAAAAATTAAATGAAACTAAGGGATAAATAAGTTTCATGGGCAGAACAACAAAATGTAACTTCATAGATCTATAACACTCCTTTCCATTTTTAAACCTTATCTCTTATTTTCCTTTAACTTGCTCCCTTAATTTTATTTTATTTTTCATTTAACTCACTCCCTTAATTTCTTTACCTATTTTACTTTAACTTGCTTCCTTAAGTTCTTTAGTTTGGTCTACGCTGGATGTTATTAATGAAAATTATATGCATCTTACTCTTGTGTATAATCACATAATATTTTCCCCTGCATTTCGATGTGCACTAACTATCTTAACACACAAAATGTTAGTATAATTTTTTTCATCGATTTCCAAATACATTTTCATGCATAGATGTGTGTGTTTGTGTACACATACACACAAACTTATGTATGATGTGTAAAAAGGTATTTGGAAATTGATGAAAACTATTATACTAAAATTTGTGTGTTAGTATAACAATACATCAAATATCAAAAGTTAATTTGTAAGGTTTTACCCTCAAAGCTATGGCCAAAGCATTCCACTGTTAAATGTTCTTCTTCCTTGTTATTTTAAATCAAGCTACCAGAGTGGGAGAGATTGTGGTCTGACTTGGCCCATGAAGAGATTAGGAGGAACACCAGAGACATGATCTCTTCCAAAGAAACAAAGGAGGAATTTTCATTAGTCGGCAAAGGAAATAAAGCCAAAGGAATGAGGTCCCAAGGTGAAGAGGGAAAGAATAAATAGTTGTCTAACAACAAGTGTTTTTACAGTCGGGAGTTTGGGCACTATGCCACGAAATGTACATAGAAGAAGGCAAGAAATAAGGAGGCTATAGTAGGAGCATGAGGTGAAACTGTAACTTCACAATTAGAAATTGATTTCACTCCCATTACATGCATGGAAAACATAGTAATGGGAAGCATGTGGTATCTCAACAATGGTGCCTCATTCCATATGACAGGGAATATAGATATCTTTAGTGACTTGGAGGAGAAGGACCTAAAGCATAACATAGAATTTTGAGATAATGTAAGGTATAATGTGACTAACATCTATACTGTTGCTTTTTAGAGGGAGTGAGACAACCCTCTCAGACTTGCAAATGTTTTATTTGTTCAAGTACTAAATAACAATATTGTTTCCATTTCACTACTAGAAGACTGTGGCTATGAGTTGATATCAAGAAAAGGAAAATTTTTCCTTAGGCACATTACCAAAAGATAGTTGAAACATATCAGTGTGCAAGTCAATAACTTGTATGCACTTGAGGTACAAGATTCATGCTAAGTTTTGAGGACCAAGGAAAAGGTTAGAGACTTGGTGTTTGAGATGGAGCATGAATTACCTCACAACATGCAGCCTCAGAAGAAGCCTCATAAATTTGTTTAGTAGCCACAATTGTAGAGGTAGAGAGAAGGTCGAGTGGAAACATCCACCCAAGCAGAGACCTCGAGTAGGGGGGAATTTTGAGCCAAGTTGGTATAGGGAGCACATGCAGCCATACCTCCAAGATTTATCTAGGGTGGTGTGAAGAAATATTCCTTGGAGTGTAGAGATTTGGTTTGGGTCCATTGAGATTTTTTCTCATATATCATTACCTTTCTACGCGGGCCCATAGCATATGGTAGCAAGATGGATCAGTGGGAGTTGATGTAATCAGATGCTAGAGTAATAGATGCAGAGACAAGTTGCAGTCTGATACTGGGGAACACAGAGCAGAGTTGGAAACAATGAAAATGGCATAGTGAAGAGTTAGCAACAACATAGAGTTTTCAGTGATAGATGGATCATATTGATCACAATTGATGCAGTTTTGATGTTTTTCAGTTTCAATTGAGAACATTCCACTGGTATTAAGAACATTGAGAAGAAAATTGAGAAGAAAATTGAGAAGAAAATTGAGAAGAAAATTGCTGAATTAAGAACATTCCAAAGGTATGAGATCGAGATAGAGTTGAATTCCTTTCTTGTTGAGAGGGAGTGTTGAAATTTGCAACAAGAAATATTGAAAATGGCAACAAGAAGATGCTTCTAATTTAATTTTCCCTTAATTAAATTATAACTAAAGTGTAATTCCACGTCACATGACAGACTATACGAGTTAAATAAGTAATGAAGGCTTGGTTAGTTCAGGTAATTTGAGTTTAGAGTTTAATGGGAGGCATGTAAACTGTTTCCTAAATTTTATGGGGCCTAGCTACATTTTATTTTGAGTTGTAATTAATTAACCAAATTTATTTGAGTGAAAATGAGTTTAACTAGTTCTAACCAATGGAGAAACTAGTGAGAGGTCAAGTGAATTAAATTAGATTTAATTCACATGCATTGATAAATCAGATAAATGATGATTCACTCAAAAATAACTCATGCATGTCAGTTCTAAGACAGAACCAGTTCAAATTGGAGTTAAAGGAAAGCGTAATATCAATTGTATAATCATCCAATTGTACAAGTGGTCCATGGAATCAGAGGAAGATCCTTGATGTAATGCACAACTATTATTAGGGAATTTCCTTGTGATTAGGGGCCTAATTCCCTAGAAAATTTCACAAGGAAATAGGGATCCGTGAGGCCAATAATTTGGTTAAGTATATAGCCAATCTTGCCTAGGATTGAGTGAGACAAATAGAGATAGTGCAGTGGTTTCTTAGGAAGTGAAAGAGCGTTGCGATATTATAATATTTTAACAAGTTTTTTCGCTGAGGCTTTCTCAGGATAAATCTTTGTGTTGCCTGATTGAAATTATTTCTCTTTCTTGTTGACGTGATTTTGCGATCGTAATTTGTCCCGCAATTTGTAGAGTAGATTCAAGTATTGTTTTTTAGCATATTACAAATATGAGTTTGAATCTACATGGTTTTTCTACATTAAATTCATACATAGATGAATAAATACATACAAACACACACTCAAATTATCTCAAATGTCACATTTAAAGAATGGCACAACATAATCAATATAAAAAATAACACTCGTGCCTAAACATGGAAGTATGGCATGTGGTGGCCTATATTGAAAATGATTTTAATATACTAACAACATATTATGCCCAAACATGATTATTTGGCATATGATGGTGTATATAAAAAATCAGTCTCTTGACCACTTCCACCTTCACCATCATCATTGCATCATGGAAGTCTTCCTTTATCCTCCTACTCGAAGAAGAAGCTCAACATTTTATCTTTCGGGCTGTGCTTCTTCATAGTTTTTTCTTGCACTAAAGATGATGTAATCAATCACTAGGGTGTTTTCCACCTCAATGAACCTATCCTTTCTATTATACCACTCTTTAATAGTTACAAGAGTTGGAACATCGAATTTAAACAAAAAATGCTTAGACTTCAATTCATTGTAAAGAAAGGAAATAATCAAGGAAATATCTCATCTTGAATGTTTCACCTAGTGATGGAGATTCACTACTAGGTGGAGTAGTCCACTCCAAAACCTTCTTAAAAGAGACATATACTAGAAATTGTACCATATGTTGCAAAGGAAACATTGTAAATCAGTAACATAAGAAAACGTATTGTAGAGGAAAAAATATGTGATATGTTATGTTATTTAATTGAATATTTAACTTATAAATATGAATTATTTTATTTTTAAAAAAATTATAGGTTTGGAGAATTGTTTGGATAAAGAAATTAGTTTTTTTTGTTAACCTAGTTAGTATATATAGCCCATAGAGTTGTAATATTCCTAATTAGCATACAACTAATTGGAATATTAAAATTTTGATTTTCTATTTATTTGGAGGAATAAGAGGGCATGAAGACCCATAAATCTCCTTAGTTGGAATAAAGACACTCCTAGTGTGAATGGAGGTCATCAAAAAAAATGGATTGAATACCCTTAGGTGTGAAAAGGGGCTAGAGCATGAATACTGTGTCAACTTTGACCAAATAAACAATATTGTCATGGAGTAGTGGCATTCAATGAAAGAAAACACAATTTTATATGGAGACTCTTTGCATGGAAGTAGTGCCATTATTGGACGGGGCTTAGGGTTTGGAAGCTCACAAGTTGTATAAGGAAGAGGATAGAAACCATATTTCATTATGTTGATTTTTATATCTTTGAATATATGGTCTGTTTAGACATATAGATTTCTTTGGTTGTCTAGCTAAGATTGCAAGTGTTGTTTAGCACTGGGTGTTCCTGATTGGGAATCCCACCTCTTTCATTGAGAGGCCTCTTGGAAGATTTTTGTACTACATTCCACTACTAGGAATTTGGCCAAGACTTCAGTCTTAATGTACAACACAGTTCTTGTTGAGGATTTGTGTTTGTGTTGCACGGCAGAAGTTGTGGAGGTTTGATTTGGAAGATTTCTGAGCTAGATCTCATTGGAGGGAGGTTTATTTCTCTTTGGAGGCTAGTAAAGAAGGCCCTGGAGCATAATTGATACATTTCGCATTAGGCCATAGTGTTTTTATCCCTTACAGCATAGTTGCATTCCATGAGTGTGTAATTTTAGTGATCTGTTGCTGTGGGAAACTCAAAAAAAGCCAAAAATCCAAACTTAACATCTAGCCAAACGATTTCTGGGTTTGTCTGCATTTTTTGAGTAGAATATGTTGTTAAAATACTAGATTATTTTTACCACTAGAACTGCCTTCCGCACATGGTTCTTATTCATAATAACAATAGTTTCAATAACATCACACATTTCCAGTGCTTGGTTTCTTTGGTTTATTTCAGCCATCTTGTGGCTTGATTACATTCCTTTTGGATCACTATGTACTTTCATTTGATGTTGATGTATAATGATATGGCTCATTTTTTTTTTTGCCCATATTTATGATGTTTTGATGTATTCCAACATTTTTCTAGTTCTACATGTTTAATTCTTATTTTACAGTAGTTGGAGTTGTGCATATGTTCTATATTCCTATCTTTCTCATTTGGTAATATTACAGTGGTATCAGAGCATACTCTTGGCTCAACCTGTGGATCTCAGCCATTATGCTATCAGGAGAATAAGAAGAAGGAGAAAGAGATGAGAATGATGGAAATAATGAGTTTTATCTCATCTCTTTTTAGATCTAAGAGGGACCTCACCAAGGATGTCAAGCAAAGAAAAGTGGAGAAAATAAATTAAACCACACTAGGGTTTCAAGATGAGGAAGGTCCATGTACTTCCTATTAGCAAAAAAAAGATCCGGTATTGCATAGAGCTCCAAAGAAACATATTGTGCCCTTTTCTCTTGAAGAAGAGGAAAAAAGGCATGGAGATGGAAGACACTTAGATCATGAGATTCTAAGTGATTATTTTGTAGAATATAAGTATCAACCTAGAGCTTTCAAAGAGAATATAACTCTCCCATAGCTCATTCAGCTCAAAGAAGAAAGGAGACCTTGCAATAATAGAAGAATAAAGGGCAATAGATTTCTATTGTCTACCTTTGATGGGTCATCCTCATGCACAACAAGGGCTTGGGGAAAGAGGTTGTATGCATTTTTACAGCTACATCCATTAGTATAGGAAGAATATGTTGAGATTGCAGCGCTACACCTTGAGGGTGAAGAAAAAATTTGGTGGTTCAACCATTTGAGTCATAGAGGAGTGATTGCATATGAAAATTTTAGTCAAAGGTTGATCAAGAAGTTTGACAAGAATAAATCAGAGGAGAAGAAACTTTGACCACCACTTGCTGTAGGAGCACTTACATTAGGATAAAGAACACTTGCACCACTGCAAAGTGGTCTTGATCTCTTGAACTTTAGAGTCCCATGCACTATTCTGGAGATGCATGAGGAGGAGGAGACTTATACCAGTGTTGATGTAGCCATAGAAGAGCAGCCATCATCATCAATAGTTGGGGAAGCCATCACAGCGGAGGAAGGAACCCTTGTAGTAGTACAAGATGTTCCCAAGCTTTACCAAGGTATGCACATATTTCCATTTCCTATTATTTTATCACATCGCTGATTTGGAGCAGCAAACTATCACTGCGGTGAGGAACCTTGATTTGTTCAACGAGGAGATATATAGTCATCCTAGTATATCATTGTTGATTTGCACACAACTCTTGGGGTTGGAGTGTAGAATATTGGAGGATGGGAAGAACATTGTCCTCAGAAGAGCAATGCAGAACTATGTGTTCAACATTGAGCATAATCTTGAGAGACCATATTCACCATCATGGAGATCAGTAACACTGTCATTGAGCAGCACTGATGAGTTGGGGGCCCAACCTTTATTGGAGCATTCCAATGACCAATGTACATGTGTAGTAGGGGATAGACAGATGGTTGATGAGAGACATCTTATCTTCCATTATTATGATGGAACCTTATTGATGAGCACTTCATTTCTCAATGAGAAGATTTTTCCTTCAGTATATTTGGATCCTTATGGGATCAACTTGGTCATTGAGGAGTGGTCTTCATTTGGAGATCTCCAGGAGATTGCATTTCAACATCACATGAAATGCAAAGATAGAAATCTTCTTTGGGAGGATAGTATTCTCCATTGGAGGGATACCATTTTTGAGCATGATGATAGACACTCACCATTGGTTGGATGGGTGATGTTGACAACCAAGAGGCTCGAAAGCCACTTGTAGATTTATGACACGGGGCAACAGGAGGAAAAGCTATGTTGGCTACTAATTAAATAGTTTGGTCATCATGTACCACATTCTATTTCAAAGAGTATGTTGGTGGTTGGGATTTGGCATGGCACTTGCATCATATGGTAGTAGGGAGTTTGGGTGCATTATGTTGATATGGCATTCTTCATGTCAATCATCATGTTTTCACCTCATGATTTGTATGATGGATGTGTGAGGAGGTAGAAAGAGCTATTGTTTCTTTGGCTAATGTTGGGAGATTATGGTCTGAATTCCTCCCATACTTTGCAGGATGTTTCAGGAGAAATGGATGGCACAATCAAAGTGCAAGGAGGCTACCCTTCAACATTGAAGGATCAAGGGATACTTCCACATAGGAGGGAGTCTCCCACACATAGCAGTATGATGGTGGATGACTTTGGCTTATGGCATGTCAAAGGATGGATTCATGGAGTGACAAGAGCCTTATCACCAAGGCCAAAAACATTGTCACTTGGGAGTATGTATCTATTGATGGAGTGTTCCAAGGGGAGTATGCATCCCTTCACTTTCGAGACCTTTATGAGGAGATTCTCATAGGAGGGCTCATCCATGGGCCTCACTTTAAACCTACTCACAATGCATGGTAAGAAATGTATTTCTGTACTTATTGATCATTTCACAAATTATTTTCATTCTCTCACCATCTATGTAGAATGCATTGCTCCACAAGAGGGCAAGATTATATTTGGGTTTCATGGTCATTATAGGACCAACATTTATGATGGAGATAGCCCTTCCTTGCATGACTTTGGGAAAATGTGGTGTTATTATTGTTATGCTCACCTGATATATAATGTCATTTGATACTTTCTAGTAGATGAGAAAACATACACAACTAGCAATTTTTTGAAAGACAACTTGCCACATGATGTTCTGAAACAACAGTTAGCAAAAATGCGTTGTATCCACTGGAAAAACCATTGGTACCATCCAACATTACACATAAAACTGAGTATCTTTCTTATCTGGATGCCCTATGATGATGATGTGTTATTCACTTTGTATGGGAATGTTTGGGCAAGCAAGGTTCATGAGACTAGAGAAGGGATCTTTGGAGATCCAGTTGTCCTTTTGTCCCTTGAGGGAAACACTATTGCAGCCCAATATCAGTAGCAGCTCTACACTTTTTATAAGTGGAGGGAGAGACAGTGTGGGGTAGGTCATTTGTTCTATCATGTTCAGTTATGCAGCCCACCTACATTACAGGAGCCAAAGGTGGAAGAATTTTTTTATGAGTTACCATTTTGGAGGGTGACTCACTTTGTGTGGATGATAACTTGGGGTTTGGAGCTTCACATTGGAAGGAATGTTCCCAATCATTTTCTGATTCCATGCCTCAAGAAGGCCTCTAGACCACATATATTTGCCTCCATGGATATCACACTTGTTCATGATGAGAGCCATTTGGATTTTTCACCAAAGGAATACTTATACAGTTGGGAGGAGCAACTTGGGGACATGTTGATGAGAGAGCATCTTGTTCATTGGGGGAACTTATCATATGAGGATGCTATAGGAGGAGGAGAGGAGGCCCTTAAATTCTATCCTTATAGTTTCTTGGGGATAGGAAACATTTGGGAGGGGAGTATTGTAATATTCCTAAATTAGCATACAACTAATTGGAATATTAAAATTTTGATTTGTTTTTTATTTGGAGGAATAAGAGGGTATGGAGACCCATAAATCTCCTTTGTAGGAATAGAGACAGTCCTAGTGTGAATGGAGGTCATATAAAAAGCTGTATTGAAGACACTTAGGTGTGAAAAGGGGCTGGAGCATGAAGACTATGTCAACTTTGACCAAATGAACAATGTTGTCATGCAGTAGTGGCATTCAATGAAAGACAACATAATTTTAGATGGAGACTCTTTGCATGGAAGTAGTGTCATTACTGGATGGGGCTTAGGGTTTGGAAGCTCACAACTTATATAAGTAAGAGGATGGCAACCATATTTTATTATGTTGATGTTTATATTTCTGAATATATGGTTTTTTTAGACATATGGATTCTTTGGCAATTTAGCTAAGATTGCAAGTGCTTTTTAGCACTAGGTATTCCTGATCAAGAATCTCACCTCTTTCCTTGAGAGGCCTCTTGGAAGAGTTTTGTACTAAATTCCACTATTAGGAATTTAGCCAAGACTTCAGTCTTAATGTAAAATGCAGTTCTTGTTGAGGATTTGTGTTTGTGTTGCAGGGCAGAAGTTGTGGAGGTTGGGAGATTTCTGACCTAGATCTCATTGGAGGGAGGTTTATTTCTCTTTGGAGGCTAGTAAAGAAGGCCCGGGAGCATCATTGATACATTTGGCATTAGGCCATACTTAATTATCATTTTCTCCTATGTATTTGGAGCACCCTCATATATATATATTCTTTGTAGAGTATATCAATTTATGTTAGTAGATTCACAACAATTTTATCTGAACCATGCCTTGTATGCAACAAGATTTTGGTACCGCTAATTTTCTCAATGATCCATCTTTGCACTAGCTTACCACCTTATCAAACTTCCACTACCTTTTCATATTTTTACATTTTAGTTTCATGTGTGTGGTGTTTTTTTTCTCCTTCACAACATTATGAACTACTTGTATAAGACAATATTCCACGATTTCATCCCTTCAAAAGTAACTTGACTAGAATGACTCTAGTTTATCCTAACTTAGGTCATTAATAATGAATCCCAACAATAATATTGTAGGGATGAGGTTTCCATATTTTATTTTTTGGATAATGAAATTAAATATTCTATAATTTTGAAGCAACATAGTATGATCAACTACTAAACTGGCACCTCCAAATTCTTAACTTTTTGAAATCTTTCTTTACCCCTTTTTTCAAAATGTGTTAAATTTAATAGCCTTTTTGTCCTTACCTCCAATTTTCAGGCTTATATAAATATTCTAATTAGTTCATGCATTTTATTTCTAGAATGAAAATAGTGAATATATTTAGTCAGTCCCAGAGGGAACCTTATCCAATTCACACACTCTCCTGGTTATAGTAACAATTTTCAATAGCTCCTTTTGTTGATAAAATAAAGTTGAAAATATCATGTGATTCAAATTTATGTAGGAACAAAATAAAATACATAAATAAAAGCAAAAGCAAAGATTCAGCAAAAATAAAACTTAATTTCATTAATAACAAATAACGTAAATATGCTTACACACATAATGGAAATAAGCTAAATAGGGCGTTGGTAGCTTATCTCTAAGAAGAGATGTGGTGGCTACAGGCCTCTGAACTATGTTACAATGAGGCTTGAGGGCCTATTTATATTTGAGAAACAATGGAAAGACAGAAAAATCCAAAGAAATAACCCTACGAGATGAAGCGCCAAAACTATGGGCTTCGTTAGGGTAAATTGGTACATCAATCTTCCTAGGGATGTAACTTTGGCATATGATCTCCGCTTGATGTGCACAATACCTCATTATAAAGATATATCCGAGGAATACAAATTTTGATGTGAGAAACATTGAAAGAACTCCAATTTTCCTCTCTTTTTTTCCAAAAAAAATCATTTAGGGCCTCAAAATGGCTTCGGAAGTTCACGACCCGAAAAATGGCTAAAAATAGTAAGCTGTGATGAAACTGAAAAAATAAAAGAACTAATGGTGAGGATCCAAATGGAATAGGTGGGTGGCCACCAATATTAACCTGGATCATTCCTTCCCCATTAGGAATCAATGCTTCCCATTATGTTGAGTTCCTCCATGGGATGAGGCAAATTCTGCTGAACTTGGTATTGGATTTCTTGAAGAAGTCACAAACTTGCTGGCGGATGCATTGGAAGCATTCAATAAATTTGGTTGCTTTATTAGCCTTAGAAATTAAATGTGTGGATTCTGTGTGTGTGGTCGCACGAGGTATGGAAACATCAGGCGGCGATGCACCTGGGGTCATATCAATGGAGTGCTTGAACTGACAATGTAGGGGAACCTCTGTGCATGAGGATAAAATGTCCTTGTATTCCTTCATGAATTTGTCCAACTATTGTTTCCATACATAGGAGCCCTATTTCAAGGTTGTTGCCACAATATTATTCTTGTATTATGGGTGAATAGTAATGAAAATGTTTTTCTGTTTTTGGAAACAATCTTACTGCGTTGTTTTGTAGTAATCAAAGAGATGGGAGGAGGCGATACTACCTCTGGTTTCCTGTAAAATTTATTTCCCAAAGTAAGACCCATACACAACATGTCACTTCCATAACTATGGTTGGCCCAATAATACACCATAGACATCAAGAGGAGAAACATCACACATTACCTCATCTGTGAATGGCTTGATGTTGTATGGAAGGCAGCACTGCTAGTGGCTATGGAGATCTCTTCCTTGGTGAAGCCACTCAATGTTATATGGTTGTGGGTGTGCCATGGGAGATAGGCCTAGCCGCTTCATGACCTCCAATTAAATTAGATTCTTTTGGCTTTAGCTATCGATAAGGACTTGCGGTGGGGAACCCTTCACCCACATCTCTGAATGGAAGAGGCGCTCCCCATCCTCTGGGTCCTCCCTCTAGAGCTTGGTGGTGGAAAAAATAGCACTAGGATCCAAATCAACGATATTATTCCCTTTGTCATTGCCCTTGTCTAGTTCTGACTCAAGATCAGAACATGAATCTGATTCAGGTGCCTTCAGTTCGGCCAGTATTGACTGTTTGGCCCGACACTTATTTCTATTGTGAGTGGGGTTGTTATGAAATTCACACCACTTCCCCGTGTCCTGATTTATATTTATGGCATTGTTATGAGTCACCCAACTTTTGATTTTCCCCTTTTCCTGTGTTTATGGAGTGCCTTTCCCTGGCTTCAGATTTTCTGACCCAAAGTCTCTCTTCTTCTACTTGAGTTTCTGCTTGATATTGGCGGCATAGCGATATGTCGTGCCAAGTGAAGTAATTTCAAGGAACTCCATTTCCTGCTGAATGTATCCGTGCAAATAATTGTGATACTTGAGCACCAAATGTCTCTCTAAATATTTAATACCCAACTTTAT
This sequence comes from Pinus albicaulis, assembly GCA_034641835.2. Lineage (NCBI taxonomy): Eukaryota > Viridiplantae > Streptophyta > Pinopsida > Pinales > Pinaceae > Pinus > Pinus albicaulis. The sequence continues at coordinate 391,172,770 of CM076575.1, forward strand.
GCACAGGGTATGGAACAGATTCATCAGTTTGTGCACATATTGATCCCTCTGTTGCCCCAACATCATCCATTGGATGTACTTGTCCTCATAACTCCCCACAGGGTAATATTGTTCCTTGATTCCATCTCAAAACGAATTCAAAGTGGGTGCAACCAAGAATAGAGAGGGTTCCTTCCCATCCTTTTTCTCACAGTAGGTTTCCCACCAGTCTTTGACATGGGGGGGGTGGCTTTGACGAGTGAAAAAGTATTCTTTTCTTGGTCAGAGAAATCATGGACAAAGAAATATCTTTCCAGAATATTCAACCATCTATCTACGTCATCTTCATTTATCTGGCCATTAAATACAGGAATGTCAAAGTTGACTTGTACCTTCAAAGGAGTGGTGCCTCCTGAGTGGCTACAAGATGTAGATGTACTACCGACGGGCAGCTGTTGAAGGATCCGGGAAAATTTATCCATCATTACATTCCTTTGCTTCTTGAAGTCCTCATTGAGAAATATTTTGATAAGATCTCCTACTCCCTCGTCTTTCATTTCTTCCGCCATGGGAGGTATTTAGGTTTTGTGAGGTTGATCTTGCAAGGGTTCAACCAGATCGAGCCCTAACTCATTATACCCTGACCTCATTGGGGACATGAGAATAAAAACAGAGAAACAATAGACCACTCTAATACCACAGATCTAGATTTATGTAGGAACACAATGAAATATAGAAATACGCATAAAATAAGAGATGGATCATAAATAAAACTTCATTTCATTAATAAAAAATAATTGAAATATGCTTACACATAGAATGGAAATAAAATAGCTAAGGCGTTGGTAGCTTATCTCTGAGAAGCTATGTAGTGACTACAAGCCTCTAAAATATGTTACAATGATGCTCGAGGTCCTATTTGTTATTGAGAAATAATGGAAAACCATAAACATCCAAAAACCTAACCCTAGGAGATGAAGTGCCAAAACTATGGGCCCCATTTGGGTAAATTGGTACATCAATCTTCCCGGGGATGTAACTTTGGCATAAGATCTCTGCTTGACGTGCATAATACCTAGTTAGAAATATCTATCCGAGGACTAAAAATTTTGATGTCATGAATTTTAAAGAAACATCCATGTCACTCTTTTTTTTTCAAAAAAACATCATTTAAGGCAACAAAACAGCTCGAGAAGTTTAGGACTTGAAAAATTGCTAAAAATAGTAAGTTGTGCTGAAATTGAAAAACTAAAAGAACCGATGTTGGGGGTCCAAATGGAATAGGTGGGTGACCACCAATATCCACCTGGATCATTCCTCCCCCCTTAGGAAGCAATTTTCCCTAGTGCATTGAGTTCCTCCATGGGATGAGGAAAATTCTACAGAACTTGATATTGGATTTGTCGAAGATGTCACGAACCTGTTGGCGGACGTGTTGGATGCGTTAAGTAATTTTGGTTTCTTTATTAGCCTCATATAATACATGTGTGGATTCTTTCTATGTGGTTGCATGAGGTATGAAACCATCATGCGATGTGCATGGGGTTCGCTTAATGGAGTGCTTGACTTGACATTGTAGAGGAACCTCTGTGAATGGGGAGAAAATGTCCTTGTATTCCTCCATGACGTTATCTATCTGTTGCTTCCCTGTAGGGGGGCCCTGTTTTGAGGCTGTGGCCACAATATTCTTCTTGTCTTATGGGTGAATAGTAATGAAAATAAATTTTATGGTTTGGGAAAAAATCTTACTGCATTTTTTTGCAGTAGTTAAAGAGATGGTAGGATGCGGTACTACCTTTGTTATCTTCTACAATTTATTTCCCAAAGTAATAAAAACAGCATGAGTTCTAGACTCATATAGAACTTGTCACTTCCATAAGAATGTTTGGCCCATCGATACATTAGACACATCAAGAGGAGCAACATAACACAGTACCACATCCATAAATGGCTTAATGTTGTACTAAAGGCAACACTGCTAGTGGACATGAAGATCTCTTCCTTGGTGAAACCACCCAATGGTGTATGGTTGCGGGTGTGCTATGGCCATTAGGCCGAGTCACTTCATGACCTCTACTGAAATGAGATTCTTTTGGCTTCCACTATCGATAAAGAATTGCAGTGGAGAGCCCTTCACTCACATCTACGAATGAAAGAGGTGCTCCCCCTCCTCTAGATCCTATGGGTCCTCCCTCTAGAGCTTAGTGGTGGCAACAATGGCACTGGGATCCACATCAATGATCTGCTTCAATTTTTCATTTCCTTTGTCGAGTTCTAACTCAAGGTTAGAACATGCATCTGATTTGGGTGCCTTCTATTCGGCCACCACCGACTATTTGGCTCAACACTCATTTGTGTTGTCATTAGGTCTGCTATGAAATTAACACCACTTCCCCGTGTCATTATTTGGTTTTGTGGTGTTTTTTTGAGTCCTCCAGCTTGGGCTTTGCCCCTTTTTTCTGTAGTTTTGGGACACCTTTCCTATTCTTTGGATTCGGGGATCCAAAGTCTCACTTCTTCTTCTTAAATTTCCGCTAGATCTTGGTGGCATAGTGATATTTCGTGCCAAGCGAGGTAATGTTAAAGAACTCCATTTCCTTCTGAATTTATCTATGCAAAAAACTGTGATACTTGAGCACAAAATTTCTCTCTGAATCATTAATACCCAACTTTGTGCACAAGGTATGGAACATATTCGTTAGTTTGTGTACATCTTGATCCCTTTGCTTCCGCAACATGGTCCATTGGATGTACTAGTCATCGTAGCTCCCCACAGGGTAATATTGTTCCTTGAGGCCATCTCAAAATGAATTCCAAGTGGGTGCGGCTGAGAACAGAGAGGGTTCCCTCCTGTCCTTTTGCTCACAATAGGTTTCCCACCAGTATTTGACATGGGGGGAGACTTTGAGGAGTGCAAAAGTAATATTTTCTCGGTCAGCGAAATCATGGAATGAGAAATACTATTCTAGAGAATTTAACCATCTATCTACAACATTTGCATCTGTCTGGCCTTATAATACAAGAATGTTAGAGTTTACTTGTACCTTGAAAGGAGTAACACCTCCAGAGTGGCTGTAGGATGTATATGCGCCACCAGTGGGAAGTCATTGAAGGATATCAACAAAGTTATCCATCATTGTGTTCCTCTATTTCTCCAGCGCCTCCTTGAGAAATATTTTGATAGGATCTGCTGCTCCCTCATCTTTCTTTTCTTTTTCCATAGGATTTCATTGGGGTTTGTGAGGCTGATCTTGCAAGGTTTCAACCAGATCGAGCACTAACTCCTTATACCCTGACCTCATTAGGGACATGCAAATAAAAATAGAGAAAGAGAAAATTGCTCTAATACCACTAATCCAGATTTATGCAGGAACATAATGAAATACATAAATACAAATAAAATCATAGATGTAGAAGAAATAAAACTTCATTTCATTAATAAAAAATAATTGAAATATGCTTACAAATAGGATGGAAATAAACTAGCTAGGGCACTGGTAGCTTATTTCTGAGAAGAGATGTGGTGGCTAAAAGCCTTTGATCTGTGTTATAATGAGGCTTGAGGGCCTATTTATTATTGAGAAATAATGGGAAACCATAAACATCCAAAACTCTAACCCTACGAGATGAAGCAACAAAACTATGGGCCCCTTCTCAGTATATTGGTACATCAATCTTCTCGGGGATGTAACTTTGGCATATGATCTCTTTCTGATGTGCACAATACCTCGATATAAAGATATATCCAAGGAATACAACTTTTGATGTGAGAAAAATCAAAGGAACTTCCATTTTTCTCCTGATTTTTCCAAAAAAAAATGTCGTTTACCACCTGAAAATGACTCTAGAATTTCAGGACCCGAAAAGCTGCTAAAAATAGTAAGTTGTGTTGAAACTAAAAAACTGAAAGAACCATTGGTGGGGGTCCAAATACAATAGGGTGATGGCCACCAATATCCACCTGGATCATCATGTGAAGTAAGTGAAACTAGGAACCTAAGATAGAACAATAATCACACACACGTAACTACCAAATATCCACAAATACACTTCATTCTAAATAATAATCAAACTTCAATCATAATCATAATTAGTCCATATACGAGCATAGGTTGTGAATTCACTATGAATTTTCAATAGAATAATCATATTTCCTTAGGATTTATGCACCTTGGATTTCTAGCTCTTTGATTACAATAATTTTTTCTTACAACATAATACTGGTTTTTTTTTTTGGTTGTAGCATAATTAGGAGTAAAATCGAAGGAAATATCTATGAAACTTACGTCATAACATTTCCCATTGTGTAAGTATATACCTAATAAGGAACACCTAATTTAAATAGGGTGGAAACTTTACCATAAATGTATTTTTTCATTCTCTTATAGAGGAATTAACCTTACCCTGATCTTGATAACACATAGAAAAATGACCTTGCCCATATGGATGTTTTCCTTCTACATTTTTAGATTAATCATATATGTGTTCGTAAGAATATATGTCTTAGGAATACCACCTAATGTTTGTATTCTAGTTGAAGCACCTCTAATTCAAAATGATGGTTCAACACCTATTTTTCATCCTCCACCATATCATATTTGGCCTACCTATTTGCAATCTCTTCCTTAATTGTATTTTCCTATTCTAGTCCTATTATAATAATGTGGGGATAAAATTACTTACCCCTTCATTATACTTTAAATACTTCACATATGTGATACATTGGTTTTGCAATAGAATTCTTCAAACTGTTGTAGCCTCTATAACACCCTCCAAAAAATCCACACTTTAAAATTTTTTTTTGGAGCCCCTTGAGCAAAAAGAAAAGTTAAGTTAAGATCCAAGAGGGTCAAGTAGCTGAGTCGCAGATTTCTGAATTTGTGAAAAATAACGACCCCGTGACCTTGTGACCCTGAGACCTCGAGGTCGCAAGGTCACAAGGTCGCACCTCCCATAGACCACTACATAATGGCCCGCGACCTCATTAATGGCCTGCACGTGTGACCTTTTTATAAATAGGAGGTCGCTAGGTCACATTATGCATGTTCATCGGATAGAAAGAAATGCCACTGACAGGTCGACTGGAGCGCGATTTTCCCGGGTAGGTTGCCATTTTCCTCTTGTTGTTTCCTTTTATGGTTTTACTTGCCTATTTTTCCCTTCCTCAACCTTTAAATTTCCCTCTGTCTTGGCCCTTGTTTTCATTTGAGACTTAGAGCTTCCCCCTTCTTGCTCTCACACTTGCCCTGCTTGTATAACTTTATCATTGTTCCCACCCAGAATCTCATGGCCTATGTCCAGCTCCAAAAGCTCTCCCCTTGCTCTGTCTTGGCCCACTTAGCATTTTAATTTTGAAGTTAGATGGAAATAGACTTCACGCGGTGCGCACCAAAACTCTGGCAAGCCCTACCGTGACTTGCGACCTGCGCGACCCTACAACCCCAGTCGCTGAGTCGCCAGGTCACAAATTCCCCTTCATTCTGTTTTCACACGAATTCATCACTTAGCGACCTTGCGACCCAATCGTAGGTTGCAGAGTCACACCCCATCAATTTTCCTAGCATTTGCGACCCAACAACCCCATGACCTGGTCGCAAGGTCGCAAGGTCGCACTTCCGCAGTTTTCCCACAACTAGCAACCCAAAAACCTCACGACCTGGTCGCAAGGTCGCAAAGTCAGAAAGTCTTTGAAAGTATCAACATCACAACCTTTGCGACCCTGTGACCCAGTCGCAGGTTGCTAATTCAGCTCTGCTTGTGTCCCCAGCTGAAATAATTAATAACTGTACCTAGGTTTGTATTATCATCGCATTTTTCTTATCCTGGGACTCTTTCATGAACATGACAGGTGAATTCGAAGCAGACTTAGAGTGTATCCCTATCCCCTCAGATTCAAGTGACATGGGACCTCCAGTTCCTCAGAAAAACAGCAAGAGTCTGGAAGCAGAGGACGTAGAGATGGATATACCAATGTCCCTGCCCCCAATCTATGGAGACACCCTATGCACTTTTTCCAAAGGGGTCAGCATGCGTTGGTAGCAAGTGTACCAGGAGTTCGCTCAACAAGAATTCCCAGAGGACCTCCCTGATCGAGAAGTATACATATAGGTCAAAAGGTCAAGGCTCCATCTGGCAGGTGCCCATTTGGCTATATTCCCATGCACGGAGGTTATAGAATGGATTATACAGAACACTGACCCAAAAAGGTGGGTAATCAGGCATGGCAAAGGTAGGGCTTTCGCGACTCTCAAAGGCTCAGATGCTTAAGTTTACTATTCATTTCCTGAACAAGAGGAGGACTTCATAGAAGATTGGGCCATCACCCATGTAGTCCCCATAATAGACACTCTAAAGGGGTGGTGGGAGGAGCCCGAGAAATTCAAGGCCAAGAAGGATCAAGAATATACAGTGGCAGGCCTTAAGAAAGTATACAAATTGGTGGCCACTATGCTTTGCAGATTGTACGGGCGCCCCGATGCCACCACCTCCAGTGGCACGTGGGCAACCCCCATGGAGTGTGTCACGGTGCACATCGTCTATTTCAACTGGGCCAACATACTGTTGGCCTCTCTTCATACAAACATATCCTCGACGTTGGTACCAGATGATGTATTTCCTTCTGAATTCTACAAGGCCTCTTACTTGTTGGATGCTATTTGTGTGAGGTGCCACTTTGAGGGATGGGTGCAAAACTGGGATCCAAAGCAGGCCCGTCTAATCCACTTACAGACCAAAGTATTTTGGGATTCCAGATATAAGCAGGACATAGAGCCGATCTCTCAAGTTTTCATCCCAGGTCTCTACAGAATTTTTTTTGGCCAGGACACTCCTTTCATGTCTTGGCAAGCCAAGGAGATGCTAGACAAGGTGGCACATTAGTTCCCACTTGCCGAGTACACATTCATTCGAGTTGTTGGCTCATACAAGGCTCCCCATGCTATGCCCTGATATGTTATAGATAAAATTCTCATTCAAGAGGTCTGTTTCAAGATGTCTTCCAGTTTCTCTAAGGTCTTGACTAAGGGTAAGAAGAAGCCGTGGCCTATGCTACCCCTCACTATCGGTACCTACATGGTCAAATATTTCAGGGAGGTAGAGGAAGAAGTGGAAGAGGTGAAAATTTACCACCTTGGGTCATTAGACCACCGAACATATGACCCAAAAAGGATAGTCCCTGATCAGTGCAAGCAGGCTAAGTTCAAGTGGAACTACGAGCACACGGAATGCCCGGGTGAAGATGAAAGGAGAAACTGGTATAATTTAGATAAGCAAGTTGCTCCGGGGGCATGGTCTAACCAAGAAGACCTAGATGACCAAACATTGGAGGACAGAAGCCATGAATTAGGACGTGCTTCTTCTTCTTAGGATAATAAGTCGCAAACTAGTACAGGGCACAACACTTCTACCCAGCAGAAAGAACTAGAAGCCAAAGCCCAACAAGAAATGGAGAAGAAGATGAAAGAAGATGAAGAAAAGAACAAAAGGAGTCTAAGGTTAGAGTAGAAGAAGAATCAGGAAGAAGAGGCCAGGAGAAAAAAGGAGGAACATGAGGTGGAGGCTGAGGCGAAATAGCAACTCAAGAAAGAGTTAGATCAAGTGGAAGCCGAATGCCAGAAGAAAGTAGAACGGGCAGCAGTAGCAGTAGCCGAACATAAAAGGAAAGTTGAACAAGAAGCAACAACAGAAGCAGAGCATAGATAGAAAAGAGAAAATGAAAAGGAAAAAGTCGAACGCCTTCAGAAAGAGGAAGAAGAAAAGAAAAGAAAAGAAGAGGAGGATAGAATGCTAGAGAACATCGAGGCATCTCCCTAGGGCACAGGATCACAAACATAGTTACCACCCCTTGAGGTACCTGTAGTCAGTACACGCGCTACACTCTCCAATGTAAGTTCCTACGAAGGGCAAGAGGAGGAGGTATTCAATCTTACCAGGCTCATATACGATCAGTTGTTCGTCAAGATCTGACAGGAGAAAAGAAGATGTCTGGCATGAAATCCTTCTGCCTCATCCACAGTCGCAACAGAGACAGACATAGGCTTAGACACTAGGACTATCCTTGTGATGATAGCATCGGCCGGCACAGCTTTCGCCGCAGCGACAGAGGAGAATGTAAATAGAATGAGTAGAGAGATCCTCTCTCTACAAAATAAGTTACAAGAAGTAGAGCAGAGGGAGGCAAGGGCAGAGCAGGAAAAGATAACATTACGAGAAGAGATTCAGCAGCTCCAAAAAAAAACTACCCCTATCAATGAAGTACCACTCACCATCCAAAGGGAGTTAGATATATTAGAGGCCACCATGAGACAGGTCTATGGGGAAATTTTTACTATAAAACAAACAGTTTCCCCCTTGGTGAGAACCCAAACAAAAACCAAGCAGAGGAATGAGCAGATGAAGGAAGCCTCAGCTGCATTGGATAGAATGATAGATTGGATAGTCCGGTACCCTCATGCTCCTGAAATCCTTCCAAAGAAAGACTAGATCCACACACAAGATGCCAAGGTCCAAATCCGGATTAAAATGCAGTCTAAAGATAAGCTATCCAAGGACCTAGATAAGGTGATGGCTGCGTACGAGCATCTGATCAGTGACATCGACTCAATGCACACCCTAAATCACATTCCATCACTGGGTGCATTGGGCTAGGAGAAGACATGGGAACAGGTGGATCAGGAGATCCAGGCATTTTTGCAGCCCATTAAGCAAGTCGCTGCCACTTCCAATCTTGCAGCATCACAAGAGAACCTGGGCAATTTTCTTGTCACACCAGTCTAGATCTACACCAAGCTCACCTCCCTGTCCAACCTGGTCACATAGAAAAGAGAGACTCTAATCCCAAACGCCTTGGAGTGTCTGCATCGGTTGAGAGAAGAAATTCCTTCGATTTCCCCCATAGCGACAGATTATCATGCATGGCAGAATTTCCACAAAGAACAACAAGTTGATGCCCCCGACCTCACGATCACACGCACATCCTCATGATCAGGTGGCAGTAGGTCGCAAGTCTTATTTGGAAATAGGTCGCAGGTCACACCTCACATCTGGGTTGCAGGTCACACTTTGCAGCTTGGTCGCAGGTCACAGCTCTCATTCAGGTCATAGGACAGCTCAACAGTTGGGCAGGCGGAAAGTCAGGAAGCCCAAAGGGAAAATTTTGGTCTATAAAACTCCCTCTGGGAAGATTGTAAAGGATATTTTTTTGGGACTCAAAGAGTTAGAGAGAATTGTATAGAAGGATAGCACTCTTTTTCACATGAATACAGATACTTGTCAAAACTCCTTTTGGATCTGATGTGTTTTGTTGTGCAAACACTATGAGTATTTCTTGTACAGTTTCAAACATGTTTTGAAATTTAATGAAGTTGCACTTTTAATGACATCATTTATGCATTATAGTTCTATGTACTTGTGTTAATGATGTTCATTTCATTTTTCTTTCTTAATGAATGTTAATGACTTTGTTTATTAGCATTTGTATTATCATTTAAATCTTTCAGGAAGTGAAGGGCATTTTTTCCATAAAGAATTATTTCTTTTGTGGTCAGAACAACCTACAAGGATGACCCCAATGATGTGTTGTTAACAACATTTCCTTCGGCGTTTATGATTTATTATTCGCCTCGCTACGCATAATGTTATATACGTGTTTAACTCATCAATCATGTATCTTGTATCATTTGAATAAGTGTGTGACCGCAGGTTCATTGAGTTCTTTTGAGACCCAAGGAAAGGAGGCTTAAGTGGTAGCCGGACCCACACCCTAGATGGGATCCCTATTCCAAATGGTTTAGAGTCTAGTTGGGACTTTTAACTGGGGAGATCCCCTGCTGTTCGCCGGACAAACTTTCCCGTCAACAAAATTGGCACTAGAAGGAGGGCCTGAATGGCATCCTCACAGCACATAAGCAATATTCCGTCACAAAATCCCCAAGGGGAGTTCATAAACGATGATACCATTCCTCCCCCTTTGGAAGATGTTGAAGGGGAGGAGGCAACATATTATGAAATCACCAGAGAGTAGTTGAGAACCCTGCGCCTAGTTTCCCGCAATCTCATCAGGGATTTGCAATTCACCCCATTCATGAATTTCTTGACCCATACTAGGACCCCTGCTGATAAACTCACTCGCAATGGTGCTCTGGTGAATTCCTTACCTCGGTTGGTAAATTTGATGGTTGAATACCTCACCACCGTTGTCCAGAGTAATGAACCAATTCCTGAGCTCCAAGGGGACGAAGAGGAGGAACCTGGCATGAGTGAACCCCATCCTAACCCTCAACCTAACCAAACCCAACATAACAACAACCAATTCCACCCCCCATCGGGAGGAGGCGAGGGAAATAGAGGCCGAGGGAACGAAGGCGAGGGAAATAGAGCCCGTAGAAATGAAGGTGAGAGGAATAGAGGCCGAGGGAATAGAGGTAGGGGAGATAGAGGCCGTGGCCAAGGACACCATGCCGTCCACCACCATCAAAAACAAAATATGCCACTTGTCTACAATTGGGAATATCTCAGAAATATGGCCAACCATGAGGGATATCAAGATGAACACTCTCACCATGGGGAGAAGCATTTGCGTCAGGCACGAGGAGTGAATCTGAATCTAAGATCTGGCACCATGAGCATGCCAGGAGGGTGCAACCACTTGCTTGGATGGCCCAGTCCCGATTAGATCTTTTGGGCCCCCTCCATGACATGCCTAGGCACCCTGAGAAGCATCTCCCCAAGTTTGACCCTGAGAAAGGCACGTTGGCCGAGGATCATATAAGAAGCTGCTATCTTTCTCTGCAAATTATGAGGGTTCAAACATATGACATTTCTTGTCACCTTTTTCTGCACACTCTTGAGAACAAAGCAACCACCTAGTACTGTTCCCTCCCAAGTGCCTCCATAACATCATGGGACCAATTCCGTCGCGTGTTGTTGCATAAATTTTCAGAGGACAAAACCCCTTCCGTGCTCCTCACGGAGTTAAGCACCATTAAATGCCATAAGAAAGAAAAGGTTAAGGATTTCAATCAACGCTTTATTACCATTCTGCAAAATTTTCCCCCGAACTTGGCGTTGGATGACTCCATTACCATAGACTACTATACAAAAGCTCTCCCTAGGGATATTGTCGTCTTCGTAAAACGTGAAGTTAGGGCCACCCCTGCGAAAAATTACGCGGCCGCCCTCACTGTAGAAAAGGACATGCTTTCTATAGGAGCCATCGATCACGAAGGGAGAGATGACCACAAACCAACCGCGAAGAAAAGTCAGTCCTCCACACCCAAGACTACAGATAAGGATAAGGATGATTTTGACTTTGAGAGTATAGCAAAGACCCTTAAGCTATTGAAAAATGAAGTCTCTAACCTGAAGAGAAAGGGCATAGAATCTACTACTGGCACTAAGGTGCAAAAGCCCTTTTTCAGAAAGAGTAACCCCAACACCAGCCGACCTCCATCTAACCCAAACACTGTTCTCAACATGGAAGAAATAGGAAAAGATAACTTTTGTTCTTTCCACCAGGCTGCCCACTCTAAAAAAACATGCCCACAATGGATTGGCAGCATGACTATAGTAGTAAATCAGCTTTTGGACAATCAAACCCTAGGGGATGCAGGGGAGGATGATGTTTCTGACCATGAAGAAGATTTTCCCGTTGAGGAAGAACCAGGGTCCTCTATTCTTTTGTTTGACATAATCCACAGGGAGAAAAATGATACCATCACTGATATCAATATGGTAGATGATCCTAAGGTCAAACCCATACGAAATTATAGCCTTAGAAGCAAAGGACCAGTGCCTGAACCATCCTTTTAAGAGAAGAAAAGGGATTTCTTAAGGAAAATTATTCCCCCTGGGAATGAACAGCAAGCTGTTCCTAAGAAGCCCACCAACAACAACACCCAAGTAAATCAAAAGAGCAAGCTCCCAGTGGGGTCCCCCAAAGCCACTACCAAGCCTAGTCCTCATTTTGATTCCGGTTATAACATTGTTGAGGACATGAAAAAAACCAGAGCCAACATCTCTCTGTACGAGCTTGCTTGCATCACCAATCAACAAGAACTTATTCTCAAAGCCTTCGCCAATACCTCAACTACTAAGCCTGTGAGCAACACATCTACACAAGCTAGTTCGAGTGTTCAGTCTATTGTAAATGCCATCAATGCAAATTCCAGGGGATCCACTCCTCCCTTCCTCTTATCATTTGAGATTTTTAACTTCAACGTCCATAACTCTCTAGTTGACTCTGGCACGTCCAAAAACATCATGCCCCTATCCGTTTATAAGAAGCTGAACATCCGCCCAGAGAAAACTGATGCGAGAATCATCCAACTTGATAGATCAAAGGTGCCAACTGTAGGACAGCTGAATAATGTCATCATCTGCCTTTCGTCCGACTCTAGAGTCCACCAATCTATAGACATTGTAGTTGTAGACATCCCAGAAGCCTATGACCTATTGCTTAGAAGAGACTGGTCTAGCAAGCTGCAAGGGTTTTTTGCCACCGATTGGTCCCACCTGTGGCTTCCTTACAAGGGCCGAAACAACCAAATCAGGGTCGAAAGCGAACCTTATATGAAATATACTATGACTGATTTGGATGCTACTAACGAACTTGTCAGCTTTGCCCAGGAAGAGCTTGACATGTGTTTCTTGGAGGCCATTTTTGGATGTTACCATCCTCCTTAGTCTCCAGTAGGCCCCGAGATCCAGTCAAAACTAACATTCGTCACAGAAAACCAAGCCACCCCCATCTCACACCAAGCCGAAATCCCTCCCAAACCTACAATTCTGGAGGAGCCAGAAAAAAATGTGTGGACCCTGTATTATGACAGTTCCAAGACCCATGATGGAGCTAGTGCAGGCTGCATCCTGCTGGATCCTCAGAAGAACAAGTTCTTGATTTTGTGTCGGCTAGAGTTCCAGTGGACAAACAAGACTACTAAATACGAAGCTTTAGTCCTCGGACTCAAGAAGGCACTGGACTTAAAGGTAAGATGCTTATAGGTCATCGGAGACTCTGAAATCACACTCGAGAGGTACGCAATACCATTCATTGTTTGTCTCCAACTTAAAAGCTTATCAACAAGAGGTATGGCATCTTATTTCTGCTTTTGATGCGTTTGGAAACAAATCTGTCCTTAGAATGCATAATACAGCAGCTGATACTCTGGCTAATGCTGCTGCTAGATTTACCCCTCTGAGGGATGGATTTTCTATTGAAGTTATGTATAAACCCTCCATGCTAGATAATATTACTAATTTATGCGTCTTTGATGATGAAAAACAGATATTGGAATTCATGCTCAGCACCGAAGTATTCAAAGACGCGGTAATAGATGAGGCGGATCACGATCAAGCTTTGCAGGAAGAGCATGATAAACGCAAGGAAAACCCCATGCCCAAGGGGATAGTGTCACTTGAAAAGCTCTTTGATCTACAAAACCATTTCCGCGGGCCCCCAAATACCAAAGTACAAAGTTCCACCTTGGCACATCGGTAGGTGAACTTAGGGTTAGATGAGGACCCGAAGTTCATCAACCTTGGGAAAGACTGTTCCGACCAGGAGACGCAATCTTTCACTCAGCTATTCCAGAAGTATCGAGACATATTTTCTTAGACGTACGATGATTTACGTACATACAATACTTAGATTATTCAGCACGTGATACCCATGAAGGAAGGAGTGAAGCCTTTCCAACAGAAACTCAGAAAAGTGCATCCTACATTGGAACCGATGATTCAGAAAGAACTTAAGAAGATTTTGGATGCACGCATCATCTTCAAAGTTTGCCACTCCACTTGGGTGTCAAACATGGTCCCGGTACGGAAGAAGTCTGGCGAGATCCATTTGTGCGTGGATTTTCAGAATTTAACTCGGGCCTCAGACAAAGACAATTACCCAGTGCCTCCTATGGAACAAATATTGCAAGTTGTGTTCGGATTCGAGATGTTCTCCTTATTGGATGGGTTCTCCTATTACAAGCAAGTGTTGGTAGCTGAGCCAGACAGATTGAAAACTACTTTTCGGACCAAATGTGGAGCGTTTGCTTTCAGACGCATGCCCTTCGGATTAATAAATGCAGGGGCAAATTTCCAACGGGCCATGGATATAACTTTCCGTGGTTTGATAGGATGGAGCATGGTAGTCTATTTGGATGACGTCACCGTGTTTTCGAAACACCGGGGCGATCATTTACGCCACCTCAAGAAAATTTTTGAAAGGTGCAGGAAGTACGAGATCTCACTCAACCCGAAGAAGAGTGTTTTCGCCGTGGTAGAAGGGAATTTGTTGGGCCACATTATAACTAAGCAGGGCATTGTGGTAGATCTTGAGCGGGCAAGAGCCATTGCCCAGATTCCACCCCCTAGCAGTAAAAAGGCTATGTAATCTTTCCTTGGGAAAATCAATTTTGTACGTAAATTCATATCGGATTTCGCCCAAATAGTCAGGCCTTTGCAGGGGATGATCAAGAAGAATGTGATTTTCAAGTGGAATCTACCAGAGAAGAAGGCTTTCAACAAAATCAAGCAAGCTATAGCTGAAGCACCATCCCTCCAAAGTCCAGATTTTAGCAGAAGCTTCATCCTGTATACTTTCGCTTCGGATTCATCACTTGCAGCTGTCCTCACGCAGAAAGACGGCAACAATGATGAACGGCCTATATCCTTCATGAGTACTGGTTTACAGGGAGCCGAATTGAATTACCCTGAAATCGAGAAGCAGACTTATGCAGTCTACAAAGCAGTCAAGCATTTCAGGCCATACATTTTGAAAAACCATGTCACAGTTTTCTTCCCCCACCCAGCTGTCCGCTCAGTGTTCGTGCAGCAAGAGCTAGGTGAGAGACGAGGCAACTGGGTGGCATTCTTCAAGAGTATGACCTACAGTTTAAACCAGCACACACTGTCAAAGGACAAGGACTTTGCCAAATGGCTGCAAGCTCACACGGGGTTGAAGAAGAGTGTTGGGAACAAGAAATCAACATGTATTAGAGTGACCATGCACCTCAGCAGAGAAACCCTTCTTGGTACTCTGATATTTTGGGATATTTAGCCCATGGCACCTTGGACCCCGCTTTGAATGCCCGACATAAACGTGCAATAAGGCTTAAGGCTGCATCTTACCAATTAATCCAAGGTAACCTTTTCAAGAAACATCACGATGGAGTTCTGTTACGCTGCTTGGAACATGATGAAGCATAGAACATCCTGACTGAACTGCACGACGGACCAGCTAGAGGGCATTTTGCAGGTGAAACCACCGCCCACAAGATAATGCGTGCGTGATACTATTGGCCGACCCTTTTCAGAGATGCGCATGCGTATGTCCGGAAGTGCACTCAATGCCAGAAGTTCGCAAATCGGGAAGCGCGACCAGCCGCTCCCCTATAGTTAGTGGCAGTGGAGGAACCCTTTCAACAGTGGGGTTTGGACGTGATTGGTGAAATCCTACCTCACTCCTCCAAGCAACACCGGTATATTCTCACTGCTACCGATTATTTCACCAGGTGGGTCGAAGCAATACCTTTATGCCAAATCAATGATCAAGAGGTAATATAAATTTTCACTCATTCTATCATCACCAGGTTTGGCATTCCAACTTCCTTGGTTTTTGATAATGCAACTTACTTTTCATCTTTTAAATTGTATGATTTTGCTCTGGAAAATGGTATTGTGCTTAAACATTCTGCAAATTATTATCCCCAAGGAAACGGGTTAGCAGAGTCAACTAATTAAAATCTTATCCGCATCATTAAGAAGACTCTATTGTCCCACCAGCGAAACTGGCATAACGCCCTTCACAACACTCTTTGGGCCGACCGTGTCACGCCCAAATCCTCACTCGGGACCTCCCCATATTTTCTTGTGTATGGAAAAGAAGCAGTCCTTCCTCCCCACTTATCTCTCTCTTCCCTTCAGTTGTCCCAAGAAAGCCATGGAACCCCATGCCCCAACTTGCAGACTCGGATCGACACACTACTGAAGTTGGAGGAAGAAAGGCAAAAAACCCGAGAAAAGTTCACCATCCACCAAAGTCGGATCAAGAGATGGTTTGATAAAAAATCCGCAGGGAGTAAAAATTTTGAAGTAGGAGACCTAGTACTTAAGTGGGATAAAGCTCATGAAGAAAAGGGAAAACATTCCAAATTCCAAGGCACTGTGGACAAGTCCATTCCAGGTCAAGGAGAAATTGGGTTCCCACACGTTTAGACTGCAAACTCTTGAGGGAAGAGTCGAGGTCCTCCCGGTGAACGGGCATGACCTTAAACATTACTTCACTTAGTAGCCCTCAGAGGACTGTCCTACCCCTGTACCATGTCAGTTTGGCTTTGTTTGTCAAAAAAAAAAAAAAAAAAAAAATTGTTCAAAAAACGGAAGGCCTTGTCGGAGCCATGCAATTGGCACACTGCACCAGGTTCTATGCTGATGGGAAGCCTTTCCTGAAAGACACGAAGGTGGTGAAAGCTTGTCTGTAATTGGCACCCAAAGGTAGTACATGACCTAGCTCAAGCCACCAAGCGTGGGTAGCTCACCTAGCGATTTTGAAAGGGTGTCTGTGAAAACAAAGTTCGATACAGCGACGACTAGGTCGAAAGGGAATAGAGTTAACTTCGGGTGACATCAGGACATCTGGGAAAAACCAAAGTCCTCATATCAGACCAGGAGCAACCTCTCTACAAGTAAAATAAGTCGGGATCCCTCATCTGCCCAGGCAAAAAATTGCCCCTCTCAAATAAGTGCCATGAGCACATCTAAATAAGTGCCTTAGGCACATTCAAAATAAGTGCAATAGCATACCAATAAAGGGTAAAGGATTGAGAAAGGCTTCCTGTGTGTAGAGGCGATGTGATGACTCCGCCGGGGTACTGACCAGGCTCGCCAGCAGTGGAGCAACGTTCAAGACTTCTAGGCAGTGACTCCGCCGAGACCACGAGGTTCGCAGGCAGCGAAGCAACACGATGAAGACAAAATAATTGTACCGGACCCTATGGCCACTTGAAGTTCTCCAACCCTTTCAGTCTGGAAACCTGAAGCAATGAAACTCAGTTAACCGACACCTAAACAGACTGGCTGGCCAAGCCACCTCGCAAGGTGCCAAAGGCAAGGTAATGGAGACCTTAAGGTGAAAAGAACAGCTAGTGAAGGCCCCTCCCTTCCCCGCCAAGGAAAATCATCAGCAGAGACTCTGAGTCCGACCAGTGAATCTCCATTTGTTGTAGCCTCTACAACATCCTCCAAAAAATTCACACTTTAAATTTTTTTTGGAGCCCCTTGAGCATAAAGAAAAGTCAAGTTAAGATTCGGGAGGATTGAGTCGCTGAGTCGCAGATTTCTGAATTTATTTAAAATCGCAACCTCGCGACCCCGAGGTCGCAAGGTCGCACCTCCCTTAGACCACCGAACAATGCGACCCCTCGACCTCATTAATGGCCCACACGTGCGACCTTTTTATAAATAGAAGGTCGCTAGGTCACATTATGCACATTCAGTGGATAGAAAAAAACGCCTCTAACAGGTCGACTGGAGCGTGATTTTCCTGGGTAAGTTGCCGTTTTCCTCCTACTATTTCCTTTTATGGTTTTTCTTGCCTAATTTTCCTTTCCTTAGCCTTTAAATTGCCCCCTGTCTTGGACATTGTTTTCATTTGAGACTTAGAGCTTCCCCCTTTTGGCTCTGGAATTTACCCTGCTTGCATAACTTTATCACTTTTCCCATCCAGACTCTCATGGCCTGTGTCCTGCTCCAAAATCTCTCCCCTTGCTCTGTCTTGGCCCATTTAGCCTTGTAATTTTCAAGTTAGAGAGAAAAATACTTCACGCGGCGCGCACCAAAACCCTGGCAAGCCCTAGTGCGACTTGCGACCCGTGCGACCCTGCAACCCAGTGGCTGAGTCACCAGGTCACAAATCGCTCTTCAGTCTATTTTCTCGCGACTTAGCGACCTTGCGACTTGGTCGCAGGTCGCAGAGTCGCTCTTTCGTCGGTTTTTTAACATTTGTGACCCAGCGACCCCGCGACCTCGTCGCAAGGTCGCACTTCTGTCGATTTTGCCACAACTAGCGACCCAGCGACCCCGCGACCTAGTCGTAAGGTCGCAAAGTCCCAAAGTATTCGAGAATATCAACATCACGACCTTTGCGACCCTCCGAACCAGTCACTGATTCAACTTTGCCTGTGTCCCTAGTTGAAATAATTAATAGCTGTTTGGTATTATCATGGCATCTTTCTTATCTTTGGACTCTTTCATGAACATGACAGGTGAATTCGAAGCAGACTTAGAGTGTATCCCTGCCCCCTCAGATTCAAGCGACATGGGATCTCCAGTGTCTCAGAAAAAGGACAAGGGCCTGGAATCAGAGGACATAGAGATGGATATGCCAATGTCCTCGCCCCCGATCTACAGAGATACCCTGTGCACATTTTCCAAAGGGGACAACATGCGTTGGTACCAAGTGTACCAAGAATTCGCTCGACAAGAATTCCCAGAGGACCTCCCTGATCGGGAAGTATACATACAGGTCAAAAGGTCAAAGCTCCATCTTGTAGGTGCCCATCCGACTATATTCCCATGCGCAGAGGTTATAGAATGGATTATACAGAACACTGACTGCAAAAAGTTCGTAATCAGGGACAACGAAGGCAAGGCTTTCGCGACTCTCAAAGGCTCAGATGATCATGTTTACTATTCATTCCCTGAACAAGAGGAGGACTTCACAGAAGATTGGGCCATCGCCCATGCAGTCCCCATAGTAGACACTCTAAAAAAGTGGTGGGAGGAGCCTGAGAAATTCAAGGCCAAGAAGGATCAAGAAAATCTAGTGGCAGGCCTTAGGAAAGTGTATAAATTGGTGGTTGCTATGCTTTGCAGATTGTCGGGTGCCCCGGTGCCACCACCTTCAGCGGCACATGGGAAACCCTCATGGAGTATGTCATGGTGCATGACATCTGTTTCAACTGGGCCAGCATACTGGTGGCCACTCTTCATACAAACATATCCTCGGCATTGGAACCAGATGATGGATTGCCTTCTGAATTCTACATGGCCTCTTGTTGGATGCTATTTGTTCGAGGTGCCACTTTGAGGGGTGGGTGCACAACTTGGATCCAAAACAGACCCGTCCAATCCACTTACAGACCAAATTATTTTGGGATTCCAGATATAAGTAGGACATAGAGCCGATATCTCAAGTATTCATCCCATCTCTCTACAGAAAATTGTTCGGCCAAGACACTCCTTGCATGTCTTGGCGAGCCCAGGAGACGCTAGGCAAGGTGGCGCATTGGTTCCCACTTGTCGAGTACACATTCATACGAGTTTTTGGCTCATACAAGGCTCCCCATGCTATGCCCCGATATGTGACAGATAAAATTCTCATTCAAGAGGTCTGTTTCCAGATGTCTTCCAGCTTCTCTAGGGTCTTGACTAAGGGTAAGAAGAAGCCATGGTCTACGCTAGCCCTCACTATCAGTACCTACACGGTCAAAGATTTCAGGGAGGTAGAGGCAGAAGTGGAAGAGATGAAAAGTTACCACCTTGGGTCATTAGACCACCAGACATATGACCTAGAAAGGATAGTCCCTAATCACTACAAGCGGACTAAATTCAAATGGAACTACCAGCACACGGAATGCCCAGGCGAAGATGAAAGAATAAATTGGTATAATGCAGATAGAAAGCTTGCTTTGGGGGCGTGTTCTGATCAAGAAGACTCAGATGACCAAACATTGGAGGATAGAAGCCGTGAATTAGGAGGTGCTTCTTCTTCTCAAGCTAAAAGGCCTTGAACTGGTACAGGGCACATCACTTCTACCCAGAAGAAAGAACTAGAAGCCAAAGTCGAGCAAGAAATGGAGAAGAAGATGAAAGAAGATGAAGATAAGCGCAAAAGGAGCCTGTGGTTAGAGCAGAAGAAGAAGCAGGCAGAAGAAGCCAAGAGAAAAAAGGAGGAATAGGAAGCAGAAGCTGTGGCAGAACGACAACTCAAGAAAGAATTAGATCAAGTGGAAGTCGAATGCCAGAAGAAAGCAGAATAGGTAGCAGCCGAACGTAAAAGGAAAGCCGAACAAGAAGCAATGGCAGAAGTAGAGCGCAAACAGAAAAGAGAACACAAAAAGGCAGAAGCCGAACGCCTTCGAAAAGAGGAAGAAGAAAAGAAAGGAGAAGAAGAGGAGGATAAAATGCTAGAGAACATCGAGGCATCTCCCTAGGGCGCAGGATCACAAACAGAGCTACCACCCCTCGAGGTACTTGTAGTCAGTACACGCGCTACACTCTCCGATGTGAGTTCCTACGAAGGGCAAGAGGAGGAGGTATTCAATCTTACCAGGCTCACATACGATTAGTTCTATTTCAAGATCCGACAGGAGAAAAGAAGATGCCTAGCACGAAATCCTTCTGCCTCATCCACAGTCGCAACGAAGAAAGACATAGTCTTAGACACTAGGACTAACCCTGTGATGATAGCATCGGCTGGCACAGCTTTTTCCGCGGCCACAAAGGAGAATGTAAACAGAATGAACAGAGAGATCCTCTCTCTACAAAACAAGTTACAAGAAGCAGAGCAGAAGGAGGCAAGGGTAGAGCAGGAAAAGATAGCATTAAGAGAAGAGATTCAACAACTCCAAAGAAAAACTACCCCTATCAATGAAGTACCGCTCACCGTTCAAAGGGAGTTAGATATATTAGAGGCCACCATGAGACAGGTCTATGGGGAAATGTTTACTATAAAACAAACAGTTGCCCCCTTGGTGAGAGCCCAAACAGAAACCAAGCAAAGGAATGAGCAGCTGAAGGAAGCCTCAGCTGCCTTGAATAGAATGATAGATTGGACAGTCCGGTACCCCCAGGCTCCTGAAAACCTGCCAAAGAAAGACTGGATCCACACACAAGATGCCAAGGTCCAGATCCGGATTAAAATGCAGTCTAAAGATAAGCTATCCAAGGACCTAGACAAGGTGATGTCCATGTACGAGCATCTGATCAGCGGAATCGATTCAATGCACATCCTACATCACATTCCATCGCTGGGTGCATTGGACGAGGATAAGACATGGGAATAGGTGGATCAGGAGATCCATACATTTTTGAAGCCCATTAAGCAAGCCGCTGCCACTTTCGATCTTGCATCATCACAACAGAACCTAGGCAAGTTTCTTATCACACCAATCTGGATCTACACCAAGCTCGCCTCCCTGTCCAACCTGGTCACGCAGAAAAGAGAGACTCTAATCCAAAATGCCTTGGAGTGTCTGCATCGGTTGAGAGAAGAAGTTCCTTTGATTTCCCCCATAGCGGCAGATTATCGTGCGTGGCAGAACTTCCTCAGAGAACAACAAGTTGATGCCCCTAACCTCACGTTCGCGCACACCTCCTCATGATCAGATGGCAGTAGGTCGCACTTGGAAATAGGTCGCAGGTCGCATTTCGTAGCTAGGTCGCAGGTCGCAGGGCAGCTCAACAGTTGGGGAGGCGAAAAGTCAGGAAGCCCAAAGGGAAAATTTTGGTCTATAAAACTCCCTCCGGGAAGGTTGTAAAGGGGATCTTCTTTTTGGGACTCAAAGAGTTAGAGAGCATTGTATAGAAGGATAACACTCTTTTGCATATGAATACAGATACTTGTTAAACTCCTTTTGGATCTGATGTGTTTGGTTGTGCGAACACTATGAGTATTTCTTTTACAGTTTCAAACATCTTTTGATTAATGAAGCTGCGTTTTGATGGCATCATTCATGCATGATAGTTCTCTGTACTTGTGTTAATGATGTTAAGTTTATCTATGCTTCCCCAATGAATGTTAATAACTTTGTTTACTGACATTTATATTTTCATCGTAAACATTTAAGGAAGTGAAAGTTGTTCCTGCCATAAAGAATTGTTTCTTCTGTGGCTAGAACAATGTGCAAGCATGACCCTTACGATATGTTGTTGACAGTATTTATTTTGGCTTCATGTCTAATTATTCGCCTCGCTATGCATAGTGTTATATACGTGTTTAAACTCATCAATCATGTATCTTGTATTGTCTGAATAAGTGTGTGTCTGTAGGTTCATTGAGTTCTTTTGAGACCTAAGGAAAGGAGACTTAAGCGGTAGCCAGACCCACAACCCGGATGGGATCCCTACTCCAAACGGTTTAGAGTATAGTTGGGACCTTGACGCAGTGAGATCCTCTGTCCTATCGGACATATTTTCCCTCGTCACCGCATTGGAAGTAAAAAATAAATTCCAAATTTAAGGGAAAAAGGAAGAAAACGACTAAGGAATCACATATTGTCCCTGCTACCTAAGAGAGTCAATGAAGGCTCGACACTAAAGGAAAATATCTTTTAAATCAAGGAGTCGAGATTTATGGGATGGATTTGTATAAGTGTTATGTGTGTGGTGAAAATAATTTGAGATGGAATTTCCCACAATGTAAGGATGTTGGCCCGAAACTGCACAAAGCAAAGGAATCAAATATAGTGAGAGTTGTTGCAAATGGTATGCCCACGATCTACACAACACTAGACAATTGGTAAGTAGATTATTAGGATTTTGTAGTTGATATGTAAGGTAATATTTGAAATCAAACAATCTAATTTTTTATTGACCATGAATCTAATTATAGTTATGTTAGACCTGAGCTTGTGAGACAATTTCAATTGAACCAAGATCCACATGAGGAATTATGGCTAGTTTAATTAGCCAAAAGAACAAAGAATAGGGTCAAATATTGGGTGAAGGTTTTCCCTATTGAATTAAATGGGATGCCAAGATTGGAAAATATCAATATGTTACCAATGGGTGTGTACAACATGTTGTTAGGAATGGATTGGTTGTATGCACACAGAACCAAATTTGATAGCAATTGAGTGCCTGGATGAGCATGGAGAAATAAGGATATGTCAAGGGAAGTGAAATCCTACTTTTGTAAGGCTAATCACATCCATGCAAGCAAAGAGAAGAAGTGGAAAGTTTCCATTTTTTTTTGTACGCATTTCCAACTGTGAAAAATCCACTAGCAATGTTGAAGAAGAGGAGAGTGAACTATTGAAGCAATATCCTCTATTGCAGCATTATGTAGATGTATTTCCAACGAAATTTCTCGGATTACCTCCTCATATAAAGGTCAATTTCTCCATTGAATTGATGCTTGGAGCAGCACCAATGTCCAAGGAACTATATAGGATTAGTACACCTGAAATGGTGGAGCTAAAATTGCTGCTTAAGGAAATGTTGAATAAAGACTATATAAGGTCGAGTGTGTCTCCATGGGGAGAAACAACCATGTTTGTAAAGAAGAAATATGGTACACTCAGATTATGAATATATTATAGGTATGGAAAACAAAGTGACCATTGAGAACAAATATACATTGCAACAAATTGATGATTTATTTGATCAGCTAAGAGGACTAGAAGTATTCTCCAATATTGAATTAAGGTCGAGCTATCATCAGGTGTGTATAAAAGATGAGGACATCCATAAAATATATTTCAGAACAAGGTATGGGCATTATGAATTTGTGGTAGTTCCCTTTGGAATTACCAGTACACCTGCAACCTTTATGTGCCTTATGAACAATGTATTGCGCCCTTATTCAAATAAGTTTGTTATATTATTCATGTATGACATTTTGGTTTATTCAAGGACCAAGGAGGAGCATGAAGAGCATTTGAAAACAATATTGCAATTGTTAAGAGAGAATAATATTTATGCAAATATTAGTAAATGCAATTTCTTCCAATCAAAAATTCATTACTTGGGGCACATTTTCTCAAGGATGGAGTAATAGTTGACCTAGAGAAGATTAAGGATATCATGGAATGGACAACAACAAAGAATGTGGTTGAAGTTAGATCATTGATGGGGCTGGAAATATACTACAGAATAAAAATAAAAAACTGCTCCGATATAGGCCACCCAATGACTTCCTTGCAGAGGAAGGGAAATAATTTTGAATGGACATTTGATTGTGCAGCAAGTTTTGATCAATTGAAGTAGTTATTGACCAATGAAATAGTATTAAGGATAGAATATCCTAAAAAGGATTTCATTGTGCACGTAAAAATTCCTACAAGGAGTCACTCAGTGGAGTGTTGATGCAATAATTTCAAGTGGTGTGCTATGAATCGAGCAAGCTAAATGAACACAAACAAAACTATGTAATTAACGATATGGAATTAGCTACCATTATTCATGCGTGGGACGTTAGGTCCCTATAATACTAGTGTATCCCCTTATTGTTATTTGTGTGCCCATGTAATCTCCATATTTCTATTATTATGCCCCATAGAAGCCCACTATTGTTATTATTGTGGCCTTACATTATTTTTGTTATGTTGGCTTTGCTTATATTGTGACCCCTTAGTCTGATATATATAGAAAGGAGGTTTTCTCATTTGAATCATCCAAGAATTTTTCATTTATGTAATGTAAAGGAGGTTCCCCCCTCGAAGAGGATATTTTCTAAGTCATTGATCTATTACTTCTATTTTTTTGTGAGCTAGTTTCATAATATTTGGTAGCAAAACTTTGGATTCTAGGTTTTTGCTTCTTCAAACGGGCCATCTTGGAATTTTAGCTATAATTTATTTTTTACAAAGATTCATAAGCTGAAATTAAAACCACATGGATTTGAAATACTAGAGAGCCTCGTGTATGAATTTCATATCTTGGCTCACTATATTGTCAGAGATGTGATCTGAGGAAGTTAGGGTTTCTGCAGATTTCTAAATTTTGTCTCAAACAATTGACTGAGGTAAAATCGTCATAACTTTTGTTTCAGGCATTGGAATTGAATTCTGTAAAAAGTGGATAAAATATCACGGACTGCAGTTTCTTTTATATCAATTTTGGGGCCGAAGGTCGAAACAGTGACACGTGGAAAGTCGTACATTTTTTCTCTACTGAACCTGTCCATAATTAGGTCATTGTGGGATATCGGGAATAAATTTATCTTGAAGAATTAAAATTAAGTCTAACCTGTGGCATTGGAAATAAGACTCAGAGGGATAATACAAGACTGAAGTTCAAACCTTGGAGATCGAAAATTACAAAGATACAACATATTCAATATCAAGCTCCTACAAAGTAAGAAAATGGTGTGTATTTTTTAAAATTTGTATAAGTTTTGTTTGAAAAAATTAGTTTGAAGTGATTCAAAGGGAATAATGAAGCATACATATCATTAATTCATGCTCGGAAGAAAGAAAATTGAAGCACCGAATAAACAAGCCAAAATATCTACTATGATGCATGGAGAAGAGGAAGAAATGTAAAATGATATATCAAAATTACGAGACCAAGTGCAACAAATGTCGCTCGAAAAAAAAGGTAACATAAGCTAAGATGGATGGTTTGAATAATGGCATGGAAGCTAAGATGGAGGGTTTGAAGAATGGCATGGAAGATAATATGCAGGATTTGAATAAAGGCATGGAATATAAGATCGATGGTATGGAAGAAAAACTTGAAGGTTTGACAAAGTTGCTACAAGAAAATATTCCTAATGGCTAAAAGGTAGTAGAGGAAACTCATGATGAGAAAAAAATAAATGTTAATCATGATTTCATAGAATCTAATGTTAGATTGAAGACCCACCATATTCCAAAGATCTATATGAGGAAGTTTGATGGCAAGGATCCTGTAACATGGATACTACAGATGGAGAAATATTTTGATCTCCATAATGTGCAAAACACACAAAAGGTACACATTACAATTTAATATTTAGAACCCAATCATTTTGTATGGTATTGATGGATTTTCCCTCATAAACAAATTTTCACTTGGTAAATTTTTATGGAGGAAATGATAGCACATTATGAGGATACAAAGAGCAACACCTTCTTTATCCAATTGATAAATCTCAAACAAAAGGGTTTAATATACAGTTTAAAATAAGCCAGTGGCTAAAATAAGGATAGGTGTTAGGTTAGAAATTCAAAAGAGAAAATGATTTAATGGTTTGCTAGTCCAAATGCACCTTCAAAACAAGAAGAAAAATGTTAGATGATTAGTTTGGGTAGTTAGATATGCTAAGGAGGAAAAATGGAAGGAAAATGTGAAATTTATTCTACAAAGTACAACATCAAAAGTGTATTTTCCTATGCTGTAAGAAGAAAATAAAAACAGAGAGTGTTTGCACTCAAAGGTTTGAAAAAGGAATCAAATTCTAAATTTTGGAACTAATTTATGTTCCAAGTCATTTGGGCATATTTTATGTTTAAATTTTATCTTAAGTTCCAAAGTATTAATATTCCCTTTGTTCTAACTTCCAAACTCTTGCATTCTCTTCTATCCTAAATTTTATACTACTCTCCGACATACATATTTTATAACCCCACCATCCCATCATCACGTTGCATCCACGGCTAACCATCCTGCACATTTCTCGACATCTCCGCTCATCAATTCATATCTGACGCTCCTCCACCCTTTTCGCCCCCCCCCCCCCCCCACACCCACCCTTTGAACTTTAAGACAACATGGGAAGGGGGGGGGGGGAGAGGGGGTCCAGCGGGAGGGGAGTCCCCATACCGTCATTCCTGATACGTGTCATGACGAGAAGAGTTCACACCCCCTCCCACGCCAATACCACCGACCACCTTCGAACCCCTCCGAAAAGCAGTTTCCGCCATCAACCAAACCACCGCATTCGTTTGACCGTTACCAATGCTACTGTGCCACATCCACCATCATTTTTCCACTCCACCCTATCACGTCTCTTCCCTCTAGCAACCCGTTGTGCCATAAATGGTTGGGACGTTATCTAATGGACCCACGCCAACTCAACAGTCACCCCAATTACATGTTAAAATAGAAATTCACGCCAGAAGTCGAGTTTTCTTTGCTCATACTGTTAAAATTGCAATTATTTGATTCACAGGAAGAAACAATCAATCCTTATTGAAGGGAATCCAATGTTCATAAAAATAAAGTCGGTAACTCACAAAAACTCTTGTTACGGATTCTTATCAGTTCTTCAGCTCTATTCATGCTTCCCCTTCTATTATTTCCTTTCCCTAGTGCTAATCTATATCATTTTCCCTTCTCTACTCCATTTTTCTTGCATCCCATTATTCATTGCAGGCTGAGAAAGAAGATACAGAAGACAAATCATGCCTCCCAAGGCAAACCAACAAACTTTCAATGCCATGGTCTATCCTCAGGTAGACTTAGATCATATCCCTCTGGCTAACAGAGACTACAAAATCCATGAGACAGATTCAGACTTTGACTTGTTCGATGTCTACTGTTGGCTCGAGGATAAGATCCTTGATGAAGCAGATGATATCAGCCTGTGGGAGACCAAGCTTCCATATTACATCTTTCCTAAAACCCATAGCTTCCCTGAGCTAATCAGAAAATTTCAATCATGCTATGACATTAATCGGAGAGCCATAATGAACCCTACAAGAGAAATTTTATTTTACATCAATGCCCCATCCATTCAAGAGATGATGCAGGTCCCCACTGTTGAGAATACCATTCCCTTTTCCTATGAGGCCCTGAGAGAGTTATACCAGAAACTTGACTTTGCTAGTAGGGCCAAACCTTATAATTATTCTTGGCCACAAATTCCCCAATGCCTACCACAAATCCCCATTTCCTTCATCCATATTTCCTGATAGGACCCAGCACATCATCAGTGTTTTATCTTACTTATTAGGGTAACACAATTATCATTGGGTATATGAATCCATGATTGGTTTCTTATCTATCCTCTCCTTAGATGCTAAGCCCATTGTTATGTTCAACTATGCTCAGTTTCCTGCTGATGCAATTCATGATCAGTTCCTGAAGTTACAGACATAATAGTTATTCAAATACACCTCTGTGCTGGTGTACATGTTTTATTTTTTTCAATCCAGCAAGTTCAAATTTGATATGATTAAACAATATGATGACTCTCAATCCCAATCTATAATTTTCTGGACAACTTTATTGCGGAAGGAGAAGAAAAAATATTCCTACAAGAGTTTTGTAGGCCTATTTTTTCATCCAGCAATCAGTGTACTCAACAGTACCACAGAGCCAAGGGCCAGTGAGGAAATCAAGAAGGTGATGCAGTTGACAGATCATATTAGGATAGCTGAATGGTACCTCTACCAAAACTACATAGAGATCCGAGTTTATGGCAGTGAATTGGCTCCATAAAAACTGCCCAAGTACCTCTCTATGAGAATATTTTCACTTGAATATATCAAAAAAATGATAAAAGCAGATGAGGTGCATTTTGTATCTACCAAGAAGAAATCACAATTCAGGATCAAATCACAAATTCATCCATTTATTTGCAACAAAAGAGCATCAGGGGATGAGGCAGATAAAATGTTGAAGGTGCTGAAGTTCACACATAGCTTCACTTGGTCCTATGATCCAATGGGGATCATCTCCAAGAAGAGGGTGGAGAACAAGTCTACACCCTACATTCATACCCACAGATTGGAGATAGAAAATTACATGAACCAAGAAGAATGGGTAGCAAACACCCTCCAGGAGGCAGAAGAGTAGGTCATCTCTACTTCAGGAATTCAAACACCAACTCCACAAGAAAGGAAAGCTACAGGAGTTCAAGATGAAAAAGGAAAGGAGCCCAAAAAGGAGATAGGAAGAAAGAGGACCAGGGAGGATCAAACATACATGGATATATATTCCTCCATTAAAGAATTCAAAATGAAATACATGAAGAGGGAAATAATCCGCATGGACATTGACCAGGGCAGTGAGAAGGACCAACAAACTGTCATCACAATCATAGATTCACCAGGTTCATCTCCCGCAGGTGGCCAAACAATTTTCTCAACATCCTCTGCCACTGTGCCTTTCCAACAACAAAATGTGCAGAGTCCTACATCCACTGCAGGACAAAAAGAGGATAATATATATGATACGTTCAAGGAGATCAAAATAAGGAATGAGGTTCTTAAGACCAACACATATAATCAGTTTTGGAAACAAACAAGCAGCTCCCAAAGTAGGCTTCTTTCAAAATTTGACTCTGAAAAGGGGAGAATGACGATGGTATTCTTAGAAGCACAAATTCCTTAGCCCAAAGGTGCAAAAGACTACAAGAATACCTATTTTTAGTTTGACACAAAGAACATTCATTCAATAGACCAAATGGAGATGCACAAGCAGGCAGGAGAAAGGATCTCCTCCACACTAACTAGTACAACCATGAGTCTCTCAAAACTGCAAGTGACATTATCCAACACATAGTCACAGTTGAAGGTGGAAAATATCTCCTCCATGGCCAAAGACTCAAGGATTAAATCTTTGGAGGATTTAGTGATGCAACTCAGGTACAATCCATCAAACATAGCAGTGACAAAAACACTCGTGAGGAAGAATAATGCAGACATATCTACTTTGAGGAGGCAAATTAAGATGCCAGTGACATAAGACCCTATGGCCAAGGAGATAGAAGTAATTGAAACACAGAAGGCAGAAATGTTGCAATTGATTGTCGAACAAACAGAACAAATTAATAAAATGGAGAGTGAGATGGAGAAAATGATAAAAGAAAGGAAGAAAGAAATAAGATATACAATGAAGGAAGCAATGAAAGAAGTAGCTAAGGCCATGACTCCACTACATACAGTCCCTCTTACAGTGATTCCAACACCTACAACAACAACTAGTACACCAGGTGAAGGCACTAAGCAGTTAGCTAAAACCATGGAGAACATGTCCTTGCAGACATCAAAAATTAAAAAGCTGCAAGATCAACTCAGTGACCTGCAAGAGAATTTTAAAAGGAAAGATTCAACACATGCCACAGAGTTATAGATCAATAAAAATCTAAATGAAAGTTTGCAGAAGTCCCTTCAGGAATCCTCCATTGGAAGCATGGTAGGAAGAGTTAAGAAAATTATTTGGTTGGATATAATTGAATCCATGAATGATATATGCCCATCAATTCAAATGATTTTTGAACAGAGGGATTTAATTGATTCAGTGAAAGTTACCATTGAGAAAACAAATTATAAACTTGGGGAAGAAGTCCCAAACTTCCAACAATATCATCAGATTCATGAATTCTAAAAGTAGTCATGAATTGAAACCACTGCAAATAGTAGACAGAACAACCACTATACTGGAGATAAAAAAGGTGGTGAGAAAAAAAGAGTCTAGTTACACAACTAGAGGAAAGATGCCATTAGCTGGAGACTGGAGTGAGTAGGTTTTTCAATAGGATCGAGCCACTGAACAAATGAGGATTTCCCTCCTTATTTGTTATCAATGATAAGTTGATGCCTAGGACTGATTATGTAAAAAGGCTCACAGGGATTTCAAAGGACACATCCAAGCTTACAAATATGAAGAACACTATGACTGGGAAAGCATTTTATGAAGTTATCAGCAATGATGTCTTCATACATCATGAAATTAAGCACATATTTCAATTGAGGCCTACATTTGTGAAGTACACCGAGACTTATGAAGTCTACAGAAAGATGAACAGAAATAAGATTCTGACTCAAGAGGAATGGAAAAAATTGTGTGGACTCCAGAGAGGATGACAAATCAGCATGATGAAAAAACAGACAAATCAACGAATTATCTATGTCAGCAGATCTAGTGTATTAGAACAACTCAACAGTGTCGAATTTTCTAGCACAGTAGACTGCGACAACACTGACTAACGACTTTTATAATGAGTTTCTACATCTATTAAATGTTGTTACACTGGGTGACAGTTTCATAGTGAGTTTGGACATCTATTACAAAGCCGCTACAACGCGTCCATGCATGAGACGCACCTGCCAAATTTCAGTTACCTTGTACTAAACGAACTGATTGCCATTCCGATAATGGCAATTAGTTGCAAATAGTTTCAATGTAGAATTTTATTCAGTATTAGGGGTTGGACCCTAGTTTTGTAAGTGATTTTCATTGCAAGTATTTGTAATTTTCAAGCTGGAGCATCAATAAAGATATTGGTTTGCAAGATTCATGTGTTGTGTTATCCTAGTGATGTTTTTCCTTATTCGTGTTTAATGTTCTCCCACTGTAATCTTTTCATGTGCATCATTTAAGATTTTAATTGTAAAACAAGAAATTTAGCTTAAGATTTATTGTTCATAGTACCTTAAATCTAACTGTATTTACAATTTAAATGTTTTCTTATGATGTATGTTTTAGGAATTATTAGTTTCTCTTAAATCGTTACTGAAGCATTGTTCTCAATTTCACAATTCCACTCAGTCATAAACACCAGTATTCACAGCTAGCTTGCCTTGCATTTGCTCTAGAATTTACTGCATATACCCAGCCTATTTTGACTCCATAGCCCAATGGAAACTGTTTAAAGGAATCCCTTAAATCCAACCATGAACAATCAAACAAAAACAACCCTCACAATTAATTTAACTAGCCTAATATCAAAAATCTTAAAACAAATCTAAATATTATGTAGAGAGATCCTTCTATGAGCCTAGGAGGGCTATATCCTGGGCTTCAAGTGGTTTTGATGTTGTTATTTATAATTTATTCTTTCCAATATTATAAATCATAGAATGATAATAGATGTGAAGAGAAAAGGAAAAAATATTATTATTTTATAGCATGGGTTTCATGCTCAAGGTCAATTTATTTATAGATCAAGCACCCATTGTGTGCTTCTAGGGTTTCTTATAGAATCAATAATTTAATAGAGTCATTTCCATATATAAAATACCCCATTGGGAATCTTGTAACAAGTCAAAAGAATTTATTTGAGTCAAAATTGTGTCAAGATACCCTCCAAGATCAAGTCGGACTACAAGAGATCAATTTAGCATCATGAAGGTAATATGTACCCTTGGGAAGCATATATATAATAGGAATTCAACCTCATTTTAAGTATACATCCAATATGTTATCACTAGGCTAGTACCAATTGGGCTGCTCAATTGTCAACCTAGTGTAACCATTTCAAACCACTTTGGACTGGAAGTTATCCCTTCCAGTTAGAGAGGGCTCTCTCAAAGAAAAAAAAATGAATACTCAAGGTAATATCTCTATTTCACGTGTCTAAATATTTTTTTAGTTCAAGTGATTTTGCAGGTGGAAGATGTATGAAAGGCTACCATTGGGCATGGAGTCGGCTATGGGACTTCAATCACAAGCAAATGTATTTCATGGAAGCTGAGGCAATTAAGCTTAAAAGATAGCTTTTTACAACATACACATAACACATGAAGGAAATTGAGCATAATACTATGAATTCCAAGTAATCATGAGAATACGAAGTTCATGATAATATCAGAAATGGAAAAAACACAGAAAGATAAGCTTAAAAGAAATATTAGGTCTGAAAAACACTTCTGCAACTGTATCTTAGCTTGGTGAAACTAAATTACATAGTAGTCCTCTCATCTTTATTCATCAAACCTCCTCTCAAAATCAATAAACCTCTCATTTATAGAGTGATCTCTCTATTACAAAGGTCTGCCACCTAGCTAGGCTTCAATACTGGCCTAGAGACCTAATTCAACTAGGATTACATCACTTTGAGGAATAATAGGTGTTATCACAAAATCAGACCTGATAGGCTACCAATCAAGTTAATTTTATGTAACTGTTTTAGACCAATATTTTGATTGAGGCTTAGCCTCCTCAACCTGAGAGGGCTCTCTCAAGGGTTAATGATTTTTGATAGAAATATAGATGGCTAACTCTATGTGGTATAGTAAACAGATAAAAATGAATATTGGTTGTAAATCACATTAGTAAGTTCATATTGGGCTTATGGAGTCATAATAGCTTCAGTAGAACCAAACAATCTACTTAGCATGGAAGTCAAGGCATATCAAAGTTCAAGTCCAGAGATACACATGTGAAACTGTAAAAAACACAGTTAGTTTGTCTATGAAGGAAGTCAGAGCATCAATGATGAATTCTGAGTAACATACACAAACACCACTGAAATAGAATAGTGAAGGATGCCATTAGAACAAAAAAAAATTAGAACTCCTTATGAACCTTGAGTTGGCTAAGTAGAAATTTTGTATTAAACTGAAAACAGTCACTTACAATAAACACAGTATTTTTGCTAAAATGTCCAACCCTTAGCATTTTGACTTCTTCATATTTATAGATCATTTACAACATAGGATAACCTTATCCTCATCGAGATACATCGAATTCCTACTTTTTGACACCTTGCTTAACCATGACACATGGTATTTATTACAAAATGACAGCTGCAAACCTAATGAACAGTCCTACTACAAATAGGACTGAAAATCCTTAACTCTACTCTTAACAACCTTATCTAAACTATATTACATCATTTGCCAACTGTACTCCCATAAGGTCGAATCCAGATGATAAGCTCTAGCACTTTATGACCTCAATGTTGATTTCCTGCAAACTAGGAAACTGTCCCCTATTTTCTAGGCTTAGGATCCTTTGTGTTCTTGAGACACTCTGACCACTCTGAACCCATGACTTCGAGGTTATTTGCTATCAGGAATTGAAATAGCATATGCCCAAAATCATCCTTAAGTGCCAGTTGTACAAAAACACCAACAAACTGTCCAAAACAACAAAAATAGACCTGCGCTACGAAAACATCACAATTTCGTAGCGTAGTCTTTTAACCCATTTTCCTTCAAAATTTTGGTTTCCTTTCTCTAGATTTTTTAGCCATGTCCGCCATTTGGAGTGGATTGTTAATCTGCCCCCTTAAACAGATGACCCAATGATATCCATGATCTCATTTGATGACTCAGCCACCTCTTTTTCTACGTTGGCTACCCAAAAAAGACAAAAAAATGTGTAATGCTGAAAAATACAGAGTATTAGGAACTTCCATAGCATATGTTGTTGGAATGATCATAGTTCAACTAAAATATTGTCTCAGAGATCAACCATTTGGAGCAAAAACAATATCGCATAAATATTGGCATCAATATGTTGCCCAATATGTCCATCAGAGTGAGCAACATAGCTTCAGTTTTGAAAGTTGTATGATAAGAAATATCCCAGAACCAAATTTAGCAACTTTACCATAGAACTGAATAAAAACTAAGCAGTCATGAGCTCCTTGACAATCTTTAAAATTTTTGAGCTCCACTAATGTATTGCAACCATAATCCCGAAACATCCATGCTAGAAATTTGTCAGAAATAAAATGAACCCCTATGAATTTCGTGCCATATGAGGGTTTGGGATTTCACATATCTGACTGGAACAAGAATCCACCATGAATCGTGATACCTCTATGCAATGGTTATGAGTGTCTCACAATGGTGTGGGATATCGACCTCCAATTGTACCATTTACATTTGAAACAAACCATTGGCACTTGATTACACAACTGGGTAGTCTATATGACATGCGGGATGACATGGAAAAGCTGACAGAATAGTGGGGAATGAGTCAAATAATCAAAGGGTGGTTTTGAAGCCTACTTGGAGGGGGGGGCGGATGGTAAGTGGAATTGAAGGGGGGAGGGAGGGGGTGGTTTTGAGAAATGGATTTACCCGGAACCCCCCCCCCTCTCCGCATGGATATCGTTTGGAAACACTGGGGGTGCGGGTTTGGATGTGCGCCATTGATTTGAGTGCAAAAGCTCTCAGCCCTTCAAATCTGCAAGGTTTTTATTTCACGTGGAAATATCATATCACTTTATTATAATGGATTAACCATATTAATATATGATTAACACTTTAAAACATACTTTATTCTAAATTATTTTTTAATATTTTCCTTTGACATGACCCCTATTCACACGAAAAATGACTTTCAAGACCCCTCACATGTCCATTTTTTTTTGAAAATTTGAATTTAAAAGACCTTATTAAAACCTAATTGACCCAAACTAATTAACTTAATACCAACCTAGACTAACCTAATTGTTATCATGGATAACAGTGGCTCTAATGGGGATGTTGCACCCCTGTGGTGCAGCAAAGAATCAACAAACCAGGTGCATTATCCATTGGGTTGATCATGTTAGTGTCAGTATTATACATCCTGCCATCAGTGATCAAACATTCTCTTTTCATATCATATTAGGGTCCCATTCTGAAAATTTTGTCATTCCATTAGGTCATCATGCAAAAATGTTGTCACTGGAGGTAGCCCTAGTTCAAAACCTCACTCTATTCAAAAATTTCAGTACTTGCTGGCTCATTTCATCACTTTGCTGAGTGTACATAATTCATGAGTTTTTATCACCTATTCAGTAATGTCACCATGAATTTCATTCAGTCATGGTTTCCATTAGGTTTTATGGTTTTCAAGGTCCATCAAACTACCATCTGCATGCATAAAATACCAGTAAGTAAGAGAGTGACAATAAATACATTTTATTATGTAAAGTTGATTTGTAAATTTAATTTCAATTCAAATATGTAATTTTATGTTTTTCAATATATAATAAGTTCTCATGGTTCCAACGTAGTTGCATACTCAAGGTTCCATCAACCAAATTAGTCAAAGTTCTAAAAGGCATCAATGTTCCTAAACACTTCCCATCGCTCCTATCCCTCAAAATCATCATTTTCCACAAGCACTAAACCCTAATTACCTCTCCCATCGAGCTAGGGTTTTCTATGGAATAAAATACATCTGAGTAGAGAAGGAATAAGGGAGGTCATATCAGCAAGTATGAGGCCATTCTAGCTCATAAACATCATGTCTCCATTTTTCAAGAAATCATTCCCAAGGGACAAATCATTTGCCACACATAGGGATAGTTTTGATTAAAAGTAAGTTTTAGACCAAAAAAAGATGAATTTTACAATAGTGAAAGCATTTTTTGTCCACCATAGGCTAAGGAAAA
Organism: Pinus albicaulis; assembly: GCA_034641835.2. NCBI lineage: Eukaryota > Viridiplantae > Streptophyta > Pinopsida > Pinales > Pinaceae > Pinus > Pinus albicaulis. Next base: position 391,208,507 of record CM076575.1, read on the forward strand.
AAAACCTCCTTCAGTTTTTACACAAGTTTTATCGTTTGGGAGGAATGCTAAAAATATATTTTCTATAGGAGATTTTTTGCACTTCTGGAGTGACCTTGGGAAAATTTATTTTTCTCCTAGCTAGAGTGTCCAAATGACTGGCTTGATAATTCAAATGCAAACTATAGTGGAAGCGCTTTCCAACGAGCTATCATGAGATCAATTTGGAGTTGATGAAGACCTCCAAAATTTTCGTACAAAAGCACACTGCATTTTTGCACCCCCATTCTGCACTTTTTGATCATTCTTCATAGAATTGATTTTGAGGGGCTATAATTGATTACTTTCAGTTCTTGATAGGTCCATTGTGTAGAAAATAGAGAGATATTTCCAACGAGCTATCATGAGATCAATTTTGACACCAGGAAGTCCTCCAAAAGTGCCCTGCAAGGTGGCAGTGCGTTTCTTGAGGGTGGTGCTACGCTTTATGAACAGGCGTTGCACTTTTGGACAAGGGTGTTGTGTTTTTTGATGAAGGGTGATGCGATTTTGCCCAGTTTTCTCTACAACCTTCAAAACTCATCCAAATTTCTTCAAACCTTCTGCAAAGACTCTCAATACCTCTTGGCAAGTAAGTAACATGTAATTTCCACCTCCGTGCAGTCTTCAAGAGAAATTTCATGGTGTTTTTGGTTTCTATGAAAATTTGGAAGTTTTCCTAGCTACAAACCCTAAATTCTTTCCTCATTCCAAAATTGGTGCCCATAAACCCTGAATTCCCCTCCTACATCATTATAGACCCTATCCCTATCCCTACAATACCATATCCCTTTCCCTAAATCCCTTTTCCCCTAAACCCTAAGTCCTAGGCATCTCAATTTCCTAGGCAACCTTATCAACCATGTAATAAAATTCTAATTCCAAATTCCTTAAACGTTTTGATCCCCTATCACCTCCCTAAGGTCAATAACCCCTTCCCCCATCTACCTAATTTTTCCTATACTCGTTTAGAAAATTTGAATAACTGATATATTATTCACCGAGATTCTCTCGATCACACACTATTTTAGCTTTATGCATAATACAGAATCTCTTCTACCATTGATCATCACATGCGGAAATAAAATCAATTGCATGCATACATTAAAACCACAAACAATCACACATATGAACACAGTATTTAATGGGAAAGCTTAAAGCCGAAAACCCCAACTATCTGTATATTATATGTCATGGAGATCATGTAACAATCATAGTACAAAAGCTCCTCACAAGCTCTCATGCACACCCTCAATTGCTACACACTATCAAGCTAGATCTAGCAAAACACATGCTCCAATCTTTTTCCACTTGATAGCCAGCCTCTATTGCGTAATTAATGCTATGGGATGGCTTCATTAAATAGATAAACCACCTGGATTGAACCGCGCAATCCTCATGGGCTACTCCACCTATCCGTGTGTTGCAAATAGCAACTGTATAGTCACAACTGATAGTTAACCTGCTCTTTCACCTATTCTTGCACTGGTCTCCACTGAAACTGTCCATGCACTGAAGTTAACTGATGCATTCTTTAGTTGATTTATGAGTTTATAATTAGTGAATTAATTAATAATTAATTCACACCACTCTCACTAATTGTATCAATTAGTTAAAATGAATACAAATAGCTCAACTATGTTTAGATTAGTTAAACTAAATACAACTCCACTAACTTCCTCAATCAACTCCACCAAACTCTGTCACATGAGTTCTAACTGAAGTATCCATGCAATAGCTCCACATAACCCTCAGAAATAGCGTAATTCCTTCTGTCAGCTCCTGTGCCACATCTGTGCACTTAACTGAAGTGCTCCAAGAGAATAAGATAATGTTTAGAGTCTAAATATTATTAAGAGCTAATAATATTCGACATATCTATTTTTAGACTGGAAATCTAAAAATAGATTCCACCCAATATGTCTAAAAATAGAAGTCCATCTATTTTTTTCCGACTTGACCAACCATCCACAAATAGCATCCTGCAACTCATAGAACATGATCCATATGTCTAAAAAATAGACATAGTCTAAAAATAGACTTTGCGCCAAAAATAGCCTGCGGGCCCACTTAGTGAAGGCGACTCCTTTCCACTAAGCTCATCATCTTGTTGCAATCTCAAAATACCTATCCGCACTCCCATTTCCTCATCCCTATGGTTTCTAGATGAAAAACACCATGGAAGAGGAAAGAGACACCATGGGGCAGGAAAGAGACATTATGGAGGAGGATATAAACATAGAAGAAGAGAGGAGAAGACACCAAAAAGGAACCAAACCACTAGGAAGAAACCAAGAAAAATAAGTCTCAAGAAGGCATTGGAGAAGGAGAAGCTTGAGGCAGAAAACCTAACTTTTGAAGGACAAACTCAAGGAAACCCTAATTTGTCAAAGGGAGAAGGGTAAATTGGACCTACTTATTGATATATCCATGATAGCATAACACACATTATTTGGCATCTCTGGAGAAATTTTGAGAAATAAAAAATATATATATTTGAAGGCACATTTTCCAAAAATGTCCTGTTTTAGACACCTTTTTGCAGAGAATATTGTGGACAATTGGAGAAGCATCTTGGGAAAATAGAGGAGATTTTTCTTCACTACATGAAAAATAACAAAAACCACTCTCACTTTTTCAAAACACCTCATGGTTAGAGAGATATTGATCCATCTCTGAGGCCTATTTTTGCAGAAAACTCAAAAATTTCACACAGTTGCACTTTAAAAAATGCAGCGCCCTAGGCACTGCGCTTTTTATAGGGACCTCCAATGGCCAGAATAAAAGCACCATTGGATTCAGAAGGCCAAATTTATTTTGGAAAAAAACTTTACAAAAAAAATTGGGTCAAAGGAGCAATCAAAAAGTCAAAAAACACCCAAAAAATCACATTTTTGCCCTATTTTGGAGATTGGCGTTGTGCTTTTGACCAATCTTGGGAGAATGAAGTTTTGGAGGGTCAAATCAACACCATTTTGGAAACTAAGAACATATATGGAAACTAGACTGGACAATCTTTCCAATCATGTTATCCCGAGCTCAATTTGGACACCGGTAACCCCTTCAAAAGTGGAGCTAAAGTTGGTGCTGCGCTTTTTACCTTGGCGCTGCGCTTTTGACAAATTTTATGAATTTGTTGATATTTCCAAATTTTCTCAGTTTTTTCATTTTCACCTTGGAAAATTATGTTTTTTCCAATTTAATTCATGATGTAAATGTAATTTTGATGTTTTTACACTTACCTAGGGTAAATACATTAGGTGAAAACTCTTGATGAGATGTAATGAATCAGTTTCCAAAAAGTGAGGGATGAGTTAGTTTGACCTCCCTACACTCTAGGTATCAATTCAATTTTTGGTGGAACTGCTCCTCCACTCATGGATTCGACCTCTGATGTTGGGAGAAGTTTTTTTGAGGTCTATATCTTGTAATTCTTGACTCATTTCAAATTTTGGATTTTGTTGCATTGATCAGAGACTCTAGTGTAAATAGTATTTGGCAAGAAATGAATGAAAGAGTTGCAGCTATTTCTTTGGGATATCTGTGGTATGGAAATTTAGCAAATTTTCTTCTTATGTTACATATGTATGAATTTTTTGTCTTCATGATCCATTTCATCTCTATTATATGCTGATTTTCAAGTTGATAAGTAGAATGCATCTCTCATGCTCTGTTTTGGGAAAATATTCATAGTTTGTCTCATTTTCTCCAGTTTAGAAATAATACATGCATTGTCTTGCTCTTTATAGGATCTCATCAATCTGATCCATCTCACCCTGAAACCCTAAAGTGTTAGTCTTCCTACCTACCTTGCCCCATTGAATGGACTGCAATCCTAATCCTATTTTCCCTGACCTAGCCTCTTTGACCTAATTCACCCATCCATCAAAACCAATTCAAACAAACAAACCCCTGTACTCATACCTAGCCTAAAACCCTAATTCATCCAGCCCTCTTGGATATGAATTTTTGGAGAGAGCCCTCTCCAGTTTGGTAGGGCTAGATACCAAGCTAAAATATTGGTCTATGATTACCTCTGTTTGGACTCTTTCTCAGCCTTAGAGATCCAGTGGAGTGATAACAGATCCGAACCTCTTGTCATATTCTTTAGCCTACATCCATCCCTTGACATGCTCTTGAAGAAAAACAATGTACAAACCAAATCTTATAACTACAATATTCAAACTAAATAATGAAATAAATTCTTGCCCAACAAGCTTATTTATGTATCAATGACCCTAATCTAACAGGCTAAAAACCAAACTTTCAATTCAAGCAATATGAAATTTCCAATATGGCCAGTCAAAGAGCTGATCCAACACTTGGGCTTCTTAGTTTTTGTTGAACAACATTAGAAGTGAATCATCTATTGGAAACTTGGAATGAAAATTGTATCCCTGCTCCATAAGAAACAAAAAATTAATCTTTACTGATGACTGCAACAAAATTACCATTGGATCTTGGAAACCATGAAAAATCACATTTTCTTGATGATTAAAACCATGAGAGTTGAATTCATTCATAATTGATGGATTTTTTTTCCTATGTCTTCAATTCTAAGAACATCATCAAATAAAAAGGTAACAATATATTTGTCTTCCCTTTCGTGTAAATCAACAAAACCATCCATGCATCCTTGAACATCTTCAAACATAACATCCATATTGTGTGTATCAAAACTACTCTTTTTCTTATCAAACAATCAGATATAATCTTTGGTATTTTTTCTTGAGGACCGTTATCTTGATTCTGACCTTTAACAACTCCTATACAAACAACTTTATGCATAGCATCCATGTCATTTTGATGATACCGAAAAAGAATAGGTAAAATCTGTATATTCAGCTCTTTATGTAACTCGAGTTTATCTAAAAATTAACTTTCATCACATATTACCTCATTGTTTTGAATTTCCATGCATGCATTTTCAACAACCTGGTCTTTAGGTCTTGCTTCTTGACCAAAAATATCAAAAAAGGAATGGGATAAAAAACAATCAGAATGATTTGGCTCATACCTTTGGCTGCATATAGATTGATAAGGCTGCAAATCCTCATAAATTTCATGTAATATGACTTGACTGCCAAATTGTTGATCCATTTCATCTTCAACTAAAGAAGATACATCTACTTGTTGGAAAATTTCTTGATCATCATGACAACTAGCTTGTGAATAAAATTCATAAAGCGCCTCTAATATCTCCTCATCATCCATACATTCTACATCATCATCGATACTTTTAAAATATTGAATGAAGCATTTCCAAAGATTACAAAAGTCTTGAAATAGTGGTGATGAAGAATGAGACTTCCCATAATGTTAAAAACATATTCTATGGAAATCTTTAAGAGAACACAAGCTTCTTGATTTCAACCCTTCATACCATGCTCTAGCTTTGTCTTCTAGGGTAGCCATAAACATCTTCATGAGACAATCCTTAGGAAACTCAACGCTTAGTCTACATACATGTATATGTAATTTAACCAAATACAAACCAACATCATATTTATTTTCATCTTTGAACATGGGAATATGGGTTGACCAATCAACACAAGGCATAGGATTTGTAAAAAAATAGATGTGAGACTGATACATAGGAGCATACCTGGTATTTCTTCTTGCAATAGAACTCATCTTGGAACTTCTTCAAGCTACTGATCTTCAAGAAATGGAGTCACCATGAAGCTTTGATCTTATGTATCTTTTGAGATTGGAGTCGTCAGGGTAATATCATAGCCTTCAAAATAAAACTCTTATTTAATGTTACCCTTGGGAATCAACATGAACAGACTCAAAGAAAATATGGGAAATGGATCTTTTCTGCACTCGGAAGATGCACCAAAATTTTATCACTAGGCTGGCACCAATTGGGCTGCTCTATTTTCAACCTAGTGTAACTATTTAAAACCAATTTGGACTAGAAGTTAGCCCTTCCAGTGAGAGAGGACTCTCTCAAAGAAAAACAAATGAATACTCAAGGTAAGATCTCTATTGCAGATGGCTAAATATTTTTGTATTTTAAGTGATTTTTCAGGTGGAAGATGTAGGAAAGTCTACCATTGTGCATGGAGTTAGCTATGGGACTTCAATTACAAGAAAATGTATTTCATGGAAGCTAAGGAAATTAATCTTAAAAGATAAATTTTTACAACATAAACATAACACATGAAGGAAACTGGAGCATAATACTATTAATTCCAAGTAATCATGAGAATATGAAGTTGATGATAATATCAGAAATGGAAAAAACATAGACATATAAGCTTAAATCTCAGGTCTCAACTGGGGAATGACACGTAGCGGGGGTGGTTTTGAGAAACGGCTTTACCTAGAACTTATTCAAACCCAATTGATCCAACCTAATTAACTTAATACCAACCTATAATAACCTAATTGTTATCATGGATAACACAATACATGTGAAAGAGAAAGAGAAGGAGTTTGATCTTAAGAAGAATAAGTTCAAGAATGAAGTTTGAATTGAAGTTTTGGTCTCTCTCACTCTCTCATGTGCAACGAAATTCTGAAGCTGCTAGGCTGAAATTTAGAAGTTGTATCAAGGTCAAATTTGTGAAGCAGCATCAAGGTTGAAGCGCTGAAGTTGTATCAAGTTTGAAGTTGTGAAGTTGTTGGGTCGAAGTTGTTGAATATGCTAGGTCAAAGTTGTAGAAATTTAGTTGGGGGTCGAAGTCGTTGGAGAAGTTGTTGGAAGGTTGAAGTTTGTTGTTCGAATTTGTGTAAGGAAGGTTGAATTCAACTTGGAGGGGTATTTTTCTTGGGTCTTAGGTTTTTGAATTTGTCATTTGAAAAATCTATAAGAAGATAAGAATTCTTGTGGGTTTTCCTCTCAAGAGGAGAGGTTTTGGCCCTGGATAGCAACCAATATTTTGTGTCCTATTGTCTCATTAATATTCATATTTTGGTAGTTTTTTTGTGTTAAGAACACAATAATAATCAAGTGAAATAAGAATCTAATTACAAGTACATCAATTTAAGTAAAATAGAATCACAAGTAGTTATCAAAGTAAGAGAAATCACCCTAATCTAGTTGCCCTTTATTTTTCAACACAACCCACACCCAATAAGGAAATTAATACTCTATGCTTTTGGCTCTCACTCAACTTTATAAAAATTATGAATTCACTTTTGGCTCTATATAATAACTAATTATTTTCCCTTTGTTCACCTCAATAGCATTACAAACATTGTTCCCTTTATTCTTGGCTCTCTACACCAGATACACACCCAGCATCACTCAACTTATGGCCCTCATACAATCTACATATCAATTGGCCCTTGATTATTCCACAGGTTCTCTCAGCCTCAATGAGCATCACACACTCCCTTACAGCACTAAAAACTCTACACCAATACCCCATAGTGCACAAATACCATCCATGGTTTTGTTCCTTTACTACATGGGGAACGATTTTGGCGTTATCTTCTCATCACTCTACCCATGTGTGCTCTATTATGTCTTACCATCATGTTTTTTACTGCTTCTCAGATATTTATATTGTATCAATTCAAGGAATGGGCTCTAGAATGTATTTCCATACTGAGAATTGAATCCCAATCCAATCTACACACTCAAGGAGTTCCTCTATTAAAATGTGCACATACAGAAAACACATCCCTCCTTTGTTTCTCTTTAAGACATAGAAGACTCGAGGTGCACATCACCATGGCTCTTTGTGTTTTGGTATGATCACAGTAATATCAAGGCCATTTTCTCATTTATCTTTCTGTGGCATGAGAGCAAACTTATGGGTGTCGTGTTTATGTTTGAGTGAGGCTCATAAATTCACTCTGCAAATCGTGATCCTTGTTGCCTCGATCTAGTGCTCTTAGAAATCACCATTAACTCCATTAATAACAACAATCTGTGCATTCACATCGTGTACACCAAAAAATTGTTGACTCATCCATTGCCTACATAATCCAATTATAGAGAGCTCTCAAATATGGAATATATACCAAATATAGCACATAGGTCAATCAACTGATATTACATGTTCTCCATGTCCTCTCCGAGCTAATTCCTTTGACTTTATTTCTCAACCATTTCGACTAGTGACTCTCGAAAAAAATTATGAGATCATTTCTTTCGAGAACTTGTTTCTCCCAAGTTGATGTGTCACTACCATGAAGATGCCACCCCTGCAAGGATGCCATGTGTCACTTGTTGAGTGGTGCCATGTGTCTTCCATTTTTGGCTCAATTGGCCACCCAAAAAATGCCAAATATGCATGCCACGTGTCACGCTTCGATTGGGCCATGTCCTTATGACGTCGTGTTACGATTGTGTCTCCTTCGGCCAATAAAATCATTCCATGTGTCTCATTGTCATTATTTTATATTATCCTAAGTACTGATGAACAATGACCTTGACCTTTTATTTTCCCATGAATTTCTTCATTAAACTTTGATGTAAAAACCATCATATTCAAGCTCGTTACTTGCCTTTGTTACTTGTTGAAAATCTCAAAAATAAATCAAGGTGTATCTCAGAGAAATATATGAAGGGTTTCTTCTGATGATTGTTTCTTCCGGGGATATGTGTCCCTATGGGACTTACCCCCAACCACTTGTGTGCCAATAGAATAACTGTAGAGGTGATGTAACCTAACACCATCCCTCCTGAGATTAAGGCCGCCAATACCATTCTGTCACCTGTACTCAAGTTCCATTGTATGCTGACTGGACTGTTGGGACCCATGGCTAGGTCACTAGGTTGACTTTTGGCTTGCTAACTTTGACCGACCATAACTTTCACTCCCGAGAGCCAAATTCAATTTTTAGCATATTTTTTGAAATATATTTCTGAGCACTATCCAACTATGCCACTCCTAGAGGAATTTAAGCTAATCTCATAAGGAAAAAGTTGCTTCAAATCCTGGGGCTCCCAACCACCATAGGTATAATATTTTAGCTTATTTAATTGACCAACTACTACGATGGTTCTCTACTAAATATTACAGCAACCAGAAGACTCCCCTTGAGCTTAGCACTCCATGCACATCAATGCAAAACACACTATGATGCAAGCCTAATTGACATCAATGCCAACACACTTGATGCCACCTATCATCCTAGCAATGCCAATTTTCCAAAAAATATTTTATCTCGTGGGAAGCCAAAAAGGAATGCAAATGGGTTGTGGTGGCTTGGGACAAACTCTATTTCCCTAAGTTTCATGGAAGCTTAGAATTGTGAGATTCCAACACCATGAGCATCATCTTGGGAGCTAAATTGTGGTGGTGATGGATTCAATGTTTATCATCACTATGGAGGGAAATATGGAATCACAAATATGGAAAACATTCAGCCAAAAAACCATCTCATTAGATCAAACTCCACTCAACCTGGATCTTTTATTTGGACTTGAGCTAAAAAGGTAATGCATATTATTCAATAACATTGTTTTTAAGAAATATGCAATGTCACACCTCCCTGTTTTGGGAGGATTCATAGCATAAATTACCAAAAATTTATAAATTGATAGATCTAGAGGACTTAAGACTTAAAATGAAAGCCATTTATCAACACAAGGTAGCATATTATTGAGTCTTTGCATCACCCTCATCTTCAATGGTGACAATGGATACCTCATGAGTCCTAGTATTCTCAGCTAGAGCAAACGAGATGGAAATCATTTTAGAATAACATTCAGCATCAAGTCATCCTTTTTTCCTAAGAGATCGATAAGCTCCATTGGGGCCACAAAACTAGTGGATCATTTTCTATTAAGGAAGACTATCATTTGGAAGTTAATTCTCAATAGCACCTCAAAGTGGTCACCTGGCATCAGATCTAGAAATAATATTTAAGGCCCAAATTTTCCTTTACTCAATGGCTTCTGGTCCAAGGAAAACCTCTCACCTGGGACAAACTTATCAAAATATTATTGTTTAGTCCCTCTTAATGGCATCTCTATAAGTCAGCTTCAAAGGATATAGAGAATTTGTTCATTTGTTTCCCTTTTTCCAACTTCCTTTGGTCTATCATGATGTTATATTTCAATCAACATAATATCCCTGACAATATAAAACATTGGTGTGAAACTACTTATGCAAATCCTATTCTCAATTGGATATGGACCTTACTTCTTGGTTTTATTCTTTGGGTCATATACAAAGAACACAATTTTCATATATTCCAAATTTTCTCTCTAAATCGAGAGTCTATTTGGATCATGATTAAATCCAACATCCAAGAAACAATTTCCTCCCATCATTTGTTTGATCAAGACTAGAAAGCTAATGATTTAGAATCTAACATTCTCAAATATTGGGAGAATTCTCCTTTTACTCAATTGCCTCAATAACCCTCCACCCAAGTGCCTCATTCCATCCCTTCTACTTGGAAACCCCATCCCTTATCTTTCATAAAACTAAATTTCAATGGCACTTCCAAAGTAAACTGTGGAATTAAAGGATATTTTGGCATCTTTCGAATCATACAACTGAAATTATTTTCCTCTCTATGGTCCTCGAGGCATCCCCAACAAAAGTTTTGATAAATTAAGGCATTAGAAATTGGTTTACAATATGATCAATATAAACACTTCCCAAAGACAATAATTGATTGAGACTCCCAGCTCATTATCAATATGGTCACCAAATTTATCCATGGATCCACTTCAAGAAATACCTCTAAAATATGGTGAATAAAAAATAGTTTAGAATAGGTTGTCATTATTCTCCCCTTAATCATAGGCATCCTCACCTCACTTCAAATTAAATAGAAACAAAATTGATGGCCTTCTAGCTAATTTTAGATGCAAGGACTAGGCAGGTCAACTAAGCTCCTCTGAGGATTTTTTTCCCCAACCATATTTAAGCAAGCATGTGTTGATTTACCTCAGAAATACCTCTCTCTCTTGGATGGGGTGCTAGTGAGAAGCTACGTGCGGTGTACATGAACACCATCTCATTAAGCATTTATGGTGGTGGATGTCGCAATACACCCCCTAGATTCATCAACTACACATCATGATCCAAATAAAGGGTCAATGTTTGCACATAAAAGAATAATGCAGATTCAACAAGGAAACATGCTTATTGTAATGTAACTTCATCTGGGAATTGGTACAACAATTATTACTAAGGGTTGAAGGTGCAATTAATGGGCTCACTGCCTCCCTTTCCCCTCATGTTGATCATTCATTCTTAGCATAGTGAGATGCATGGTCAATCCAAGCGTGAAATTTTGCATGTGTTAATGGTTATTTCATGTAGGTACAAGTTTTGAATGTGGAAGATTTTATGGCCACTCATGGCCCTCAGCTCATCCACTTTGAGTTTATTTCAGGAAATGGGCACCATGATGGATAAATTATCTCCAACACCACGTTTGTTGGCTTTGTTTGACTATTTCAAGCTTTTCTCTTTGGTCTTTGGTCGACATGTTCATTGGGTAATTTTCTTCCTTTTTGGTCCTACATTTTCTTACCTTTTCACTTTGCATATTTGGTTTCACATCCTTCTTCCCTATTTGGCCTTTATTTCCCTATTTTGGTTCCTTTCTCTCTTAAATATTTGTGACTCTATCCTCTCCTCATCTCTCGATTGTCTTTACTACCTGTTATCACTTGGCCAGATTCCCAAGGACAAGGAAGGAATCCGAACAGAGGTAACCACAAACCAAGATTTTGACTTGATAACTAGCCCTATCAAGCTAGAGAGGACTCTCTCCAAAAGGGTCACAGCCAGGAGGGCTGGATAAATTAGGGTTTGAGTGCAAGGGTTTGTTTTGATTTGGGGTTGGGCTCACTGAAATGAGGATTAGGTAAAGGGGACTGAATTAGGCCCAATGAGATGAAATTGCAGTCCATTTGATGGGGCAAGGTAGGTAGGAAGGTTTAACATTTAAAGGTGATTTTGGTGATATGAATAGACCGGTGAGGACCTAGGAAGAGCATATGAGTTGAATTCTCCCTAAACTGAAGAAAATGGACAAATTATGCAAAATTCCCCAAAACAGAGCATGAAAAACATGAATTCTGCCTTTCAACTTGAAATTAAGCATATCATAGACATGAAAAAGTTTATGATCTTACAATAAATTCATACAAATAATCACAGAGAAGAAACTATGTCAAACATTCATACCACATGAATCCCAAAGAAATAGTTGTAATTTTTCATTAAAATCTAGGCCAAAATGTTTCTTGATCAATACACAAACTTTCAAACTGATGCCAACATCCAACCCTTGACTCCTTTGAAAACCTCAGCTAAATAGACCTCAAACCACCTCCTCTCATTCTTAGGGGTCGAATCCATGAGGTGAGGGAGTTGTTACATGAAAATTTGAACTGAAAACTAGAGTGTAAGATGAGAAAAGTGACTCATTCCTATCTCTAAGAACTGATTCATTACACCTCAATCGATTAACTTACCTAATGTATATACCCTAAATAAAGGTAAAAACATGAATTTTACATTCATATTGACCATTTAAATTATTCATTTCTCATTTCCCAAGGTGAAAATTCAAACTAGAGAAAAATTGCAGAAGACTGCAAAAATTGGAAATTTCCCGGTAAACGCGCGACGTGCAAGTAGAAAAAATAGCCTGTTTTCAAAGCTAGTTTTGAGTACGTTCCCGATGTCCAAATCATCTCCATCATATCTCATTGGAAATATCTCTGGGTCTAGTTTCCAAATATACCTCCATTTTACAAAATGGTGCTCATTTTCCCTGTAAAAAACTTGATCTCCCAAGACTGGTAAACGCGCAACGTGCAAGCCAAAAAGGAGGCAGAAACATGAAAATTTGGTAGTTTTTTGCAATTTTTGAGGGACCAATTCTCCTCCAAATCTTCTGAAACTTGATAGGTTTTATTTCCTCATCATTTTGAACATTATGGTGGTTTCAATTTGTCAATTGGAGGCCCCAAAAAAGAGCGCAACGTGCAAGTCGCTGCGCCTTTGGAAAATTTTCTGAGTGCAAAAATACTCAAAAACACAGAATTTTTACATTTTTGAAGACCACATTTGGAGGCTTTCCTGGAGTCCGAATTGGGCCCAGGATAGCTCGTTGGAAATCCCTTCAAGTAAAATTTCCAAATCTACATTTTTTTTCTGATTAGAGTTGATTTGCCTTGTCAAAAATTGATTTTCCCAAGACTGGTAAAAAAGTGCTGAATGAGGGTGCAGAAATGCAGAGTGCTAGTGCAGGAAAATTTTGGAGGCCTTCCTCAACTCCAAATTGAGATCATGATAGATCATTGGAAATATATCTCTGTATAGTTATCATTTGAATCATCAAGCAAGTCATTTGGATACTCCAGCTATGAGAAATCTTGATTTTCCCAAGATCACTCCAGAAGTGCCTCAAACCTCCTGTGGCACCTGTGTTTTTGAAATTTATTTAAAACCATAACACCCGTGTAAATTATGAAGGATTTTTTATTCATTTACCTTTATGGAGAAAAACCTCTCTCACATTTGTCAAATTCATCTTTTTTTGGTCAAAAACATAGTTTGAATAAAAACCGACCCCATGAGTGGCAAATGACTTGACTCTTGGAATGAATTCTCAAAAAATGATGGATACATGATGTTTATGAGATGAAATGACCTCATAATTAATGATATGACCTAAATTATGCCTCCTTTGCTCAAATTTATTATTTCAATAGCAAACCCTAGCTTAGTGGGGGAGGAAATTAGGGTTTAGCGCTTGTGAACAATGATGACTTGGGCACCTTTGGGAAAAGACAACTCCCTTTGACATTTGATCAATTGATGAACTTAAAACTCTTTCACTTTGAAATTTCACGTGTTGACATGTGGAACTCTGAGTTGGTAGCCTTTGGGAGACTGAATACTTATTACATTTGAATTAACATAAAATTACATGAATAAATAAGAATTACATCTTGGAATGAAACTCACACTTGAAATCAAATTACAACTTTGGAAACCGTCTTGGCGGTCATATTTACATGGTAAAGAGACATTATTGGGATCACTCTCATACTTTTTTGACCTTATGCAAGTGAAATGGTGCATTTTTTTACCTTGAACAATGAAACCTAATGACCTAATGGGACCTTGAATGACCTGAATTCCATGGTTGACTTTAACTGAGACAAGACATGGTGAAATGAGTTTTACATAGGCGTTATTATGCTCAAGAAGACATGAAATTGAATTAGAAAATGTGATTTTATGAGGGAGAGTGAATTTTTATTGAGTAGGGCTACCATCATTGAAACAATTTTTAGCTTGACCTAATGGAATGATATAAAAATTTCAAAGTGAGACACTTAAAATGATAATGAAATGAGTGATTTTGATCACTGATGGCAGAATGCATATTCTGACTCTAACATTGGCCTTATTGGGGATGGAAACTCTAAAAGAGGTGTTAATAACCACAGATTTCTGAATTTTTCAAATCAGTGCCTCTTCCATTGGGCCAATACGGTCAAAAACTAAAACTAACTGAATACTGAATACTTGACTCAATAAACTGAACTAAATCAAACTAAAATAAAACTAAAAAACTAAAAAAGATACTCAGAATTGAGCTTATTCAATAAAACCTACTCTAACTGATCCGTTCATCACCTGATCAAGTGAAATGGAACAACCAATGCAACCATGTAAGCATTCTGGCTGCTAGTTTAATTCTCCGCAAGTGCTTTCTTATGAGCAAGAAGAGAGAACTACTAAAAGGCAACTCCCATGAAAACTTTAAATTAGATTGAATCTTAATTAAATTGCAAAGCATGAGCCCACCGGCTGACCTCAAGAATGCTGCAAAAGGATCTTCATAGGAATACATATTAATTTCCAGCCCATCTAATACATTACTGCTCTGCTCTAGGTAGTCTTCGTACCTTGAATATGGACTTTCATCTTTACCCTTACTTTCCTGATATGGTTGCAAATTTTTGGATGAGCTTTGTAATGAGAAATCTCATAAACAAGATAATGAAGCCAACTGTCAAATCAAGTTTATATCAACACTCTTTTCAGACTCACAGTTAGCTAATGGAGAAGGAATTTTACTGCAGATATCATCCAACACGTCAACTATTGGGTCATGAAAACCTTGAAAATATTGTTGCAACCTATTTTCCATTGGTTCTAATGAGACTGCATGACTTTCTACAATTTTCTCATCTTTTTCTTTAGAGACATTATGAAAAGTTTCCTTTAAAAATTGATATTCTTCAAAATATAATGGTACAAAATCATCTTGCATCGTTTGATCATATGTTTCAATTTCCAAGCCTTCATTTGCAACCTGACATTCAATGGCATTCGAGGGCTGCAAATCTGGATCTAAGGATGGTTCTATGTCGCAAATGATTTCCTCAACCAGTTCAGGATAATGTTGAGCATTTATAATGTTTATCACTTGCTTATCTTCCTGCTCATAATTTTCTCTTATTTTTACAAATGAGGATAAACACAACGGTAAGGAGCTCCGATCGAGAATTTCGTTATCTTCTTGATTATCAAGATCAAATCTTAATGACTTTTGATTTTTGGTTGCATGAAAGTTATCTCTGATGAACTTAAATTAAGTAAAACAAAGAGGCAAAGATCCTTCACTTACTTCCAAATTTTCTACACTTTCCTCATCACTGCCATAGCTGATATGCATTGGTTGATCTCTGTTTTCGAGCTGCTGAAACTGAACTTTCTTCTCCCACAAACCAGTTGTTGATTGATCTGCAAGATTGGCTTCTGTTTGGAGAACATAATTTTCTTCATACTGATCATACTTAGGTAAATCATAAAAAGGAATAATGTCAGCAAGCATGCTTATCGGATCTATAGATCTCTCCTCTGCAAGATGATCTATAAAACTGATTTCTTTATTGTCCCTTAATGCATACATAAAATCGTTATCAGATCTATGATAACTAGGATAGGAAGGAAAATGTTTTAGATCAACAACTTTTTTTTCTTCAATCAGTGTGACATGGTCCTCTTGAACAACAATTTCATCTCTCGTGGTGATATTTTGTATCAATTCCTCTATTTTACTAACCAAAATGTCGAGCTTCACTTCTGAAGATGTCAAGCATTCTTTCTATATGTTTTCCCTTTTTTCTGCTTTCAAATTTAACCTTTTGATCAGAAAATTAGCTTCTACGATTATTTCACTGTCCTGCATTGTTGTAATGTCCCTTTCTCTCAATCGAAATTCCATTTCCAGATAAAAGGCATCCGGGTAGTGTAAGAAGGTTGAACCAAGAGACGGTTTTATATCAGCAGGGATCGAATGGTATACCTGATTGAATCTAGCTAAAACGTTTTGCACTATTTATCCTGGTTTCCTTTTCAAATTATCATATTCTTCTAAAATTAGAAAAGGATTCCTCTTGATCACCCATTTATCAAGAAATACTTTCACAAACTGATGGAAATAAAAAATACTTGCAACTGGCAAGCTTTTGAACCATTCCTTGGCTTCGCCTTACAAAGATAGAGCGAAGATCTTGATACTAACGTTATCTTCATCAACTTCAAAAATGTCGAGAAAAATTTCAAAACTCTGAATGTGTTTCTCAGTAGTGATGTTGCCATATTCTCCATCAAACCTAGGAAGATATTTGTAATGATTTTCAGGGAAAGCATGGAGTACAGGAGGTAAGATGAGTGGTTTATATCTATCTGGAATTTTACAAGGTTTAGGAGTATGTACAGAAGCTATAAGATTATTCTTGATCTCTTGAGGTTCACCAAGTTGAAAAGGATATGCACAATTTTTAGGTAAGAGGTCTTGATCTTGATCAAAATCGAAGGGAAACTCGATATTTACACTCGTCAAATAGGCGGAATCAAAACTTTGATCATCTTTTTCATACAACAAACTCTGGAAAACTTTTAGGATAGTTTCAAGAAAAGAAAATAAGTAATTTACAAGAAATCCTATTACATCTTGAATACAATTCCACTTTGAATACTTGACCTTTGTGTGAGATTCTTCCATTTTCCTGCTGGCAAGGTCAATCCTCCAGTGGAGTCTTTACATCAAGTTGGAGTCGCCGGGTGAATGTTTAAGCCTTCATATGTGTCCAATTGTTGTTCACTGTCAATAATTAGATCTTATCTTTTTCGTTCTTTCCCAGGGAAGATTTGTCCTTTCGATCCTCGGCAACTGCGCCAATATGTTATCACTCCGTCAGATTCCTAAGGCTGAGGAAGGAATCCCAAAAGATGTAACCACAAACCAAGATGTTTACTTGATAGCTAGCCCTATCAAGTCGGAGAGGGCTCTCTCCAAAAGGGTCACAGCTAGGAGGGCTGGAGAAATTAGGGTTTTAGGCTAGATAATGAGTGTAAGGGCTTGTTTTGATTTGGGGTTGGGATCACTGAAACGAGGATTAGGTCAAGGGGACTGAATTAGGGCCAATGAGATGAAATTGTAGTCCATTCGATGGCGAAAGGTAGGTAGGAGGTTTAAAATTTAAAGGTTATTTTGGTGAGATGAATAGACCAGTGAGGAGCTAGGAAGAGCATATGAGATGAATTCTCCCTAAACTGAATAAAATGGACAAATTATGTAAAATTCCCCAAAATAGAGCATGAAAAACATGAATTCTGCCTTTCAACTTGAAATTAAGCATAGCATAGACATGAAAAGGTTTATAAGCTTACAATACATTCATACAAATGATCACAGAGAAGAAATTATGTCAAACATTCATACCACATGAATCCCAAAGAAATAGCTGTAATTTCTCATTAAAATCCAGGCCAAAATGTTTCTTGATCAATACACAAACTTTCAAACTGAGGCCAACATCTAACCCTTGACTCCTCTGAAAACCTCAACTAAATAGACCTCAAACCACCTCCTCTCATCCTCAGGGGTCGAATCCGTGAGGTGAGGGAGATGTTACATGAAAATTTGAACTGAAAGCTAGAGTGTAGGATGAGAAAAGTGACTCATTCCTATCTCTAAGAACTGATTCATTACACCTCAACTGATTAACTTACATAATGTATCTACCCTAGATAAAAGTAAAAACATAGCTTTTAAATTCATTTTGACCATTTAAATTAGTAATTTCTCATTTCCCAAGGTGAAAATTCAAACTGGAGAAAAATTGCTGAAGACTGTGAAAATTGGAAATTTCCTGGTAAACGCACAACGTGCAAGTAGAAAAATAGCTTGTTTTCAAAGCTAGTTTTGAGTGCCTTCCTGGAGTCAAAATAAGCTCCATGATAGCTCATTGGAAATATCTCTGACTCTAGTTTCCAAATATACCTCCATTTTCAAAAATGGTGCTCATTTTCTCTGTCAAAAACTTGATCTCCTAAGACTGGTAAACGCGCGGCGTGTAGGCCAAAAAGGAGGCAGAAACAAGAAATTTGGTGGTTTTTTGCATTTTTGAGGGACCAGTTCTCCTCCAAATCTTCTGAAACTTGCTAGGGTTGATTTCCTCATCATTTTTAACATGATGGTGGTGGAAAATTTTCAATTGGAAGCCCCAAACAAGAGCGTAGCGTGCAGGTCGCTACGCCTTTGGAAAATTTTCTGAGTGCAAAAATACTCAAAAACACAAAATTTTTACCTTTTTGAAGACCACATTTTGGAGGCCTTCCTGGTGTCCACATTGGGCCCATGATAGCTCGTTGGAAATCCCTTCAAGTATACTTTCCAAATATACATTTTTCTTTCTTATTGGAGTTGATTTGCATTGTCAAAAAATGATTTTTCCAAGACTGGTAAAAAAGTGTTGAATGAGGGTGTAGAAATGCTGAGTGCTGGTGCAGGAAACTTTTGGAGGCCTTCCTCAACTACAAATTGATCTCATGATAGTTCATTGGAAAGCTATATTTGTCTTGCTATCATTCGACTCATCAAGAAAGTCATTTGGACACTCCATCTATGAGAAAACGTGATTTTACAAATATCACTCCAGAAGTATTGTCCTATGGCACCTGGGTGTTTGAAATTTATCTAAAATCATGACACTTGTGTAAAATATGAATGAGGTTTTTCTTCCTTGACCTATTATTGACAAAACCCTCTCTCACTTTTGTCAAATTCATATTTTTTTGTCAGAAACACAATTTGAAGAAAAACCGACCCTATGAGTGGCAAATGACTTGACTCTTAGAATGACTTCTCAAAAAATGATGGAGACATGATTTTTATGAGCTAAAATGACCTCATACTTAATTATATGACCTAAATTATGCCTCCTCTACTCAAATATCTCATTTCGATAGTAAACCCTAGCTCAGTGGGAGAGGAAATTAGGGTTTAGTGCTTGTGAACAATGATGACTTGGGCACCTTTGGGAAAAGACAACTCCCTTTCACATTTGATCAATTGATGAACTAAAAAATATTTCACTTTGACATTTCATGTGTTGCATGTAGAACTCCGAGTTGGCAGCCTTTGGGAGACTGAATACTTATTACATTTGAATTGACATAAAATTACATGAATAAATAAGAATTACATCTTGGAATGAAACTCACACTTGAAATCAAATTACAAATTTGGAAACCGTCTTGGCGGTCATATTTACATGGTAAAGAGACATTATTGGGATCACTCTCATACTTTGTTGACCTTATGCAAATGAAATGGTGCATTTTTTGACCTTGAATAATGAAACCTAATGACCTAATGGGACCTTAAATAACCTGACTTCCATGGTTGACTTTAACTGAGACAAGACATGGAGAAATGAGCTTTACATAGCAGTTATTATGCTCAAGAAGACATGAAACTGAATAAAAAAATGTGATTTTATGAGGGAGAGTGAAGTTTTATTGAGTAGGGCTACCATCAGTGAAACAATTTTTAGCATGACCTAATGGAATGATATAAAAATTTCAAAGTGAGACACCTAAAATGATAATGAAATGAGTGATTTTGATCACTGATGGCAGAATGCATATTCTGACTCTAACACTACCCTCACTCTCTTCATGCATTGCTTCCTACTTTTACTACTTTCTTTGACTCCTTACCTCTTCACCATCTATTTTTGGCCATAATTCATTTCCTTTCACTTGGTATCTCATGCTATCTCCTCACTTCTTACTCTTATGTTCCCTTGTTGCTTCATCCTCTCATCTTCACTCACTTTTCTTAGTTTCCCACCATTTTTTTTCTTTCCCAAACTCTTTCTTTTGTATCTTTTCTTTACCCCTTGCATCTTGTACTTTGTTTGGTTCTTGGGTTGGTGAAAGAAACACCACAACATCATGCTCGAAGCCATCACAACGCCAACTATTACAGGGACCAAGGTGGCTCAAGATCTCATCAAAGGGCACAATCCCTTGTGAGGGTATTCCACTCTTATATACCCTAGTCCATATAGGATGAAATTATCAAGTATGAATGGGAAATTGCATGGGAACATAGGAGCTTAATTGATACTAAGGTGGCAAGATAAATCATTTATTAGGTTCTTGATGTTGACCACACCCGTAGTCATTTTATTCAGTTTGATATGTACATAGTGGATATCTATTAGTACCTAAAGATGTTGTTGGGGAGAGTTATACTAAATTGAAATGAAGCCGAGGAGGAAATGCTCCTTATGATTTACGAACTTCATCTCTCTATATGTGGTTTGAATAGACATTTGCAACACGTTGAAGCTCATTCAAGATTCCTTCTAGACCTAGGTTGCTCACCTAGAAACAAAAAATAATTAATTGCAGTAGAGGAATCGTACTCCCACATGATTAGATGATGGTTTTTGTTTACCTTATTTTTACTTATTTTCCATGTTTTTCTTCTAGTTTTTAGTTCATAGTTGCAATAACGGGCTATATGCCTCAAGACATAATTGTTGTACTTTTTATTTCTATAGACAATGTTAAATTTTGGATACTGAAAAAAAAAAAAAATTAATTAATTAATTAAATTAAATTAAATAAAAAATTTCACTGTTCTGGTTTCCCTAATGGTAGGCTAGGGAAAACCAAAGTATTTTTTTATGATTATATTTAATAAATGAAAATTCATTAAAAAAAAAAAAAAAACTAGATAGATAAGTTAAAATTTCAATAAAAGTAGCATACTTTGTAATTTTTGTTGAACACCTAATCCTCTATGGGTAGGTGTGGAAGGCGAAGAGTCACAAAGGAGTCCAAGTGACCTTGGAAGATGAAGCCAAGAGTCACACCATTGTATTATAAATGTACATCTATGGTGAATAATATGAGCAACAAATACCTACCTTTATATTTGTGTGTTTAGTTTCTTCACCCACCATGTGTGTGTTTAACATGGTATCAAAGCGGGCGAATTCTAACCCTGCTCCAATTTGAGCCACTAGTATTTATGACCTTTGCATCAAGCTCAGTTCCATAAAGAAGAATATCAAATTTTCCATCTCTTCTTCAGAGCCTGCAACTTTGAGGAACCAGACAAGGAATACATATGGAGTTGGGACTGTAAGGTAAAATTTTAGTTTTTTGAGCATTGCCTTATCCATGTGTGTTTAACCTGGTTAAAAAGTAGGTTGCCAGATATGCCTCTTTACATATCTTCCAGTGTTTTTTGTTCGAGTCATCTCATTTCTATCACATATCTATCTGAAACCTCTTTTTCGTGAATGTTTACGGGTTAAAGAAACTCTCTTTGCCTTTACAGAAGTGTAGCTCTGCCATTATGGATGCTACCCTATATATTCTTATCAGGTCTAACATGATTTATCCTTAGCTTAATTGTATGTGTAATGCACTAAATTTCCCTTCACCTTGGGTTACTCCTCTCTCTGATAGATTTTCTTGTTGGGTACTTGATTGTGTTGTCAAGGGGTGTTCATATTCTTTACATACTGCAATCATATTCCTTCGTACGACCTATCATTCTCTCTTTTTCCTTCCCAACTGTGTGGTCTCAATTGGGTGCTCCTTGCACGGCCCTAACATCGACCACATTGATGATTTCCACCTCTCTTCTCCATTGAAGTTTTTGCAACCCATCCCAACAAGCTCGTATGGTAGAATCTAGCCTATGAACCGATCCCTAAACAATAAGGTAATAATCATTGCATCATCACTTGTAATATTTGAGAAATTTTGGTATTGTATTGAATGTTGGAGCGATGCATTGAATCTCCTTCTGCGTTGAATTGGAGAGAAGGTTTGCAATGCAATGCTAGTCTCATCGTTCTTCACTTTTGAACATTTAAGACAGAGTTGGCATCGTAGTGGTGGCTTTCAAATATTATTGCACTGCAAGTTGCACCAAATACCAAAGGCAGCGAGAAGAAAAGCATACATTCTGAGGCTATTGTATGTCTCGCTAACTTTAGAGCTCTTATTCACCACTTCCATCTACGTTCAATGATGAAATTATAAACATTCTCTACACTACTGGAAGAATAAAAATAGTAATATGTAACATACCCTCTTTGCGTTTAGCATCGACTATTTATGCAACATTGGATTGAAGACTGTGAGCTCTCTGGGTTGAATTTATGATGGGTATGAATTGGTATCACCTATAGCCCATTTTGCTGACATACAAGTGGCTCCCTACACCTTCCCATCTCTGAACCTAGAATTCTTAATTACAAAAAGATATGCCTATGTTCAAAAGCCATGAGAATAGCGTTGGTTAAAATCAAAAGCAATCTAGGCCCAGAGATCAATCAATTCATGGTACAACACACTATAATCATATCGCATACATGAGATACTGGTATGCATCTTAGCAAACTTCTCCTTCGTCTCCCCGACTAGAATACTTAAGGACTCCTCATGGTTGTTGCTTTCTGCTTTGTCCATCATTCTTTTCATGTCCTCTAAATCGAACGTTACAGTAGATAATTTCTCATCGTTATTCACTCCAACAATGGTAGGGGATCCCTCGGTAGGGGATTTCTCATCTTGCGTGGAGCGAGAGGAGGCAGCCGAAGAGACGGGGGGAAGGTGAGTCAGCGGGTGGTTTTCAGTGAGCCGGCAAAGATGGAAGTGTGAGGGAGGTGAGTTGGTTTCTCCCAAGCTTTCTTCGTGTAATTCTTTGTGTTGACTTGATTTCGTGGATTATAAATCTGCAAAAGGGAGTTCTACCATACAATTCCACAGATCATATCTACACCTTAGCGCAGTGTTGGAGAGCTCTGTCTAGACTCTAGAGAACATTGTGAGGCGTGCTTACAGTTTGCGTTGTCCGAAATATATAACAATTGCACAGTTGGAGCCATTGGAAACAAAAGGATTTAACGGTTTTCGTGTAGAAATTATATAACCGATATGTTATACATCCGAGATTCTCCTGATCACACACTATTTGACTTCATGCACAATACAAAATCTCTTCTACCATTGATCATTAATTGTGGAAATAAAATCAATTGCATGCACACATTAAAACCATAAAAATTCACACATATGAACACAGTAATTTATGGGAAAGCTTAAAGATGAAAACCCCCAACTATCTGTATATTATATGTCATAGAGATCATGTAACAATCATCATACAAAGCTCCTCACAAGCTCTGAGTACAATCTCCAATTGCTACACACTAATCAGGTCCGATCTAGCAAATCTCATGCTCCAATCTCTGCCACCTGCTAGCCTGCCTCTACTGCGCAATCACTGCTGAAGAATGGCTCTGAATGAACTCGAATTGGTCCAACCTTTCTCACACAATCCTCATTGGCATCTCCAACCACTGTGTGTTGCAAATCATGCAACACTATAGTCACAACTGATAGTCACACTGCTCTTTCACCTACCTCTTCACTAGTCTCCACTGAAACTGTCCATGCACTGTAGTTAACTGATGTATTCTTTAGTTGATTAATTAGTTAATAATTAGTGAATTAATTAATAATTAATTCACACCACTCTCACTAGTGTATCAATCAGTTAGACTAGATACAACTAGCTCAACTATGTTTAACTCAGTTAAACTGAACACAACTCCATTAACTTCCTCAATCAACTCCACCAAACTCTCTCACATGAGTTATAACTAAAGTATCCATGCAATAGCTCCACTTAACCCTTAGGAATAGCGTAATTCCTTCTGTCAGCTCCTGTGCCACATCTGTGCACTTAACTAAAGTGCTCCAAGAGAATAAGATATTGTTTATAGTCCAAATATTATTAAGAGCTAATAATATTCGACATATCTATTTTTAGACTGGCAATCTAAAAATAGATTCCGCCCAATATGTCTAAAAATAGAAGTTAATATATTTTTTTCCAACTTGACCAACCATCCAAAAATAGCATCTTGCAACTCATAGAACATGATCCATATGTCTAAAAATAGACTTTGCGCCAAAAATAGCCTGCGGGCCCACTTAGTGAAGGTGACTCCTTTCCACTAAGCTCATCATCTTGTTGCAATCTCAACACTCCCTCTCAACAAGATAAGGATTATTTTCCACCCCTATCCTGCCTCTGTGGTATTCGAATTTGCTCCTGGTGAGCGCCTTCGTCAAGATATCAGCATCCTGATCCTCCGTGGGAATGTATGAAAGTAACATGATCTTCCGCTGCACACAATCTCTGATATGATGATACCGGATGTCAATGTGTTTAGATCTATCATGAAATACTGAATTAACCGAGAGTTTGATGCAACTCTGATTATCACAATAAATCACAGTAGGCTCTAAGTGTGAACCGAACAACCCGACCAGGATCTTCCTCATCCATATAGCCTCGCATGCAACCAAACTCGCTGCCATATACTCGGCCTCTGCTGAACTGAGTGCCACGGATCTCTGCTTCCTGCTGTACCAAGAAACTGCTGTCGACCCGATACTGAAAATCCCTCCAGATGTGCTCTTTCTGTCCGTTGGGCTCCCTGCCCAATCTGCATCCGTGAAGCCACACAACTTCACCTCATCCGACTGTCTGTACCATAATCCATATCCCGATGTGCCTCTGAGATATCTCAATACATGCTTTCCTGCCTTCCAAAAGAGCTTGGTAGGCTTAACCATAGCTTGTGAAAGCTGGTTAACAGTGTAGCATATGTCAGGTCGTGTATTGACTAGATACGTAAGCGACCCCACCAACTATCAGTAAACAGTGGCATCCACTACCTCTGCCGATGTAGCATCCTCTTTCCTCCATCCACCAAGAAGAGGAGTGTCGATAGGCTTGTAGCCATGCATGTTGAACTTCTCCAGTATCTCCCGGGCATACTTGCCTTGAGACACAAACAGTCCATCACTGCGCCGGCCAAATTTCCAACTTAGAAATAATGAAGGAGGCCCAGCCCTTCATCTCAAACTCCTTGCAAGATCACCTTGCATGAGTGTATCAACAGCTCATCACCTCGTCATAATCAAATCATCTACATAAAGTACAATGATCAAGAACTTACCCTCAACCACTATTTGGTACACAGTTTGGATCCGTCAGCTCTTGGTAAAACCAAATCAGGTGAAATAACCGTCAATCCGTGTGCCTGCCACCGAGGTGCTTGTTTCAACCCATACAACGCTCTTTTGAGCCTCGCACATGCGACTCACCGCCGAAGATATCGAAACCCCTTCAAAGCTGCTCTATGTCAACCTCCTCCTCAATCACGCCATCGAGGAACACAACTTCTCACATCCATCTAAATGATTGTTCCAATCTCATCCGTTACGAAGAGAGCAAGAATCGTCCGTATGGAAGAATACCTTGCGACAGGTGCAAAGGTTTCCTCATAATCGATCCCCTCAATCCGTGAGAAGCCTCGGGCAACAAATCTTGCCTTGTACTTCTCCACACTCCCGTCAGCTGCTTGCTTCACTTTGTAGATCCATCTCGAACCTACCACTGATTTCCCTTCCAACCTTGGGACAATCTCAAATGCATTGTTTCTGACAATCGAATCATACTCTTCCACCATGGCATCTACCCATGCAGGGTCCTCCACAGCTTCCTCAAAAGAGGATGGTTCTGTCACAATACACTTGCTAATCAGAGCCATGTATCCAAGATATCTACGTGGATCGTCTCTATCCGCGTTGTGATGTAGGTGCTCCTACAATCTTCTCTCGCATCAAGATTCGACTACCTGCCTTCTCGTAGTGCACTTCCGCCCTCCGATGGTCTGATGGTTGGTGTCGCATGAGTGGTTTCTTCCACTCCATGAACCTCCTCTTGTGGCTGATCCACATCCTGAGGCTCATCTTTAGGAACAATTAGCTCCTCATCTACATGCAAGTGTAGCTCCCTCTCAAACGAAAACTTCATGGCTTTCTCCTCATGAAATTTGATATCTTGTCGCACGACAGTCATCTGACTGTCTGGCAAATACACATGATAATTGTGGGGTGTTTCTGTGTACCCCACAAATATCCCAACCTCTACGGTCAGCTCCAACTTCTTCCTCGCATCCTTCATCAGATGAATGTAAACAGGTGAGCCAAAAATCTTCAAATGAGAAATATCAGGCTTCTTACCAGAAAACACCTCTTCGGGTGTACTCATGCCTAGTACTATATGAGTACAACGGTTTTGCACATAAACCGCAATATTGCATGCCTCAGCCCATAAGTGTATGGGAAGGCCCTGATCATGCAACATCGCCCATGCAGCACCCACGATCGTTCTGTTCTTTCGCTCCGCGACCCCATTCTACTATGGGTTATGAGGGGCTATGAGCTCTCTTTGAATTCCTTCTGCGTTGCAAAAGTCCTTGAATTCGCTAGAGATGAATTCACCACCATTGTCACTCTTAAGAGCCTTCACCTGCTTCCTCGATTCTTTCTCAAAAAGTGCCTTGAACTCATAGAAATTTGAGTATGTCTTGCTCTTCTTCTGCATGAAGAAGATCCAACACTTCCGAGAAAAATCATCAATAAATATCACATAGTACCTGTGCTTTGTTGTCGAAGCTACTGAGAAAGGTCCACACACGTCTGTGTGAATTCTCTCAAGGATCATCGTGGCGCGACTATCCTTCTCGTGAAAGGTGGCTTTCAAAAATTTTCCCAAAGTACATCTCAAATTCTGACCTGACCGCACAAGTGTGCCCTTGGGAAGCCCACTAGTTGTGCAATTTTCAAAGGAACACAGGAAGAGTAAGCCCAATCTCCTGTATGCCAAGAGTTTCACCCTGTCCCGCCCACTCCTCTCTGCCTTGCCCCGTCTTTCATTGCTACGTTGTAACCATCTACCTGCAACTGATAAAGGTTCTTAACTCGAACCCCT
Source organism: Pinus albicaulis (assembly GCA_034641835.2). Classification (NCBI taxonomy): domain Eukaryota; kingdom Viridiplantae; phylum Streptophyta; class Pinopsida; order Pinales; family Pinaceae; genus Pinus; species Pinus albicaulis. Next base: position 391,235,651 of record CM076575.1, read on the forward strand.
ATCCTCCGGGTTTCACCAGGTGCCTTACTGCGCAGGAAATCCTTTCCCTCGCTAAAGACAACATCATATCCCTTGTCTTCCAACATGGCCACCGAGATCAATTCTTCTTCAATCCTGGAACATGCATGACATCCTTCAATATGAAAGGTTTACTAGACTCCCTCTCAAAGGAAATGGTCCCGATACTAGTCACATTGTATCTACCATCATCGCCCATCTCGATGTGCACTCCAAGATCCTTCTCATCCAGATCATTGAACAAATCTTTGTCTCCGGTCATATGAAAAGACGCACCACTGTCAAGAAACCACACTGAACCCATCACACTTGAGACCAAACATGCGATCAGCTAAAAATATAGCTCAAACTGCGAGGCTAAGGCCTCTCCAGCTGTAGATCCAGTAGCTTGCTTATTTTTTTTTCTTCTGTGGAAAATTTATGGTGTAATGTCCGTGTTGGTGACAGTGAAAGCACTTCACCTTGGACATGTCCCGCTTCTTGCTTGTCACACCGGATTGAGAAGTATTATTCTTGATCTTCCCCTTCCTTGATTTGGTAGCCAAAGCGCAATTTTCTTCATCTTCATTCTTCGATGAAGATCCATCCCTGGTACTCCGCCTTATCTCCTCCTGCACAAGATCCGACCAAATTCGCTCCCATCCTGGCAGTTTCTCCCGACCATTGGATGCAGTAGAGTCCCGATAAGAATGCCAACTCTTTAGAAGCCCAAGGAGAGCCAAGCTCACCAAGTCATCATCCGCAACTATAATTTCCACACTCCCTATCTCATCCCTACATTGGACAAACTTCATGAGGCATTTCTGAGTATACCTGCTGCCTTCTTCCATTTTCAATTTTTATGTCTTCAGTCATAATTCATCCTTGAGCGCCAACTTCCTCTGGTCACTCTTGCTTTGGAACAAATCTGTCAAAGCTTTCCACATCAAGAATGGATAAGCTTTACCATGAAGGCTGGCCACTATGTGATCCTTCACACCTTCCAACAGAATCCTTCGACACCTTGCTACCTTCTTTTGCCATGCGTCAAGTGCGGCTGCATCGCTAGAACCCGGTTTTGGAATTTCTGCATCTATGAATTCCTTCAACCCATTGTCATCCAGCACCACCTCCATCCTGTCCTTCCATGCAATATAATTCGAGTTTCCCTCAAGGGCATACTCCAATCGCAATCCGTTGAAATACATCTCAACTTTGACACCAAGAAAACACTGTAGCAATTTCAAATTCCACCAGCACCAAACTCAACCGCTTCAATGCTTTACAATTGCTCCAATGATCAATATCGCTCTGATACCATGTATAAATTTGAATAACTGATATATTATTCACCGAGATTCTCCTGATCACACACTATTTGACTTCATGCACAACACATAATCTCTTCTACCATTGATCATTAATTGCGGAAATAAAATCAATTGCATGCACACATTAAAACCATAAAAATTCACACATATGAACACAGTAATTTATGGGAAAGATTAAAGCTGAAAACCCCCAACTATCTGTATATTATATGTCATAGAGATCATGTAACAATCATCATACAAAGCTCCTCACAAGCTCTCAGTACAATCTCCAATTGCTACACACTAATCAGGTCTGATCTAGCAAATCTCATGCTCCAATCTCTGCCACCTGCTAGCCTGCCTCTACTGCGCAATCACTGCTGAAGAATGGCTCTGAATGAACTTGAATTGGTCCAGCCTTGCTCAGGCAATCCTCATTGGCATCTCCAACCACTGTGTGTTGCAAATCATGCAACACTATAGTCACAACTGATAGTCACACTGCTCTTTCACCTAGCTCTTCACTGGTCTCCACTGAAACTGTCCATGCACTGTAGTTAACTGATGTATTCTTCAGTTGATTAATGAGTTAATAATTAGTGAGTTAATTAATAATTAATTCACACCACTCTCACTGGTGTATCAATCAGTTAGACTAGATACAACTAGCTCAACTGTGTCTAACTGAGTTAAACTGAACACAACTCCACCAACTACCTCAATAACTCCACCAAACTCCGTCACATGAGTTCTAACTGAAGTCTCCATGCAATAGCTCCACTTAACCCTCAGGAATAGCGTAATTCCTTCTGTCAGCTCCTGTGCCACATCTGTGCACTTAACTGAAGTGCTCCAAGAGAATAAGATAATGTTTATAGTCCAAATATTATTAAGAGCTAACAATATTCGACATATCTATTTTTAGACTGGCAATCTAAAAATAGATTCCGCCCAATATGTCTAAAAATAGAAGTCCATCTATTTTTCCAACTTGACCAACCATCCACAAATAGCAACCTGCAACCCAGAATATGATCGACATGTCTAAAAATAGACTTGCTTAAAATAGCCCCAGATGCCCACTCAGTGAAGGTGCTACTCTTTTTCTTAAACAAGATTATCATCTGAGCAATATCTACACTTCTGATAATCCTTCGAACGAATAGTATCTGCTATGGCTGGATTGACTGCAACCATATCCCTTTGAAAGTGCAAATATTCCTCTCGTCGCAAACACTAGGAAGGTATTTCTCGAACTGGAGGTCTTGAAGTTGCTAAATGATTCGGTGTGTTGTTTTGATTAACTTCTATACCATGAAGGTCTATTTTGTAATTAATACCACCCATTATTCCTAAAGCTGGTATTTTCCTCATTATTGTTTGCTAAGGGCAGAGCTGCAAGAACATTTTTAAGGTTTTAAATGGATGAAATTGAAAATTTATTAGAGTTATTGGGAAATTTAATCATGTCTACTGTTGAAAGCAAAGTTAAAATAAATAAAGACACTCTCTTGGACATTCAGAATTTCCTACATCATGCACAAGAGAAGATTGAGTTTTTGCAGTTGGAGTCTCAGCTCCAGCAAGATGAAATTCAGCAAAAGAGTCATCATTCTAAACTTGTTTCTGTTCAGAACATTGAGAGGGACTCCCATCAGTAGTAACAATATAAAGTTGCAGTCGATTCACATTCAGTTCCTTGTACAAGAGCAGATTTACATGCAGATGTAGCAGCTCAGCCTGCACCTGCCAAGCCCATCATTAGACCTTGGGAAGATCTTGCCCACAACAAGCACCGAACAGGTCTTGGATATGACAAGGATTTGTCATTTCATATTCCGGACTACTCCAAGCCCATCAAATTTCAGAGTGCCGGATTTCTTTATGACAGTTCACCTTCAGTTGTTCCAGATTCTGCTCCTCCACAGCAGTAACAACAAATTTTAAAATGCAAACATTGTGATCGTGCTGGCCATATGAAAGATCATTGTTTTTATCTTCACCCATGCAAGCATTGTGGTTGGCACACCCATTCTTCACACAGATGCTTCATAAACAAGCCTCCTGCAAGAAAAAAGATTTATCTTGGATGGATCGCTTCTTGGCAATGGGCATCAACAACCAAGAAGATGTTTAAGTCGCATGTCAGAACTTTTTCTAGAATATTGAACAATCTTGCAGTTGAAATTTCTCCATCATCTCACCTTTTATCTGACAGGGGGGGAAATGGTGGTCATCTACAAGCTTCGACGCCACATCAAGCTAGCCTGAGCCACAATCTCTCATTTCATATTCAGAGTTGTAGCCAGAGACACAATTCGTCATTCCAGATTCAAAGTTGTAGCCATAGACATGGATGCCCATGAGAATTCCTTTGGTTGGTGGAAAGCCTTAAACCATCTATGTGAGGTTGATATTCTTCCTCTTTTAGAACACTTCCTCTAGCAGAAGACTTCAGCTTCTTGCCAGTTTTGGTTGAGTTCCGGGAAATGCATTAAGCATTCCAGAGTTGGTGGTCATATTTAAACCATCACAGGTTGTATACTTCCCTTCTTTTAGGTTGAAGGTCTCCCTCTTCAAATATGAGGGACACTTCCTCTAGAAAAAGCCCTCAGCTTCTTGCCACATTTGGAAGAGTTTCGGGAATTGCAATAAGCGTTGTGTTCCAGTGTTGGTGGTCATCCTTAAACCACCTCTCTATGCCAACATTTTAGAGAGCTGATTCAGCCTAAGTGCTGCCATGCATACTTTGTAGATTTGTATTACAACTCTCTTCTTGGAATCACACAAACCCCTTCATATTAAGGGGGGGAATGTTGAACACCTAATCCTCTATGGGTAGGTGTGGAAGGCGTAGAGTCACAAAGGAGTCCAAGTGAACTTGGAATATGAATCCAAGAGTCACACCATTGTATTATAAATGTACATCTATGGTGAATAATATGAGAAACGAATGCCTACCTTTCTATTTATGTGTTTAGTTTCATCACCCACCATGTGTGTGTTTAACAATTTCAAATATAACCTTCTGATTGGTTATATATGCATTAATAATAATAAAACCCATAACTATTGCATCACATTTTCTTTGAAGGAAATTCAAAGTATTGAAATGACAATATTAAAATTTAGATATAATTACAAAAGGTATAGTCGAACTAATTGATTTCTATTCCTTTTTTACCAGAATATAACCATTCGTGAGATTGTGAATTTTTGTTGTTTAAAATGAATTTTTTAATGCAAAAATTCATGCAGTGCCATGAAAATCCCTTGGGCACTCAAATTGTACATATTATTCAAACTTACCATTCCAAGAAATCCTATGGGATTTCAGCGAAATTAACTAAAAAATGTGCCCACAAAAGGTAAAAATATATCAATTAGTTAGACTATGCTATCACAAAATCAAACATTTTTGGTAACACCCATGTAAGAGAGGATGTAATATGTGTAACCATATGAGGCATAAGCATTGCATCTTATATTCATATTTTGAGCATGCATTAATCTTTCTTAACTATGGGGGCCATGTTCACTCTCGATCTTGCTAGAAAAGAAGAAAGTGTAATAGATCTTGAGGCCTTTGTTGAAGGGTGATAATTCTATCAAAGTATTATAAAAGAAATGAAGAGACCCTAGTTTCATTATAGGCCTCTAAGAACATGACAATATAACATCACTATATCCATTGTTGGTTATTTAGGTTAATATGTTTATGATTTGGAACTTCCCAATATCTATAGAAACATGAAATTAAAGAAAATTACTCATGAATCACAACATATATTATTTTTATTGAAAATATTGATCATTCACTCTATCTCTCAAAACATGCAAAAATGCATGAAATAGTGGGATGTTAGAGCACAATTCATAATGCATAAGTTTTATAATGGTAATAATGTTACAAATTCCCCATCTCTCTTAAGAATCCCACGTAGCGTCAGAAATGTTTCTTGAAGCATTAATTCTATAAAGAATACATTTTCTTGTCTCTGGCTTCAGATGAGGTACAGGGAAGAGAATTATGGGCCTTTCTCCAAATATTTTCAATGTATCAACAAATTGATGTCAATGTTGTTAAAAACAAGAAGAAACTGAGAGAGAGCTGTATTAAAACCTCAGCTCATTATATTATTTTTATTAATAAAATTAAAAAGAATTTTTCGACAAAACATAATATGCATATCACATTAAAATAAATTTAATAATAATGATTCATCATTACCATGGTATTTCAAACATATAATCGATAAACATATAAAAATTTAGAAATTCCATTAATAAACATATAATTAGAAATACAAATATTTTTATTTATGGAGATGCTAAATATATATATATATATATATATATATATATATATATATATATATATATATATATATATATATATATAAGCTAAAAGGTAACCATTGTACTCCTAGTACAACATCAACACTACCCATTGGAATGGAAAACATTTTACTATTCAATACATATTCCCGCATGGTTAGCTTGATATTATGGCACTTTTGAGAGAAATTTATAGTTCTACCATTTTCAGCCATCACTTGACACTCTGGTGCCGGGTATATGAAGCAATTCAATTCCTTTGCTACCTTACAATGAATACAATTATGGGTACTACCCCAATCAATCAACACTATTACATTTTTCTTCTTGATATGTCCTTCTATCTTGAGATTTTGAGAAGTGGTAATTCCTGCCAATGCATTATAGGATATGGTCGGATTCATTTCTTCTTCCTCTAGGGTTGTTTCCTAGTGTATATCCTCTTCTTTTGAAGTTTCTTGTTCCTTTTCATCCTCCTCTTCACAATCTATGTAAAATAATTTCTTCTCAGCACACTTAATCTTGGTAGGTTATTTAAGTGTGGGTAGCAACACTTCCATCTTTATATTAGTGGAGAGTGGTAGGCTTCCTTGTCGCCATAATTTTTCTTTTAAATTTTCTTGCCAACTCCGAATGCATTCTCGACTGCATCGGTTTCCAAAGGCAAAACTCATGTTGGATTATCCTTTAGTCCCTATGAAGACATCAATCCTATGTTCCTCTAATATTATTTACCCTTATATTAAATTTTTGGAAATCCTCAATGTGCTCTATCATTGAACCCTTTTGTTTGAGATTTATCAATTGGCTAAAGAAGGTGTTGCTCTTTGTATTCTCGTAATGCGCTATCATTTCCTCCATAAAAATTGAACAAGTGACCAATGTTTTATGAGAAAAAAACCATAGATACCATACAAACTGATTTTGTTTTAAATATAAAGTTGTAATGTGTACCTTTTGTGTGTTTTGTGTATTATGGAGCTCAAAGTATTGCTCCATTTGTAGTATCCAAGTTATTAGATCCTTGCCACAAACTTCCTCATATCTATATTTGGAATATGGTGGGTCTTAAATCCAACATTAGAGTCTATGAAATCATGATTAAAATTTCTTTATTTTCTCATCATGAGTTTCCTCAACTACCTTTTCACCATTAGGAATCTTTTCTTGTAGCAATGTTTCCAAACATTCCTTCAAACCTTCCATGTCTTTCTTCAATTCTTCCATGTTGCCTTCCATGCCATCCATATTAGCTTCCACACCATCCATCTCAGCTTCCATGCCATCCATATTAGCTTCCATGTAATTCTTCAAACCATCCATCTTAGCTTCCACATGTTTCTTCAAACCATCCATCTTATCTTCCATTTCATGTTTTGTTACTCTTTTCAAGAGAGAAATTTGTTGCTCTTGGTCTTGTAATTTTGATATATCATGTTGCACTTCTTCCTCTTCATGGGTCATAATAGAGCCTTATGAGGGCTTAATGGGTGTTGAATTCATTTTAGGGGGGAATTTTAGAACCCAATACTGATATCTATGCTTCAATATTCCCTTGGAATCACTTCAAACTGATTTTTCAAACAAGACTTATGTAATTAAAAAAAATACACACATTTTTCTTTCTTTTGACGAGCTCGATATTGAAACTGATGTATCTCTATAATTTCAGATCTCCAAGATTTTATCTTCAGTTCTTTATGATCCCTCTGAATCTTCTTTCCAATGCCACAGGTCTGACCTAATTTGGATTCTTCAAGGCAAAGTTATGCCCAATCTCCCACAATGACCTAATTATGGATTGGTTTAGTAGATCTAACTTTTATGGAGTGCCACCTGTCACTGTTTCCTCCTTCAACTCTGAAATCGATACACAGGAAACTACAATCTGTTTAATTTCAACCACTTTTTACATAATTCCAATCTGATTCTTAGAGAGAGAGTTATGACAATTTTCCCAAGGTCGCCTCTTTGAGATGGATTTCAGGAGCCTGCAAAAATCCTAACATCCACAGATCATATCTCCGAAAATATTGCGAACCAAGATTTGAAATATTTCCACAAAGTTCCTTTAGATTTCAGCGCAAATGTGCGTTTTTTTATAGCTTTTGAACCTTCGTATAAAAAAATTTATATCGAAAATTCCACGATGACCTGTTTGAAGCAGCAAAACCCTAGAATCCAAAGCTCTGATAGCAAATGTTATGAAACTAACTTACAAAATAGAAGAAAAGAGAGATCAACTACTTGGAAATCAACCACTTTGAGGGGGAAACCTCCTTTACATTACAAAACTGAACAATTATTAGATGATTCAGATGAAAAAACCTCCTTTGTATATATAAGAGTCCACGTGGTCACAATATAATCCTAGCCGACCTAACAATAATTATGTAAGGGATAACAATAGTAGGCTATTATGGGGCACAATAACAACAATATAGGGACTACAGGGGTACAACAATAATAATAAGGGGGCTACACTAACAACAATAAGGGACTACACTAGTAATATAGGGCCCTAACATATTTCGTATGAAGAATTACACAAAGAAATGGGAGGAAACCTGTTAAAATTTTATGCATTTAAATCCTTAGGGATTAATGCCAATAAATTTGAATTTGTGCGTCCTCCTAGATTCCCTTTTATCTTAAACCAATTGAGAATTCAAAGCAATCCTTTTTTAATAAGAAACCAAAAATAGTGATAAACGTTGATAGAGAATCCATCTGGGCTTAGAGCTTTATCAGGATCTAATGAACAAATTTATTTTATCACCTCATCTTCTTTAATTTCTTCCATTAGATAAGTGTTCTCCTTAGCCGTTATTTCTGAATTGAATGGAGCAAGAAATAATTCCTTCAAGGAAACATCAACCTCCCTGTTTCGCATGATATAAGGATTGATTATGATCCAGACTTATTTAGGAACACAATGAAACATATAAATAAACATAAGTGCAGAGATGCAATAGGAATAACACTTCATTTCATTAATATAAAATACTGAAAAATGCTTACAAATGGAATGAAAAATAAACTAGCTCGGGCAATGGTAGCTTATCTCTGAGAAGAGATGTGGCGACTATAGGCCTTTGAATTGTGTTAGGCTCAAGGGCCCTTTTATTAATGAACAACTTGAGAAAACGATAAACATACAAAAACCTAACCCTAGGAGATGAAGCACCAAAACTATGGGCCCTGTTTGGGTAAATTGATACATCAACTTCCCGGGGATGTAAATTTGGCATACAATCTTCGTTTTATGCGCACAATACCTCATTAGAAGGATCTATCCAAGGACTACAAATTTCTAGTAACCAACGTCAATTAAAAATAAATTTCTGGTCCAAGTTTTCCCAAAAAACATCTTTTAGGGCCTCAAAATGGCTCTGGAACTTCAAGACCCAAAAAACTACTAAAAATAGTAAATTGTGCTACAATTGAGGAAATTGAAAAGTTGAAAGAACCAATGGTGGGGGTCCTAGTGGAATAGGCAGGTGGCCACCAATATCCACTTGGATCAAAAAGTACAAAAAGGCTTCCTCCTTTATTTCTTTGAAAATAGAGATAAGGGGTTTTCCTTTGGGAATTATTTCCTTGACCCAATTTTTCAGTTCTGTCACTTTGGTCTGATTATGGAAGAAGGAATTGTTTTGATCCCCAAACTTCAACCATATACTTCTATATTTTAGCCTCTGAGTCTCTTATTCTTTTCTTCTTTCCTGTAAAATCTGTTTATTTAAACTCTTTTCCTTTTCCACGTGCTAATCCTCTACTTTTTGATATTCCATGATTTTGATATGGCTCTCCAGATATTTTATCAGAGCTTCCTTTTTCCTTCCTAGTGGAATGTATACCTCCTTGGCGCATACTCGTAGATCTTGCTTCACTGATTTTATCTTTGATTCCTGCACAAAAGTTGGGGATCCTGCGAATTCTTGATGCCATGATTTAATTATTAGGTCCCTGACACGCTCCTCTGCCAACCATCCTAGATTGTAGCATAAATGGATCAGACCGAGATTTTATTTTTTCCCTAGCACCAAAAAAATTGGTCTGTGATCGGTTTCTCCAGAAGTTAGAATCCATGAATGAGGATAAATCTCCTGGAGAATCCAATATCTATGCAGAAGGAATCGATCAAGTCTAGCTGCAATGTGACTGTTGCCTGCCCTTCTATTTTACCAAGTGAACTTTCTGTTTTGTGGAATGAAATCTACCAAATCCCACTCAAATATTAGATCTTTGATATTTCATCGAAAGGGATCTAAATTAATATTCCCTCCTTTGTGCTCAAAAGAATAAATTGCAATGTTGAAGTCTCCCCCCACGATTCCCTGTTGATGGAAGTTACCGTTTTTTAGAGGAAGCAAATTGTCCCGGAATTCTCGCTTCTCAACATATAACGTTGGGGCATATACATTTACAATCTTGTTTCTTTCATTTGAATTCTTCACCTCCAACTCTACTCCCAACCAATTGGCGTAATTATTACTATTTACCATAGTAAATTGTTCCTTTCGCCAGAAGGTCCCCAGATCTCCATAAGCACCTCTAGAGTTCTATCCAATACCTTCACAACCGTTCCAAAATACTCCAGATATTTTCATTAACTCCCCTTCTTAGAATTTTATTTCCTGCAAGAGGTGAATTTCTAGTTGTTCCTTTTTTATTAGATCCTTTATCGAGAGGGCTTTAGAGGGTCTTCTTAAACCCCCTCATCCAATCCTGCTACACCTTTTTGTCCAATAGATTTTAGCATATCAGAGATCTGAAGTTGATTTTCCAAATTATTTTTTTATTCAGATTTTGATTCGCTTATTTCCTTCCCGGAATGAAATTATTTTTTATTGGAATTGTTGCCCATATCCTGGTTGTTTTTATCTTCGCTACCTTGTTGATATTGAGACATATTTCTAGTGATGATTTTCCTTGGCTCCTCTTGAGGCTCTAGATTCCTTTTGGCTGAGGATGAGGACTTTGCTACCTAACATAAGACTGAAATTCCCTCCTGAATAGGAATCTGATTTGATTGTTTCTCGCCTTCCCTAATGTCCTTTGCTACTTCATTGATCTCCCCTTTTTTCATTGCCACTTCCTCTGTTGTTCCTTTAACATCCTTTACTGGAGGCTACTGCAAAGGATCAAATTCTAAGGTTTGAATAACACCAAATGGGTTTTCTGAAGTTGATGGTCCATTATTGGTCAACATTTTCCTGTTGCTAACTAGACCTTTTTTACCTCCAACCTTTTTTTTAGTTTTCCATTTCCCATCCTGGTCGTCTTTTCTAGCTTGGGGTTTCTTTGGGACTTCAGATTGAGTTTTTTTACAATATCTCGCAAAATTCCCATACTCGTGACAAGTTCTACACTTGAATGGTATTTTCTCGTACTCCAGAATTTGGAAATGCTTCCAGATTCCCATGGTTAAGAAGATATCAGTTGGGATGCCCTTATCAAGATCAACCTCAACACAAATATTGGTGCATGCAAACTGACCACCCTTTGGTTTCGCTCGATCATTGTACTTATCGACTTCGTTCACTATTTCCCTAAGGCAATCATCGCTCCAACAGGATAAAGGGAGACACATAAGTTTTACCTAGACTAGGATTGCAGTGGGGATGTCTTCTACAGGGTCAAAGTCCAAATTCCATCTATTGAGGTACATACAACGACTTCCAAAAAAATACGCCCCATTTCTGAAAATAACCTCCTTTTCCTCCTTGTATTCGAACAAAAAAATAAAAAATCCATTGCCCACAGCAAAAAACCCAAATTTCCTTTCATTTTATCCTTCCAATTCTTCTCCATCCAGAACTCCATCAATTTGGGGGAACATCCCAGTAAATTTTCCTACCAGAGCCTGATCCAAGTATGCAATAGTCGATTTACAAAACACCGGGGGAAGCAACACTTATGGGACTGAGTCCATTCGTTTCATAAACTTCGAAGAGTTCGAATTTGATCTCTGCTTTCGCGATAACGAGGAGACAAGTTTTTGAAAGGAAGATGCCTCATCCTAAGAAGGGGGAGAGGCCCCCTCCAGGGGAGCCATGACTACCGAGAGTAGATGATGACTGAATTAGAATCACAACACAGCTAGGGTTTCAGAGCAGAGAATATTACAAATAAAAATTATATCAATAAAAAAGTACAAGTTTGCAAAGATTGCATGTGGAATATAAGTGATAACAATAAGAACAATTCAAATTCATAAACATTTAACCTTCTTCATTGATGAAAATAATTCTTAATTATCAATACAAAACAAATTTTCACAAATCCTTAACAAAAATTTATTCCTTCTTCTATAATAAACACTTTGTCTCTTCTTATCAAACATTAATTACCAACATCTTTAATCACCTCACTAACCATCAATACATTTTTTTTACATTTCAATCACATACAAAAACATCTCTAACCCACCTTGAACCTATCCAAATTTAAATTGAATATAAACATTATCTCAAATTTTAACATCAAACACTTGCATTATCTACCTTAAATACCTTTCTAATAGCCAAGCATTAATATTACAATCACACCATCAAATTAATTGATATTACTATTACAACATCAAATTAATTGGTATTACAATTACAACATCAAGTTATTTTAATTCATTGGTATTACAATTACAACATCAAATTATCTTTATTTTGTTTGTTTTTTTCTCTCATTTGTCTCTCTATGCCACATCAATAATCATTTTTCATTTTACATTGGTCTCCATCATTTTTCATTTTACATTGGTCTTCTTCTCGTAAGGGAGAATTGTTAATTTTTCCAAACTTAATCACTTTCCCATGTTCTTCAATGACAATATGATAGCTCCTCCTATTGAGGTAGATCGTGCCATACGATATTGACAAAAATAACAATACATAGAAAATTCAAGGGAAAATAGGGGTTGTTACAACAAAACAAGTCATTATGTGAAATATTGCCCTCAAAGAAATATACGTGTAGAAATATTGCCCTCAAAGAGATGTAAGTGTAATCATTATGTAAGTGTAATCATTGGTGAAGATCTTAGTTAGGGCGTTACAAAAAAATGTGTATTGTGCTCAACTAGCGATAAGCATGTCTATTATTGATCTACATGGTGAGTTTTGAATCTACTAAACTCCATACGCATTTACAATTTTATTTTATTTGTAAGGGTAGAAAAAATTATAAATTATTATAAATAAAAAACAAAAGAAAATAAATAAACAATTTTTTTATTAGTATATTTATATAAAAATAGTTGATATTTAATAAATATTAATTCATAATAAATATAAGAAATAATGTGTATTATATTACTAAAATTAAAATTAATTAAATTAAAAATTTATTTTATATTATTTTTATTAATAGTATTAATCATTAAAATAAAATAAATATGTAAGTTAAGCATGTATACATTTAAAAAAATATGAAACAAGATTATGAACTATGAAGATTTAATATGTAAATAGAATTTGTTATAATATTATGGGCCAATAGTGTGGCTTATCAACACCACATGTAAAAAAACTATAACTCATTTAATATGAAAGTGGTTCATATGCCATTTTTTTAATTGATTAATTTAATTAACAAGACAAAAATAACATAACTACTTTGGAGATAAATCCCAACCTTTGATTTGTGTATACTATTATGATATTTTTCTTATTGAATTATTGATTATTGATCATATATAATAAGCATTGATTATTGATTACTAAAAACCTAAATTCAAAATAAAATTAGTTATTAGCATAATAAGAATAAACTAACCTAGATCCATTTTAATTCTGGCTCTACCAAGCACCAAGAGGGATCAAACCTCTTGAGATGCATAGGCATAGTCTAACCTAGAGAGAAAATGGTCTTTTTTCAAAGCATTTTTCTGGTTAACATTAATTAAAATCTAAGAGAGATTTTAAGGCGTTGAATCCATTTAAACATTTAAAAATGTATTTTAAATAACCAAAAATTACAATCTTGCTTGAGATTGCATTGTCCACAAAATTAAAATCTAGGAGAGATTTTTAAAAACTTAAGTTTAAGTTGATTACGCTGTAGAATTCAAATGCCCCTTGAGTTTTTAGGGTGTTGAACCCATTTAAACATTCAAAAATGTATTTTAAATAACAAAAAATTACAATCTTGCTTGAGATTGCATTGTCCACAACTGGAAAATTTATTTCGCCTATAAATTAAACTAAGCTTATTCCACATAAATACTATAGGTTAATTTTATATTTATTATTATTTTATTTTTATAGAGTTATTTTTATTTTAGTTTACTTCAATTTAATCAAACAATTAAACAAAATATTGAATAAAAATACATAAAAATATAACTAAATTCCAAATATAAATAAGAATGGTTAACTTGAAAAAGATATATGAAAAAATAAGATTTAATTCTAGATTATATACATCTTGACTGGGCCTAATGGTTAAGAGTATGTGTTTCCTCCTAAGAAGTCACAGGTTCAAAATCAGAGGGATAGAGTATATATTGTTTTGTAGACTTAGCAGTCAAATTGCTACGCAGAGATAGATCTCTTGTCCCGCAAACAAAAAGATCTTATACACTAATTTGGTGTCTAACTTGACTACGACACTAAAATTAGATAATAATAATAATAACAAAAGAAACAAATATAATTGAGAAATTATCAACTTATATATAATTTTAAAAACAACTTGTACTTTAAAATGATCCTACAAAATGATCCTACAAAGAAAATATGTTGGTTCAAAAGGCACGGCTCCGTAACAAATTGCAAAACGAAAAACCAATTTATTTAAAAATCATTGGGAATATTGATAAATAGACACACATTTCTAAGATACATATTTGTGAGACAACTCACTACAATGCAACTAAAAAGTATGCAAAAGTGTCTTAAACTAAGTTTAAGTCAAAATATTTGGACGAGTTTAAGGATTGCATTTTTTTATTATTAATTCTTTATATGATTTTTATGTAGGGAATTTGATTTTATTATGGATTAGTATTTCGTTAAAGTCAATTAAAGTTTTATAAATTTATCAAAAGGGATTTGAATTTTTTTAATTAATTTATTTGATGAATATAGGATTAGTTTAACAAATTAGGGCTTTATTTCTTATGGACACGTAATTCACTATTTCAAGTTATTTGTAGATTTTCAAGTGATTTGTTGAGAGATTTAAGGATTTTAGGTTAGATGAGATATTTTTTTAAATAGATGATTTTGATCCATTTTTATTAGTTTAACATAACCAAACCATTCTATACATGTATTGTGAGTTTTAAAATAAATAAAGGAGAGTTTCTAAGATAAGACAAAATGTGTAACAGGGAAAAAGGTCTAAGGAGACCAAAAGGGATGATAGGAAAATAATACTATAATTTTATAGATATTCATTCTTTGTTTCAATGAATTAATAAATGACATAATTTGGTTATATTGTTTAGTTGAAAAAAAATTAGTATGTTTGCATTCATATGAATATTAGTAAGTAATAGAATTGTATTATGTATGATTGTTGGATTTGTATCTGTCTATTGAATAATTACTTTGCACCAAGGATTCAGGCCCATAGAGATTCTCTCATACTCAACAAAACTGTGTAGTGAAAGGACCAACTAGTCAATGTTTCAATCATGGAGTCCAACATTTGCTTTTATTTTCCTATTAGATAACTATATGTTGTGCAATTCCAAATTTAGGGTTTCACACAAATCCATCTGCCTAGTGGCAAAGTTATTTGTTAATGGTTTCCAACATGGAAGTTCTCTTATATCAGAGAAAACTACATAACACATAAATTCATGTTTTTCTAGTGGAGTATTTGTTTACTGACATATGATTGTATCAAATATATTATTGACAGTTTCCACCAGTCTACCAGAGCTTGATCTTTCGATAGCAGGATTTTAGTGCAGAGCGTTGCCTTGGCCTTGACGTTTCGATGATTCTTTCTTTTGTATTGAATTTTGTGTGAAACTATGATATGCTGGTGTCTGCCACTATTAACTGATAGGAACTCTCGACAAAATATTTTCTGATAAGTAATGTTTCATTGATCATATCGATATCATATATTAGAGAATTGTCATATTGAAGGTTTTTGGAAGTTTTGTTAAATGTTGATTACCTGATATATGTTGATCGCCATTATCCTAAGAGATTTGACCTTATAGTTTTGTCAAGTGATGTAAGGCTATGTAGTGGTGTTAGTTAATGGGGAATTATACTAGGCATGTATAAAAATAGTTATGCATCAAAATACCTACTCACGAATATGTTGATATGATAAGCACTTGGGTACAATACTTGGTTTAGGGCGCTTGTTTCGTGTAGCACTTGGTGCTAAGGTCTTAAGAGTCCTTGATGTTTTTGCATGGTTGTAGGGTCAAGTACGGAGTGGGTACAAAGATCAATCCAATATGATTGGTGCTTAATGCTAATTTTATAGAGCCTAGTAATATAAAGTGGGTTATAAGGTTTGGCTACTACTCAAGCACTTGAACAAGGTTGAAGCAGGAATTAGCTCCCGATAAGTTGGTAATAAAAGAAAAGGAGCTTCAACAAAAACTAGGTATTCAAAGAAGAATGATCTTTGGGAGATAATTAAGATTTTTAAAGAGAGCACAAAGAGAGGGAAATTTTAGAAGGAAGAATATGAAAAGCAATAGGAAGTTGTTGTAGATAGAAAAAGGAGGAACTGGAGGTCATTATAGAAACACAAGAGCAAAGGTGTTGCAAGATTAGGTGGTGGATCAACACAAATCTAGAAGAAGAATTTAATATAGGAGATCAGAGTAGGAATGCTCCTAAATTTCGTGAAGTTATCAAAGAGAATAAAATAAGGAACTAGCATATTGTCAAGAAAATATTGAATAAGGAGAAGTAAGAATAAATGTTGTAGATATTGAGGTAAAGGATTTATATTTAGTAGATCCAATTTATTATATGAATATGACTATATGTTGACAAATGAGGATCAAGGAAGAATGATAGATTATTTGATAAAGAATTATAAGATACGCAAACGGAAGTTGTAGCAAAGAAGTCTGAAATAGGGCATAGTTCCAACTAAAGGATATTGTTGGGAAAAAGAGAACACAAAAGGTATTGAAGATGCAGGTTTGGTAAGATGTTGCAGGTAAATATGCTTTTGATAGTTGGACAAAGTATGTGTTTGTGAAAGTAGTAGAAGAGAAATAAAAGAGAATTCTAGTAGAGGCTATTACAACAGATAATCTATAACAACTTCCAATTAAGGTTGGGTAGAAATTGTTAAGGAACGAGAGTAAGCTATTAGGAGAAGTGAGTAGAGTGTAGAAGCCTAAGAAAAGTAGAGGAATTATAGGAGAATCTAATAAATAAAGACATGGAGATTAATAGTTATGGTCAAGTAAAGAGTCCAGGAGAAATTTGTAACTGGATGATGGAAGATGTCAGAGAAATTGCAAACAAAAAGGGGGGTGACAAGAAATGGGGCAAGAGATTATTGAGATAAAGGAAAAAATTAGTGTGATGATGATGATGTTACTATGCGAGAGAAATGCAAAAGAACTAAGGCATGGACTGAGGTTGAAGAAGAAGGTCAAGTGGCCTATTGTGCAGTTGAAGTTGTGGAAAATTTAGTATAGGAAAAAGTCCTTGGGAGTTGGACAAGTGGTTAATTTTTTTGAACCAAAACAAGGAGAAATTTTTGGAAGGAATGATGAGGGAAGATGAGGTACAAGATGAGAGGCTTAAATAATACTTATAGGACATAATCAAGCACCAAGAGAGGATGTTATAAGAATCAATAAAGAAAAAAGAGTCTTGTGGTTTTGAAACTAAAAGTTTGTGTGTGTATGCAAGTTATGCATTAGGGGAATTTTGAGGTCTAAAATGGGCCTCCTAAGGAAATTATAAAATAATAGTGGAAATAATAAAATAATATTAGATTATATCATCAAATTTTAGAGAAAAAAATAAAGAAACAACTTTCTCAACACGTATTTTCAATTTATCTCCTTATGGGTTTACTAAAATTTCAAACGGGAACACTCATTGGATGCATAGTTTGATTAATTATCCAAGGAGTACCCATGTTAAATACTTTTTATGGACCTTGCTACACGAAAAATGAGAAATAGATGAAAAACATGACTGATGAGGAATTAATTCTTTCATCCAACGAATACTCCCGCTTGAAATTTGAGTAAAACCTTAGGGGGATAAGTTGAAAATACAAGTTGAAAAAGTGGTTTTATTATTTTTTAATCTTTTTACTTTTTTACCCCAAAAATGGTTAATCATCCCCCATGGTTGACATCATCATCTTGAATCCTATTGGTTCTTATAAAGTTTATTTTGGTTGTACATTTTTCTTAGGAGGCCCATTTCATACCTAAAAAATTCTCTGATGGAAGATGGGTAGGCTTAAGAATATATCATGAAATAAGATGAAGAATTGCCTCATGAAAGAATATAAGAGGAAAATATCACGAGAGATTCAAAGATAGAAGTAATTATAGGAGGAAGTCAGCAAGACCTATTATTAATAGATCCAATGGGAATTTGGTTCATATGGCAAGATAGCAAGGAGTCTCTAGTAAAGGAGATGATAGATTTTCAGAAATAATTGAAATATTTGGAAGAGTGGTTAGCAAAGCCTAGGATTGAAGAATATTTTATAGTATTTGTAGACATAGAGCATCCAAAAATTTACAATAGCATTGGTATAGTTAGAGAATATAGAAACAAAAAAAGTGAATTCAAACGAGGAAGACAAAGCAACCTTCTGAAGGGAAACCAAAGATAAACTTACTAGAAGAGAATTCATCTAAATGTAATTAATGGATAAAAGCATCTCGGGAAGGAAATTCAAAGATAAAAGAAAAGATAAGTTTTCAAGATTAAGACAACATTTGGAGCAAAAGGAATACAAAGGAAAATTCTCCAATTTAGGGCAATATGAATCAGGTTTTGAACAAAATGAAGAACATGAGAAAATAGTTTTATCATTTGCACAAGAACAAAATAATAACGAAGAGGATGGTTTGGAAGGAATTAAGGAGACGATAGAAAAGAATTGGATTTATGAAGATGAAAGGAGCAAGTATTCCTTATAGGAGTAAAAACTATGGGAGAAGGCAACATAGTGACTTAAATATTTGGGCATAGAAAAGAACTAGAGTTATGAAGATGAAAGGAGCAAGTATTACTTATAGGAGTAAAAACTATGGGAGAAGGCAACATAGTGACTTAAATATTTGGGCATAGAAAATGAGAGTTCTTCTAACTCATACACAGGGTATAGTTGAAGCAATGCTATAAGAAAATAAGTCTATTGGGCATGGTAAAAATCATGTTTTGATAGAAGAGGGATACCATCAAGAAGATTAGGATCAAAGAAGATGTGGCATTACAAAAAATTGGAGTAAAAAATATGAACATATTCTCTCATCTACACAGAAGAAAAGAGGACATCAAGGAATTGTATATGAAGGAAAAAAAAGGTGGAAGGTGTAGTTGAATACAACGTAAGTATAAAGTTCAATGAACATATTACATAAGATCAAAGAACAAAATAATGAAAGAGAGAGATAACACAGAGAAAAGAGTAATCTTGGAAGTGTGAATGAGTGGTTGTGTGTTCTCATATTGAGTAAGGAATTGATTTCTTTTGAGGTTGGGAATATTCCACTCAAAATAGTGGACAAAACAAAAGGGGAGATATATGTTCTATGGCTATATAGATATAGAGGAGATAGAAAAATTGTCATAGGTTCTCAAGATCAACAAGTCAATGAATTATGGATTGATGAAAAATATGAATTAAAGGAAACATCTTGGATACACAATATGATACTAATGATGGGATCAAGAATTATTTAGTGTAAAATTAAGTACAAAACAAAAGAGTTGGTAAAAGATGCACGACACAAAGTTTCAAATTCTTGGAGGCATTGGTAAGATACATATGTGATAGTAGAGTGTATTGTGAGATAAATATGTTAGTGTTGAGTATATAAAAACATCCATGCAAATAAATTATACATAAATAGAGAAAAAAATGCAAAAGAGTGGAAATAATATACACTAGGAACAAGTAAAGAGGACAAAGTTACTGGAGAAGATTTGAAGTAGAATTAAACATCGAAACCCGGTTTGAAGAGAGTACTTATGACAACAAAACAAGTGGACAACAACAAAGCAAAGTATGAAATCCAAGAGGAGGAGAAAATGTAGTATATGCACTTGTAATTGAAAAATGTTGGAAAATATAATAGTAGCCACAACTAGTTAAAATATTGCAGAAGTAGTTTAAAGACTTATGAACAAGAGTCCATGATTTTTTTACCTTGGAAGTATGATGCAAGAGCTTTTGTTAAAAGCCAATGATACCTCTAGAAGGTATTACAAATTTACTAAAGGGAGTGGGTTCCCTTAATTTAATTTAATTTATCAACATAGGATTTGCTCAAAAAATGATGGATTTATTTCCCATCGACATGTAATCCACTATTTCAAGTGATTTGTTGAGAGACATAGAGATTTTAGGTTAGATTATATATTTTCCCTAAAAAAATGATTCAATCCATCTTTAGTGGATCATAGCCCAGCCATCATATTGTATATACATGCAGTGTGAGTTATGAAACAAATAGAGGAGAGTGTGTGAGATAGAAGAGAGTGTGTGATAGGGGAAAATTTATGAGGATACTTGAAGGGGCGATAAGAAAATAACATTGCAATATTACAGACATTCACCCTTTGTTTCAATGAGTGAATAAATGACAATGTTTGGTTGTTTTATCTAGTTTAAGGGAAAATTGATATGTTTTCATTCAAATGAATTCCAATTATTAATCAAGGTTCATATTCCTTTGTTGAATAATCACTTTGCACCAAGGATTGAGGCCCATCAAGACTCTTTCATACCTACCAGAAATTATCTAGCGACAATACTAGCCAGTTCAGGTTCCAAATTTGGAGTCCAACA
Organism: Pinus albicaulis; assembly: GCA_034641835.2. Taxonomy (NCBI): domain Eukaryota; kingdom Viridiplantae; phylum Streptophyta; class Pinopsida; order Pinales; family Pinaceae; genus Pinus; species Pinus albicaulis. Next base: position 391,256,281 of record CM076575.1, read on the forward strand.
TTAGGTTTATTTTCCTATCAGATAACCATTTTTCATGTAGTCCCAAAATTGGGTTTTCACATGGAGCCATATACCTAGTGGTGAAGTTCTTTATTAAAGGTTTCCAACGAGGAAGTTCTTGTATATCAACGAAAACCATGTAACACATTCATGTTTTTCCCAAGTTTTGGTGAAGTTTTTGTTTACAAATAGAGGATTGTATGAAATATATTCTTGGTAGTTGTCGATAGTCTATCAATGCTTGATCCTATGATATCAATATTTTAGTGAAAGGTTCTTACCTAACCCTAGAAATTTAGCGAATTTTTCCTTTGTATTTCATTTTAGGAGAAATTTTGATATGCCAATGTTTGCCATAGTTAATTGAGATAATCTCCCGACCCAATATTTGCTCATAGGTAATGTTTCATAGATAGGACCAATATCATATATTGGAGTACTACTATATCATAGGTTTGTTGAAGTTTTGTTAAACATCAATACCCCCATACATGTTGGTGGCCAATATCCCTAGAGAGCTAACCTTCTGGTGTTGTCTTGTGATGTAAGGTTATCCAACAACGTTACTTAACATAGAGTTATACGGGGCCCATATAAAAAGTCTTATGAGTCAAAACTACGACTCATTGATATGTTGATTGTTATATCCCCTAGTTAACATTTTCTAACATTTGTAAATAATTGTAATTACTTTGAAAATGATTTAGAAAGGGACACAAATTCCATTGCTTTAGGAAGAGGGTTGCTTGAGGAAATGGTTGTCCTTTAAATATAATCCATGGTTGGATGAAATGGATTTAATGTACTGATTATGCATTGACTGTACCTGAAACAAGAAGGATTGGTGCAAGTGTCCTTCCACTCAAACAACAAGAAAAGAAAATGACAAAATTTAAGAGCAACATGGGTTACGTTGTAAATATTTGACTGTTGTGCGACTTGTGTGGAGAAAAAAGGAAGTTAATGCATTAGGCGATGGGAGGCATCCATTCATGGAAGGATACATGCTCCCTCTGGATCTCATGCATGAAAAAAGTTGGGGAGGATTAGCAATAAATGCAATATTCAGAGAGATCAAGTGGTATTTAGAATTGAATTCAACTCCAGGAAAGGAGCACCAGTTAAGGAACCTTCTGAGTGAAGCTTGTTGTGTGAATTATGTAAGAGAGTGTGGATTTCCTGTAGGGCTAAATTGTTGGAAATACTGAGGAGGGGGGGGGGGGGGTGAATCAATGTTCCTTTCAATTAGGGCATTAGTTAATATTCAATTATTATCAGTGTTTTTACAATGATAGCAGTAAACAAAAGTAACACAAATGCGCACAATTTTTAAGGTGGAAACCCACTCCGGGACAAAAACCACCTAATGCTTTTCTAATAATTCTTTAATATACAACTCCAATTGAAAATAAAGCTCCAACTTCCTAGAATATAGAAAAGCATTCTTCTCCACCTCCCACTGGATGGACGCTCCAACGCCTGAGATTCTTTAGTAGTCAACTGAATGGATGCCCCAACACCCAATGAGCTACAACTCACCCTAGCAACACCCTACCACCCTATAAAAGAATAAAAGAAGAATGGACTCCCATACCAGGGAAAATGGTCCACTTTACAATGATATAGAATGATGTGGAAGAAGAAGATACACTAGACCATAACCCCAACTATTACACAACCACATAATGATGATCCTAGACCTCCCAACACTGCATCTTCAGCTCTTGGAAGATAGACACTAGTACAATTTTTACAATAATGTATTTACAATGACCTAGTACAATGATAACTTTACAGTGAATGTATGCAGTGCTGCCCACTTGAAGAATTTATGTGATGAACTTCTTGTTGCTGTTTTACACCTTGGTTTCTACTTTTGTCATGCTACCCTCTGCTGCACCTTGCTTTGCTTTGTTGCCCTAGAAATTCTGGTCCTTTACAGCCCTCGAAAACATATGATTTAGTTTTTTCTTGCTTTCTAGGAGCTCGATATTGAATCTGGTGTATCTATGTTATTTTAAATCCCCAATATGTGATTTTCAGTCCTATTGTCTTTCCAATACCATAGGTCTAACCCAATTTTGATTCTTCAAGAGAGAGTTATGCCCAATCTCTCACAATGCCCTAATTATGGATTTTTTCAATAGAGAGAACTTGTACAGCATGCCACGTGTCACTGTTTCTTCATTCAGATATGAAATTGATAGAGAAAAAACCACAGTCCGTGAACTATCTTCAAATTTTTACAGAATTCCAATCCGATACACAGAGAGAGAGTTATGACGATTTTCCCAAGGTCACATCTTTGAGATGAATTTCAGGAGTCCGCAAAAACATTGACTTCCACAGATCATATCTCCAAAAATATTGCGCACCTGGATCTGAAATTTTCACAGGAGCTTCCTCAGGAATTGGGCTTCACCTCATAACAATTTCAGCATCTGAACCTTTGTAGAAAAAATTTATAGCGAAAATTCCACGATGACCTATTTCAGATGGAGAAATCCCTTGCATAAAGAGGATATGAGGATCACAATTTATATAAATGCTTAGGTTGAGAGGGGCTTCAACAAGTGAACGTGGGAGGGATTTTAGGAGCTTAAAAAATATTAATTATGACTTTTTAATGACCCATTCCACAACCCCATGGGGTTTTATCTCACTAACTGGGGTTACAAACTTCAAACATGAATATCTCTCAAACCGTGAAGAATTACGTGGCGTGCCATATATCAACGGAAACATATCGACAAGAAGAAACCATAAAAAGCATTCTTGACCAAAAATATAGTAATTTGGTAGGTCAAAATTTCCATGCAATATTGGGGTAGCGCCTGGTGCTGCTTGGGTTGACATCAATGACAACCGTTGATCAACAATCTCCCCCTTTGGCATTGATGGCAACACAAGTACTACCCCTGCGATAATGACACCTCTTCCTACAAAATTCTCTCCCCCTTTGACATCAATGGAAAAGGGTAACTCCCCATGACACACAACCATCCTACGGACCTATACACACTTCCAATCCCCCTTTATATTATGAATAAGGAAAATCTAATGAGAACTTGGGAGAATCCCAAGCTTCTGGCGAAGATATTGAAATGCTTCACGAGGTAAAGGTTTAGTGAAGATATCAGCGATTTGTTCTTTTGTACCAACATAATCAAGTTTGATATTCTTTTCAGTGAATTTTTCTCTAACAGAATTATATTTGATTGGAATGTGTTTTGTTTTTGAATGCATGACAGGATTCTTGGAGATGCTGATGGCACTAGTGTTGTCACAGAATATGGGAATAGGCTCACGAATTGTACTTGAAGATCTTGCAAAGTTTGTTTCATCCAAAGGACTTGAGTACAACATGATGCCACTGCAATGTATTATTCTTCCACTGTAGATAACGAGATTGAGGTTTGTTTTTTTCTCAACCATGATACGAGACAACCACCTAGATAGAATGTTGCTCCACTAGTACTCTTACGATCATCAACGCTTCCTGCCCAATCTGCATTTGTAAAGGCTTGAATAATGAGATTGTTACCCTTGGGATACCACAAGCCATATTCTTCTGTGCCCTTTAGATATCGAAGAATTCTTTTGACGACAATAATATGTGATTCTTTTGGTGCTGCTTGGAATCTTGCTACTTGTCCAACTGCTTGCATAACATCTGGCCGAGAGGCTGTTACATATAGAAGACTACCAATCATAGATTTGTACAACCTCTGATCCACATCCTTAGATGAGTCGTCTATGCTCAATTTGCAACATGTTACCATCGGAGTAAGGACGAGTTTGCAATCTTCCATTTTGAATTTCTTGAGCATTTCCTTGATGTACTTGGCTTGACATATAAATATTCCTTTCTCTTGCTGAGATATTTGAAGCCCTAAGAAGTATGTCGGCTCACCAAGTAAAGACATCTCAAACTCACTTTGCATCTTTGTAGAAAATTTCTTACTTAGTCGATCATCATTGCTACCAAATATTATATCATCCACATATACCTCAACGATTGTTAAATTATCTTTATCTATTTGTACATAAAGATTTCTATCAACAGTACCTTTCTTGAACTCTTGTTGATGTAGATATCCATCAAGACGAGCATACCATGCTTTGGGAGCCGACTTGGGACCATATAGAGCTTTATTTAACTTGCAAACATAGTCTTCTTTTTCTGATATTAGAAAACCTTCAGGTTGTTCGATGTAAACTTCTTCTAATTCTCCATTCAGAAATCCTGACTTGACATCCATTTGGTAGACTTTGATTTTTCTTGAACATGCATAAGCGAGAAACATTCGAATGGCTTCCATTCTGGCAATTGGTGCAAATTTTTCATCGAAATCAATTCCTTCCACTTGTGCATAGCCTTTGCAAACCAATCTTGCTTTGTTTCTGGTAACCTATCCATCTTCATTAAATTTGTTCCTGAACACCCATTTAGTCCCAATGACATTTTTATCTTTTGGTTGTAGAACTAATTCCCAGGTGTTATACTTCTCGATTTGATCCAATTATTCATTCATAGCTGGTACCTAATGTTCATTCTGGCTGGCTTCCTCAAAACTACTAGGCTCAAAGGTTGCTAGAAAAGCAATGTGAGCTTGTTGTGATGAATGAAGTTGTCGACCTTCATTTATGTCACCAATGATTTTATTTGATGGATGATTCTTTTGAATCCATTCTTTTGTTCTCCTTGGAGGAGCTTCTTGTTGTTGTTCTGGTATATCTTGATGATCATTATTTACTTCTTCCTGGTTGATAGTTTCTTCTTGTTCTAGAATTTTATCTGTGTATTTTTCAGCCTCTGTCTCAAGTTTCAAAGATTCTAGATCCTCATCATTATTCTCTAGAACACCATCTTCGTCAAATGTAACATTTATGCTCTCCACTATCTGTTTTCATCTTAGATTATAACATTTATAGGTCTTTATTTTTCGTGAGTAACCAACAAAGATACCTTCATCAACACATGATTCAAACTTACCCAAATTTTGATCTTCTCTTTTGATATAACATTTGCTTCTGAAGATTCTGAAATATTTTGCATTAGCTGGATTTCCTTTCCATAATTCATATGGGGTCTTGTTGCAATTATTTCTAAGAATATTTTGGTTGATAATGAAGACTACCATATCAATTTCTTGAACCCAGAATTTTTAATCCAATTTTGAGTCCTTCAACATTGTTCTACCCATTTCCTGTATGGTTTTGTTCTTTCTTTCAACAACTCTATTTTGTTGAGATGTTTGTGTTGTTGAAAATTATCTTTTTATTCCATTTTCGTCACAATATTGCTGAAATAATTTGGAAGTGAATTCTCCGCCATTATCTGATCTTAGACACTTTATTTTCAAATCAGTTTCATTTTCGAACAACTCCTTGTAGATCTTAAAGCACTCAAATGCTTTAGATTTTTTCTTTAGGAAACTGATGGTTGTTATCCTGGTATATTCATCTATCATTAACATGAAATATAATTCTCCATCTAAGCCTTTTGTTCTCATAGGACCACATAGATTAGTACGTATCAATTCCAATGGATGTGATGCAAAGTGTTCTTTTGTTTTAAATTGGAATTTTGTCTGCTTGCCGTGTTGATAGGCCTCACATAGTGTGTTGGAAGGTTTTGAGATTTTCAGCATTTCTCGTACTGCTTCCTTTTTGCTTATCCTGAAAATATTGTCAAAGTTTATGTGACCCATTCGTTTGTGCCATAACCAACTTTCATCTTCATTAGCTAGTAGACATGCTTTAGTTGCTTCATCTAGTTCATCCAGAACATATATGTCGTTTGGAGCTCGACTTGTTGTAGCCACAATTTTACCGTATCTTCCTTTCCTGATTTCACATTTTGTGGAGTTGAATAGCATTGTGTGTCCTTGATCACACATTTGTCCAACATTGAGCAGATTTTGATTCATGTTTTCAACCAATAGAAAATTCTTGGATATAACATCTTTTCTTCCGAGAGTGACGGTACCTGATCCTATAACATTTGAAGATCCATCATTTCCAAAGGATACGATTCCATCCTTCTTCTCTTTCAAAGATAAAAATTTCCTTCTATCTCCAGTCATCACCTAAAATATGATTGGTTCTCACAAAGTGAATTTTTATTATACATTTTCCTTAGGAGGCCCATTTTTTACCTCAAAATTCCCCTAATGTCAGCCTTCTTCTTCTTCCATGTTCGTTCATTTTGTGGCTTCGAAGATTCTTCTAGAGGATTTTCAAGTTTGCAGTCTCTGGATATGTGTCCAAAGTTCTGACATCTATAAAATTCCATATTATTTCTTAAATGTTAAAATCTATTGATGTTTTGTTGAGCCCTGGGAGGTTCATATTTGAAGGATCTCCTGGAATTGTATTGGTTCCTAGGGTACGTGCGACATTCTACAGCTTTATGACAAATTTTCCACATGAATAACTATATCCATGAAAAATATGTTGGTACCTGGATGGAAATATTCGTCGAGGAATCATCTTCCAAGGATGTGGTTGCGAATCTTGTCCAATGAAGTTTACATGCATGTCAGATCTGATAGGTTCATTGTATTTTGTTGTAGAAGGTCCTGCTTCTTCTTCTTTGTAACCGAGGCCAGTTCTGTCGTTGTAAGATCGTTGATTGTTGATGATTTCTTCCAATTACCTTGAGCTATTAGCATAGTTTTGGACATTTTTTCCCTTCCTCACTTCCTTACACAACGAGACTACTTCGGCTTCTAATGCTTCCCTTTCTTGGTTGCTTTCTTCCAACTTATTTTGAAGTGACTCTTCAATACATTTGTGTTCTTCAACTTTAATTTTGAGACCTCGAACTTGTTCTTCAAGAGTATTGAAACATATCTTCTCTGCCTTGAGCTCTTTTATAAGCTTGACTGCTTCCTTAGAAAATTCTTCTATGGTCAATCCTTCTTCTTTGTTGTTTGATACCTTTTGTTTATTGTGCTTGGCCATAAACAATACTCTCTCAATGGCTTCTTGTTCGCTGTCATTGTCTTCATCGGATGATGAGCTATCTTCTTTAGAGAGGAAGTTCCTTTTGGATATTTGCTTGTTGAATTTATTAAAGCCTTTCTTCATTTTGAGTTTCCATCACTTCTGTTCGAACATTTTGCTGCGAAATTCCCAACCTCACCACAGCTGAAACATATCAATGGAAGTTTACCTTTGAATTTTCCCTTACCAATTTTTAGTTTTCTCGTAAAGTAGACATATTATTCATCTGAAAGACCTTCTCCATCATCTCCCTTTTCTTCACACTTGTAGGTTCATCTCTTTTCAATTGAAGGTTGTTTGTCCTTATTGGTTTTCTTATATGCAACAAACGTACCTTCTAGATGCAAAGTACCCTCTTCTTCATCAAGTCTCATTTCATATGCTATAAGAACTCCATGTAATTCCTCTTTGCTGAGTTTGTCCAGATTTGCACTGTATTCTAAGACCGATACCTTTGGGTTGAATCTCCCTGGTAACGTTCTAAGAATCTTTCATATAATAGTCTTCTCGTCAACTGGCTCTCCCAATCCTTCCAGAGTATTGTTTATTTCATTAGCGTATTGGAAGTATGCAACAATGTTGCAATCTTCTTTCATTCTGAGTTGCTCAAATCTTGCTCTATAGATTTGAAAATTTGCTTCTTTGAAATTTGAGTCACCTGTATATATATTCTCAAGCTTGTCCCATACATTTTTGGTGGTTTTACAACCCAACACCTTATGATAAGCAGATTTAATAAGTCCACTGATAATAATTTTCTTTTCTTTTGCATCATTTACCAAATTCTTCTTACCTTGTTCATCCGCTGTTGATGTAAATCCATTTTGAACAGTGTCCCATACTTCATAAACTTGCACCAAGAGATAAACCTCCATTCTTCCTTTCCAGAGTGCATAATTATTTTCATCGAACAAAGGTACACCATTCTTGGTATGCTCCATGACCTCCTTCCAGCTGTTAAACTACTATTGAAGGAACCAAGATCTAATTCCAATTGTTGGAAATACTGAGAGGGGGGGTGAATCAATATTCCTTTCAATTAGAGAATTAGTTAATCTTCAATTATTATCAGTGTTTGTACAATGATAGCAGTAAAAAAAAGGAACACAAATGCACACATTTTTTAAGGTGGAAACCCACTGCGGGAAAAAAACCACCTAATGCTTTTCTAATAATTCTTTAATATACAACTCCAATTGAAAATAAAGCTCCAACTTCCTAGAATCTAGAAAAGAATTCTTCTCCAACTCCCACTGGATGGACGCTCCAACACCCAAGATTCTTCAGTAGTCAACTGAACGGATGCCTCAACACCCAATGAGCTAAAACTCACCCTAGCATCACCCTACTACCCTATAGAAGAATAAAATAAGAATGGACTCCCATACCAGGGAAAATGGTTCACTTTACAATGACATAGAATGATGCAGAAGAAGAAGATACACTAGACCATAACCCCAACTATGAAAAAACCACCTAATTATGATCCTAGACCTCCCGACACTGCCTCTTCAACTCTTGGCAGATAAACACTAGTACAATTTTTACAATAATTTATTTACAATGACTTAGTACAATGATACCTTTACAGTGACTATATGCAGTGCTGCACACTTGAAGACTTTATGTGATGAATTTCTCGCTGATTTTCTACACCTTGGTTGCTACTCTTGTCATGCTACCCTCTTCCGCACCTTGCTTTGCTTTGCTGCCCTAGAAATTCTGGTCCTTTGCAACCCTTGACAACACATGATTTAGTTTTTTCTTGCCTTCTAGGAGCTTGATATTGAATCTGGTGTATCTCTGTTATTTTAGATCCCCAATATGTGATTTTTGGTCCTATAGTATTCCTTTGATTTTTCTTTCCAATGCCACAGGTCTGACCCAATTTTGATTCTTCAAGGGAGAGTTATGCCCAATCTCTCACAATGCCCTAATTATGGATTGTTTCAATAGAGAGAACTTGTACGGCATGCCACATGTCACTGTTTCTCCATTTGGCTCTAAAATTGATAAAGTGAAAACTACAGTCCGTGCAATATCTGCCACTTTTTATGAAATTCCAATCCGATACTCAGAGAGAGAGTTATGACGCTTTTCCCAAGGTCACTTCTTTGAGATGAATTTTAGGAGCCTGCAAAAACACTAACTTCCACAGATCATATCTCCGAAAATATTGTGCACCTTGATCTGAAATTTTTGCAGGAGCTTTCGTAGGATTTCAGCTTCGCCTCATAAAAATTTCAGCTTCTGAACCTTCGTAGCAACAAAGTTAGAGTGAAAATTCCATGATGACCTATTTCAGATGGCGAAATCCCTTGCATAAGGAGGATATGAGGATCAAAATTTATATAACTGCTTAGGTTGAGAGGGGCTTCAACAAGTGAATGTGGGAGGGATTTTAGGAGCTTAAAAAATATTTATTATGATATTTTAATGACCCATGCCACAACCCCATGGGGTTTTAGCCCACTAACTGGGGTTACAAACTTCAAACATGAATATTTCTCAAACCATGAATAATTACATGGCTTTCCATATATCAATGGAAACATCTCGACAAGAAGAAACCATAAAAAGCATTCTTGACCCAGAATATAGTAATTTTCTAGGTAAAAATTCCCATGCAATATTGGGGTAGCCCCTGGTGTTGCTTGGGTTGACATCAATGACAACTGCTGATCAACACTAGATAACCTAGTGGAAGCTTCTGATTAATGAACCTGTTAGAATTTGGAAGAATAAATCAAGTATTTGTGAGGGTTGAAGAATCACTAAGAGTTTCCTTGGTGTTGAAGATTTGGTGTTTGAATCACTAAGAAAACACCTGGGAAAGTGGTTTCTTTACCCAGTTAACTGTAGAAATTATATGCACTACGTATGCATATGTCCAAGATTCTCCTGATCACACACTATTTTAACTTCATGCACAATACAGAATCTATTTCACCATTGATCATCACATGCGGAAATTAAATCAATTGCATGCACACATTGAAACCATATAAATTCACACACATTAACACAATGTTTTTACCAGGAAAGCCTGAAGTTAAAAACCCCAACTATCTGTATATAATATATGTCATAGAGATCATGTAAAAATCCTCATACAAAGCTTATCACAAGCTCTCAATACAATCCAATCACTACACACTAATCAAGCCCGATCTTGCAAATCCATGCACCGATATTTGCCAGCCTTTAGCCTGCCTCTACTGCACAATCCCTGTTGAATAATGGCTCTGGATGAACTCGAATTTCCCCAGCCTTGCTCACGCAATCCTTAAAGGAATCTCCACTAAATTTTTGATGCAAACAATGCAACACTATAGTCACAACTGATAGTCACACTCGCTCTTTCACCTACCACTCCACTAGTGTCCATTGAACTGTCCATGCACTGTAGTTAATTGATGTATTCTTCAGTTGATTAATGATTTTATATTTATTGAATTAATTAATAATTAATTCACACCACTCTCACTATTGTATCAATCAGTTAGACTAGATACAACTAGCTCAACTGTGTCTAACTGAGTTAAACTGAACACAACTCCACCAACTACCTCAATAACTCCACCAAAATTTGTCACATGAGTTCTAACTAAATTCCTCCATGCAATAGCTCCAGTAAACCCTCAGGAATAGAATAATTCCTTCTGTCAGCTCCTGTGCCACATCTGTGCACTTAACTAAAGTGCTCCAAGAGAATAAGTTAATGTTTATAGTCCAAATATTATTAAGAGCTAATAATATTCGACATATCTATTTTTAGACTGGCAATCTAAAAATAGATTCCGCCCAATATGTCTAAAAATAGAATTTCATCTATTTTTCCAACTTGACCAACCATCCACAAATAGCATCCTGCAACTCATAGAATATGATCGACATGTCTAAAAATAGACTTTGCGCCAAAAATCACATGTGTGGGCCCCACCTAGTTTATGTGATTATTTTCCAACTAGGATCGGGAATGATGTTTCAGAATGCCTCCTTCACTGTTTCTTGTTGCAATCTTCAACACTCCCTCTCAACAAGAAAGGACTGTCTTTGCATGCGACATGAAACTCCATGCATTCGCCCTGCAACCTTTGCAAGTGCCATGCAACTCCATGCATCTGCTTTGCAACTCTTCCGAAACTGAATAGGATCGAAACAACTCAATCAATCTGATGCATCTATCATCAAAGTCTTCGACTTCTGCTTAGCTACTGCACATGTCTTCAGGAACCACTGTGCTGTTGAAATCTGCACCCATGCACTTTGCACTTACTGTCAACTCTAAACCACGCTCCAGTATCTGAAACTGTCACTTTGATCTGCCTGCATCAATCCAACTGATCATGCTACTGCTGCTCCGTGGGCACCTCGTAGCTAGGTTCAATTCATGATATCCACACCATCTCAATGAATCCTGCCCAGAAATATCCTCTTGGGATTACTCATGCATGTCGCCCCACCTCTCACCTGGTGGTATAGCTGCATGCACTCCCTCTGCCCATCTGGCATGAAATTTCTCTGCATGAGTGGTTTCTCCCACTCCATGATCCTCATATTGTGGCTGCTCCACATCCTGAGGTTCACTATTACCTGCATGCAAATCAAACTCCCTCTCAAGCTTCAATTGCATGGCTTTCTTGCACTTCCCAACAGTAGGAAGCTCCGTAGAAATCCCATCTATTTCAAGTCTGTAGAGATTCTTGGCTTGAATCCCAACCTTCTTGACTTGTCTTGTTGCTTTGTACCGAAGGAAAATTTTTCCTTCACTAAAGACAACATCATACCCTTTATCCTCTAACATTGCGACTGAGATTAAATTTTTCTTTAAACCTGGAACATGCACTACCTCTTGTAAAAGAATGAGTTTATCTGACTCCCTCTGAAAGGTAATGGTACCAATTCCGGTCGCATTGTATCATCCATTGTCGCCCAACTCAACATGCAACTAGAGATATTTCTCCACCAAGTCACTGAAAAGATTCACATCTCCCATCATGTGAAAGGAAGCGCCACTATCAAAATACCACTCCGATCCCAATGCACTAGACACCATGCATGCGATCAATGAGAAGTCCAACTCAAATTGTGAGGCAAGAGCCTCACTAGCTACAGCTGCAGCAGCCTGCTTGTTCTTCTTCTTATGTGGACAATGCGTGGCAAAATTCCCATGCTCGTGACAGTGAAAACACTTCACTTTGGACATGTCACGCTCTTTCCCATCCGCACCGAATTGAGAAGGATTTTTCTTCCCCTTTCCTTTCCTTGCTTTGGCAGCCAAAGCGAAATCCTCTTCATCATCATTCTTTGATGAAGAGCCATCCCTGGTACTCCGCCTTATCTCCTCCTGCACAAGATCCGATCAAAGTCTCTCCCATCCTGGCAGTTTCTCCTGTCCATTGACAGAGTCCTCGTAGCTATGCCAACTCTTCGGAAGCCCAAGGAGAGCCAAGCTCACCAAGTCTACTTCATCCACACTAACTCCTACACTCTCAAGCTCATCCCTGCAGTGGACAAACTTTGTCAAGTATACCGGAATATTGTCATTCTTCTCCATTTTTATTTTCCAGAGCTTGTCTTTAAGCACCAACTTCCTCTGGTCACTTCTGCTTTGGAAAAATTCTGTCAAAGCCTTTCACATCAAGAATGGAGTGGCTTTACCATGAAGTCTGGACACAATGTGATCCTTCACACCTTTCAACAGAATCCTTCGACACCTTGCTACCTTCTTTTGCCATGCGTCAAGTGTGGCTGCATCGCTAGAACCCGATTTAGGAATATCAACATCTATGAACTCCTTCAACCCATTATCCTCCAGCACCGCCTCCATCCTGTCCTTCCATGCAATATAATTCGAGCTTCCCTCAAGGGAATACTCCAATTGCAATCCGTTGAAAGACATTTCAATGAATGCTCAACTTCGACACCAAGAAAACACTGCAACAATTTCCAATTCCACCAGCACAAAACTCAACTGTTTCAATAATTGCAATCTGCTCCAATGATCAACGCTCTGATACCATGTAGAAATTATATGCACTACGCATGCATATGTCCAAGATTCTCCTGATCACACACTATTTTCACTTCATGCACAATACATAATCTATTCCACCATTGATCATCACATGCGGAAATTAAATCAATTACATGCACACATTGAAACCATAAAAATTCACACACATTAACACAATGTTTTTACCGGGAAAGCCTAAAGCTAAAAACCCCAACTATTTGTATATAATATATTTCATAGAGATCATGTAACAATCCTCATACAAAGCTTATCACAAGCTCTTAGTACAATCCAATCGCTACACACTAATCAGGCCCGATCTTGCAAATCCATGCACCGATCTTTGCCAGCCTTTAGCCTGCCTCTACTATGCAATCCCTGCTGAAGAATGGCTCTGGATGAACTTGAATTTCCCCAGCCTTGCTCACACAATCCTTAAAGGCATCTCCACTAAATTTGTGGTGCAAACAATGCAACACTATAGTCACAACTAATAGTCACACTTGCTCTTTCACCTACCTCTCCACTAGTCTCCACTGAACTATCCATGCACTGTAGTTAAGTGATGTATTCTTTAGTTGATTAATGAGTTTATATTTATTGAATTAATTAATAATTAATTCACACCACTCTCACTAGTGTATCAATCAGTTAGACTAGATACAACTAGCTCAACTGTGTCTAACTGAGTTAAACTGAACACAACTCCACCAACTACCTCAATAACTCCACCAAACTCTGTCACATGAGTTCTAACTGAATTCCTCCATGAAATAGCTCTAGTAAACCCTCAGGAATATCGTAATTCCTTCTGTCAGCTCCTGTGCCACATCTGTGCACTTAACTGAAGTGCTCCAAGAGAATAAGTTAATGTTTATAGTCCAAATATTATTAAGAGCTAATAATATTCGACATATCTATTTTTAGACTGGCAATCTAAAAATAGATTCCGTCCAATATGTATAAAAATAGAATTTCATCTATTTTTCCAACTTGACCAACCATCCACAAATAGCATCCCACAACTCATATAATATGATCGACATGTCTAAAAATAGACATAGTCTAAAAATAGACTTTGCGCCAAAAATCACATGTGTGGGCCCCACCTAGTTTATGTGATTATTTTCCAACTAGGACCAGGAATGATGTTTCAGGATGTCTCCTTCAATGTTTCTTGTTTCAATCTTCAACATTAACAACTTACCACTGAAGAACCTTCCTCATAGTGGACTCTCCTAAAATTGAATTGGATTTCTATGCATTATTAAATGTTGGCATGACTGTAGGTATGCCTAAACCATATGAGTTACAATGAGCATAGTTGGTGGATGAAGGTAGTAGTTTCCTTGTGAAGTCATGTCTCAACTTTGTTGGTTGGCTAAAAACACTTAGAAGCACCCCACCTCAAGATTTGGACTCTAACTCGGGGTTGAAAGTTGCAAGTAAGGCTTGGCTACAACTGTCTATGGTTGAATGGAGAATTGTAGTCTCAATCTTAGTTTCCAAATACAATATTGATTTCAAATAAGTGTTGTATACACATTCTTGGTTATTAATTTCATGTGGAATTTTTAAATTGGTGCTATATTCATTGTATATATGAATCATGGTTTGTTGTGTCTGGAATGTTGAAACTATGATGAATGTGTGCCTTGTTGTTGTAGTGTTGTGTTAATGCTCTTGTGTAGGAAACACACATACTGAATCACCTACGTCAACGTGGTATGCACTAAGTCACAATATTATATTTGGAATGAGCATTGGATGTTTAACTGTGTTGGATTCGAGCCTGTAGTAATATTTATTTGATGTCTAGTCGCGTTGTTTATGCCTAAAAATTAAACCAGCCTGAATGTGATGACCGTAGGCCTATAATAGTGTTAAGATTGAGATGGAATGTATGGTTTTCTCTTGTAATCAAACTAAAGAGGGGATTTTTTGTTTGCTTGTGGAGTTTTTATTTCCCTGTAACCTCCTTGGGGAACTATATGCTTTTAGGTTTCCTTTATAGGTTTTATTATGTTTATTTGTTCCTCAAAAGAGGATTGTGGATATCTGGGACGACATCGACCTATTTCCTACAAATCATTAGATTCAAATGGACGTTATACCTCTAAGAGATTGAATCCCTAATAAATGTTGGTGGTCAATATCCCTAGAGAGCTAACCTTATGGTGTTGTCTAGTGGTATAAGGTTATCCAACGACGTTACTTAAAAGGGAGTTATATGGTGCCCATATAAAAAGGATTATGAGTCAAAACCATGACTCATTGATATGTTGATTGTTATATCCCCTAGTTAACATTTCTCCCTTTAGTAAATAATTGTAATTACTTTGAAAATGAGGTAGAAAGGGACACAAATTCCATTGCTTGAGGAAGTGAGGGTTGCTTGAGTAAATGGTTGTCTTTTAAATATCAACCCTGGTTGGATGAAAGGGTTTTAATGTGTTTATTGTGCATTGACTGTACCTGAAAGATGAAGGATTAGTTCAAGTGTCATTTAGCTCAAACAACAAGCAAAGAAAAGGACTAAATTTACGAGCAACATGGGTTGCATTATCAATACTTGACTATTGTACGACTTGTGGGGATAACAATGGTAGTTAATCTATTAGGTGACATAAGACATAAATTCATGGAAGGATACATGCTACCTTTGGATCTCACACACGAAAAAATTCAGGGAGGATTAGCAAAAAATGAAACGTTTAGATCTATTGCATGTAAAAAAAAACGTAGAGCTGAAAGAGAGATCAAGTGGTCTCTAGCATTGAATTCAACTCCAGGAAAGGAGCACCAACTAAGACACCTTATGAGTGAAGCTTGGTGTGTGAATTGTGTAAGAGAGTGTGGCTTTCCTGTAGGGATGAATAACATAGTGGAAGCTTTTGGATTAATGAACCTGTTAGATTTGGGAAGAATCACTCAGGTGTTTGTGAGGGTTTAAAAATCACTAGGAGTTGCTGTGGTGTTGAAGCTTTGGTGTTTGACTCAATTAGGGGAATTTTGAGGTCTAAAATGCTCCTCCTAAGGAAAATCTACAATCAAAATTCACTTTATGAGAACCAATCACATTTTAGGGGATGACGTCATTCCTAATGGTTGAGGTGGCATTGCTTGAGTTAAATGTACTTACTTGTCACATTCTCAATGGTGGATAAAAACTCATGGTTAACCATGGTAGTGCTCTAAGTACTTTTAAAGTCATAAAGTAAAGTATTCATAATAAATGTCATTTCACACTTTTTTGAATAAAATATTATTATTGTCATTTCATATTTTTTGAAGAAATAATGCATATCCCTCCAAAATCTTCATGTATTTACACACTTTTCAATAATATTATATTTGTATATTTTCATATATTTATTTTTAAATTATATATTCATCTTATTTTATTTAATATTACAATTTCAAGTTAATTATAAGTTTATATCTCTACATATATATATTATACATATGAAATAAAAATAAATAAAAATGTAACCTTGTAATTTTAGGATAAATCAAAACTATAAATAATATCATTATAATATTAATAGAAATACAAACATATTAAAATTGAAGGAAAAATACATTTTAGTTTTGCAGGATGAAAAAAAGTATATTAGTTTTGGATGTTGAAAAAAAAATATATTAGATTCAACATAGTTTGAGGCAAAAAAATACTAAATTTCAATGTATACAAATCTTATATTATACTTATAAATATAAATTAAATTTATTTCAATACTTTTTTTTCTTTAATTTTAAATAAAACTCAGTTCATTTCCTTATTATTATATTAATATTATATATTAGAATATATAATATTATAAAAAATAATCTAAATGCTATAAAATATATATTATATTTCTTTTTATATTATATATTATTTCTTCTTATGTTATAAATCAAATCAATTCAATAGGTAATATAAACTTCATACATAAAACAATATATTACATATTTTATATTATATATTATTTTTATATAGTATATTAATTACATGTTATTATATAATTTAAATAATATAATCTTTAATTAATAGTATATTATATAATTAAGAATTTATGAAATTATATTTATATTTTATTTTAAGTTATTTAAGTACAAACGACACATACATTAGTTGTGCAATGATAATGAATTTTTATTGAAAAAGTCCATTCTTATTTATAGTCACATCAATATTTTTTTTTTAATAATTCTATTTTGGTACAACTTTTGAATTGAATTTAACTATGGTTACATGGATTTTGGGGTAAAAAGTGAATTGCAAATTCATAAATATTATTTTATTGGTTTAACTATTATTTTATTATTTTCTTAGGAGGCCCATTTTAGACCTCAAAATTTCCCTAATAGCTCACTAAGGAAACACCTGGGAAAGTGGTTTCTTTACCTCTTAACAACTTACCACTAAAGAACCTTCCTCATAGTGGACCCTCTTCTCTTGAAAGTGACTTGGAGTTCTTTGCATTATGAAATTTTGGCATGAATGTAGGTATTCCTAAACAATGTGAGTTATAATGAGATTAGTTGCTAGATGAAGGTGGCAATGGCCTTGTGAATTCATGTATCAACTATGTTGGTTGGCTAAAAACACTCAGAAGCACCCCACCTCAAGCTTTGGAATCTAGCTCAAGGGTGACAATTGCAAGTAAGGCTTGGATGCAGTTGTCTATGGTTGGGTGGAGAGTTTTAGTCCAGATCTAAGTTTCCAACTACAATATTGTTTTCAAATAAGTGTTGTATATGCATTCCTAGTTATTAATTTCATGTGGAATTGTCAAATTGGTGTTGTATTCATTGTATGAATGACTCATGGTTTGTTGTACTGGAATGGTGAAACTTTGATGAATGCATGCCTTGTTTTTGTAGTGTTGTGCTAATTATCTTGTGTAGGAAACAGACATACTAAATCATCTATGCCAGTGCGGTATGCACTGATTCACACTATTATATGTGGAATGGGCATTGGATGTTTAACTGTGTTGGCTTCGAGCATGTAGTAATATTTATTTGATGTCTAGCCAGCGGTTTATGCCTCAAAATTGAACTAAATTGAAAGTGATGATCGTAGGCCTATAATAATGTTAAGATTGAGACTGAATGTATGGTTTATGCCTATAATGAAACTAAAGAGGGGATCACCTGTTTGGTTGTGGAATGTTTATTTACCTGTAACCTTCTTGGGGCACTATATGCTTTAAGGTTGCCTTTATAAGTTTTATTATGTTTATTCGTTCCTCAAAAGAGGCTTGTGCATATCTAGGATGACATCGACCTATTTCCTGCAAATCATTAAGATTAAAAGGGACCTTAGACCTTTGAGACGCTGAATGGGTAATCCCCTGGATTACGTTATGTATATCTATCACTAAGAACCCTGATATGTATTATTGTGGTAAGATCAAGAGGTATAGCACCAAAGTGTGCTTCTTAAATCTTTAATGGCTATGGTTGGACTCTAGTGCAAGTCCAGATGCTTGCAGAACCACTGTAGCCAAGCCATGGAAAAATTATTCCACAAATTCCACATCATGCATAGTGGAAAGAAGACCTCAACTAATATCCTTAGCCTCTTAACCATATTACATGAGTTAGGATGGGTTATCGAGCAGCATGATGCTTGGTTTGGAGGAAAGGTTGCAAGCCATATGACCATAATGCATAATCGAGTACAAGGCTAGCATGATGAAGGGACAAGATTAGCATAAGATATCAACTATTTTTTTTATAGAAGAAACCTGGGATGACGTAAGCCTGTAGGTTACATCCTAGAAGCCCACAAAAGGTCTCGCTAGAGAAATTTGAGACTTATGAGGACCAAGCTAGCATCGTAGGTCCGATTGTGTGGAGTGGGTCAGGATGGCTTGGAGGTCATGCATTGGTCGATGGAGGAACCACTTTCATGTAACAAGGGGATTACCATGATGTTGAGAAATGGTAAGTGGGACCCATGTAGACGTGGAATATATCAAAATTTTATGGGAGAGTTTTTGTCCTAGATTCTGTTGCCATGAAAATTCCTCAATGGAGAGTCAAGATGACACATCATCAAGCTCTCATCATAGGAGAAAGGGTCATTAGAGATGAAAAATAGGAGCCTTAATGGATCAGAGGTGTGGACCCACCGAGACACGTAATATTAGAGGTCAAACCTCAAAAATTCAGTAGCATGGCAAGTTCAAAAGGGTGTGGGATGAAATAAGCCTGAGTTGTGGTGGCCTACAAGTGAGCTCGACAGTTTGTTCATTGGTGCAGGGGTGGACCCACCACACAGGTCATCCTAGAGGTTCAACCCCATAGTAGTTCGTGAATGTGCAATTTAAAATGGATAGGTAACATAACCCATGAGATGGGAATGCTTCTGTTAATGGATTACCATCAACTCATAGGGAAAGGAGTAGGAGTAATGAGCCCAAGAGATGGGAAAGTTGTCAGTAATTAACACATGTCAATTATTAAGTAATATATTCCATAATGGCACCTTATATCTTGGGTCAACATAGTAACCATATCCTTTTAACATGTGTTTTAGTGTGGATTGGGAGGGGTTGTGTTACAGAGTGGTATCAGAGCATATTGGTTCAACACTTGGACTAGATGGGCCCTATCACGGGCAAGTAAGAACAAGGCTCCTGCAAGGGAGTCTCGTACTTATTTTTATAACATTAATTAAACAAATGTGTATGTGTTAAATGTCAGTGTGTGGTGTATTGCATGCATGAATGAGTGTTGTGATTACCTTATGATTCAGGTTAGTAGCATGGTATTAACAATTGATATGATTAATTATTATTGATGTGCTAACTGCAACGTATTTTCTATCTATCCTTGCACCAACATATTTAAAATAATGAGCCAAGGTGATAGAAATTTTTATATGCTTGAATTTTTTATAAATATAACAGTTATGTGTGTGTGAGTACGTAAAACAACATAACATAAGATGAATATCACCTAGAAAAATAGAGGGTGGTATGCCATAAATACTAATGGCCAAGAAATTAACAACAAGATGGTAGGATATAGTTCTAGTCACACGCAACATGGGAAAGAAGAAATATCAGTTGGCTAAAGGGGAGGGGTGAACTCTTTGACTTAATCGATAACTTAAGGATCTTAAGAGCCAAGATAAGTGATGGCGGGGTAAACCCATAGTCCCGTTTTCTCTGACCTTTCAATCTCTAGCTGTGCATAATGCCTTCACATCTCATTGCCCAACCAGTTCCACCATTTGGCAAACTCACACTATTCATGTTACTTGAACTGGCAATTTCAATAAATCTGTTGCTTTTAATATCTCAATATGAGATTGAGATATTAATTTAAATTCCCCCCTTAGTTATGAACTTCTCAAAGCATATAAAAATATTCCTTTTACAATAACCCCACAAAAAGAACCGGTCTTGTATCCAAAACCCTCAGCACACTTTACAGACATACATATATCGACCACTAGGGTTTATGCGTTCGCAAGATCAACGCTCCTAAGGTTCAAGCCCTTACTCAACCCACATGTATGGTTACGCTCATACCTTCGGTTCCAACCTTACTCAACCCTCGGCAGACACATATATTAAACCATCCTCTATTAACCCCACAAGCCTTAGTTAGGCAACAACAATCAATATGTGTATACGCATGGGCCCAGCACTAACGACCTTCCACATCCGACAACGGAGAGCACGTTGCATTGTTACATATGATCCTACGGATATCGCGCGAGTTAATTGCACGATCGTTAACTCGCGATGAGAGTGTTTTTCCAAAATCGCTCGGGGACATGCGTCACCCAGTGTATGGGATCGTGCTGATTTCTCAAATACTGCTTACCCTACAAAGGCGGTGCGATCAAACCGCTTCCGGCTTTTGACCCCGATTCTACTGTTCATTCCTTCATGGTTCCAAACTCATGGTTCTGGTTCCGTCTGCTTACTAACGTCAATCCTCTTCTTCTGCGTTATAACATCTGTTCATCTAACCGCAATACTGTTATGTAGTTCCGATGGAATCCTCATATACTATTAAACTCAGGTTTCTTGCATTCAACAGGAAAACCCTTCTTTGTATCACCTAACACGCGCGGAACACACTATTACTTTGACAGACAAAGCTAATATGCCCTGTACACACAGAACACGTCCGTGACTCACTCTCCCAACAGGGCTTCACAACGGCATCACTCAACAATCGTATCTTGACAGTAGCCCCCAGCACAGAGTCATCACACTGATTCTCATATCCTGACTTATTGGATTCAAACTCAACGACACCGAGATTAGTTACTCTTATTTAAGAGCGCATATACATATTCAATACCCAGAAATAACATCAAATTCCTCATCAGATACAGAGTACCATTCAAGCCAGCCAATTACACAGAACATCATTCAACTCCACTACAGAGATTATTCACACAGAGATTCAAGGCATTCCACACAAAATTTAAATCAATCAATACAAAAATACTCAAGGTATTCTCCCACAGAGTTAAACAACAAATGCACAGTTATACTGAGACAAATTTCTCATTTATATAGTGACCAAACTTACAAGCTTTTAGCTGGCTAGATCTTCAATCGATTGGCCCTCCTCTTCTACCCTGTCTCTACGACAGTCCTACGCAGCCTATGCAGTTCTCTATGCAGGTCTATTGACTCTGTCACAAAGTTTTATTTTTATATCAATTACAATGAATTGATTCGAATTCCTCGATGGCTCACAAACTCTTCAAATTCCTACAGTTCCAAATTAGACTAACGCTCTGACAGACAGAGACGGACTGCCTCTTCCTATGCCCACTAATAATTCAAGCAGTTACATTTTCCTCTGCAAATTAACTAAATTAGCTCAACTATGGATAATTTCATAGGGAAATAAAACATGAGACCCCCCCTTTACATTTATTTATGTACAAAAGTTGTCTTGAGCCTAATGCCCCTGCATCAGACTCCCCAGGTTAAAATGGTTCATGATCTCCTGATCATGTGCTTGAATCTTACTCTGCCTGGATCCCATACTTTGTTCTGCAGCTGACCATCTGTTGCGGTGTTCTTCTTTCGCATTCCTCCTGGCTTCCATATCCTTGTCTGCATCCTTACACTTTCTATGCCCTCACAGTCTGTGACTATCTTCTTTTTGCTGCTGTCGTTTCTCAGCTTTCTTGCTGCTGTCTTTTTCTCAGTCACCTTTATCATCAACTTTCTTATAAATTCGATTTCTTGATCCAATGTGTCCTTTGACTGCTGGACACCACTTCTCTTTGATTGTTGAACTTCATCTGTGTCTGTAGCCCTGCTTACTTCTCCAGTTCTTACTGCTGCCCTAGCTGCCACCCAATCATACATACCCTCTCTGCAACAGAAAAACTCTTCCTGATTATCATTTATGACAACTTCCTTATCCTTTGTCCTCAGTAATTATCCCAACAACACTCCAATCAGTTGTTGCTTTGCCATTTCACCTTATTTTCTGAATTTTTCCTGCAAACATTCTCTCCATCTCCTTTGGCCAAACACATCTTTACTATGTTGCAACTCAGTTTCAGCATCTTCTTCTTCTGTCTTGGCAATCTTTAGAAATTGCCTTCCTTCTTCTTGATTGACTCCAACAGTCAAATCAAGTTCTATAGCCACTGTATCTTCATCTTCTGTCAGAGTGAAACTCTGGTTCTCTACTTTTGTAGCAGCTCCAACAGTATGCCATACAATCTTCTCCCCAACCTTCTCTTGGCTATTCGGACAAGCCAAATCTTCTCTGTTACCAATAGCAACCAACTTTTGTCCATGAGACATGATTGTCTCATCTTCTTCCAGCTGTCCATCTTCATTCAGCAACAGCTCCTTTTCTTCTAAGACAACTCCAAGTGATGGATTGTCTTCTGTCATTCCTATAAACATAGCTAATTCATCAGTTCCAATACCCCAAGACCCAATGGTCCCAACTGATGATTCAATCATCAATTCTTTTCTATCTTCATCCCATTGTGTCTTCACATTATGCAACCCCCAATTCTGAAATTGAGGTTCTCTCTCTTGTATTGAATACTGCTGATTCAACATACTCTCTAGCAGCTCAATTTCTCCATTCCATGGTTTAAAATATTCCACAGAATTCTCCTTCTCTTCCAATTGACTACCCCATGCTATCAATTCTCCTTCATCAACAGGATCTGCACTCATAAAACAATTGTTAGAACCAAACTCATAAGGCCTCAGTGCCTTTCTCTGCTCTGTCAGCATCTTAGTATGTTATCCTACAATTCTTTTCTTTTAAATCAGCACATCAGAATGCTGATCCCAGATCTTCAAACATTTCTTGAGACTATCAGTTAGTCTCTCCTCTACACCATCCTCTTCAAGGATGCCTCTCTGCTCTAGTTCATAGGAATGAACTTTCTCATCTTCAATCATCTCTGTCCTTACCATCTGAACACCTTCCTTCTGTGTTTATGTCCTCTGCTCCAGAACACTCAAATCATGCCACAATCTTGGCATCTCATCACAATCTTCACTATATTCTTCTGTCACTATCTCCTCAGCCTTCATCAGAATGGAATTCTGATTTCCCATCTCTATAAAGACTTCAACTATCTTTCCATCACTCCTTACTTGGCCATTCAATAGAAGCAAATTGTCATTATCATCTGTTAGGGTCCCGTGATTTGGTTGATTGGCAAGCCAAATGACAGTGTAACATCAAACAAGCTTTGGAGCCCAAGGACCTAGCCTTCCTGGACTCAGAGAGGGCTCTCTCTAAATGTGTAAGGGATATATGTGTGTTTGCTTATTATGTTCTGATTTTAGGCTAGTTATGAAGTATGCTTTTGGTTTTGGTTTTTTAAGTTGTGAGGGATGAAACTGATCAAAGATACGAGATAGGTAAAAATATGTCAGATCAACTGGGCTATGGGGTCAAAAAGGTCAAGAAAGCTATAAGACGATGATACAAGGCTGTTGAAGGGCCGATTTGATACAAGGTAGAAAGGATCTTTGGGAAAAATGGAGTAAATGGACATCAAGTTTGTGAACAACAAATATTTTCAAGCATAACTAGTTCGATAGATAACATAAACATGGTAGGGAAAACCATTAATCATGAAAAATGTAACTATAAGATAATCAATACATAGAAATAAACATTCAAGCCATGCATAGAAGTATATGACTCTCTAACTTTGGGAAATGGCTATCAGACTTTGGGGAAAACACTTAAGAAAGACAAACAACTTAACTTACTATGTCGGAACGCCTAAACATAGCACTTCAAGTTATTGGGCACTTTGAACAACAAGATTTGCATAGTTTTAGGGAAAGGGCTAGATCGAAACTAGGCCTCCTTGGTTCAAACAAAATGATAATCTAATCAGTCAAAGAGAAATTTCATGGATGGAGCTATGGCTGGCCATTGGTAAGCAGGGCGTACCGTAAGTCGTACTTAGCTAGCATAAAACCATTAATGAAATAAGCAACAATATCCTCAAGTTACTAAAGAGCAGTTAAGAATTCTTTAGTATAACTAAGGAGAAAGAAAACATAAAAGCTATGAAGAAACAGGAAATTTGGGGTGCCTCCAAGGGCATGTCCCAAATTTGTTCTCTACTGATCTATAGAAAGCAAGAAACATGTATTCATGAATGAAAACTAGAAGACAATAACATAGAAAGAGACACTATACCATTCTACCAAGTCATGGAATCCATCAACAATCCTTCATCATTCATTCAAGAGCATCCAAGAAGCCAATCAAAAGCATGAACAAGTATTTCTTCCAAAGCTTATATGACTGCATATGTGCTTCTCTTCTCAAGGATTGACCTTGTTTATTGAAAGCCTTTGGAATAAATGAGCCAGTAGAGGAAAACCTCATGGTTCAACTTGCTATCCTATTGGCTAATCAAAATATCTAATCTTGTCCTTGAGGCTTTGCAAAGCCTTGAGGCACAAAATATCTCCCATAAAATATCTAAAAAAATGCTAAAAAAGGAAAAATAATTGACTTTGCATCATTTTTCATGTTAAAAAATAATAAACGCACATTTGGAAAAGAAATTTTTTAAAGGTTCAAATTTTACAAAAATATTCAAAATTTACATCGACAAAGGTCCACGACTTTAACATATTTCATTCAACGACCTTCCCAAGCTGAGCGAGGCTCACCTTGATGGCCTCCTTTGTGAAATATCTGGAAGTGTCTGCTGGAGCAACTAAAATTTTCACAAAGTGATGCCTAGAAGTCCTCCAAAAATGAACCTGTGTGTAAAAAACCAAAAATTACAGTTTGCTTATAGACCGGGCAGAGTGTGCAAAAAGCGAGCATTTTTTGCCACTTTGGGGGAGAAAATTATCTCCGAATGTCATGAAAATCACTGAGTGTGTGATCCTAAAATTATGGCATCCAATGATACCATTCTCCTCCTTTGAAGAATCCCCAAAATGAAATGGCGAATTTCATGAGTTTTGACCAAAAACTCGAAAATGCCAAAAAACCAAAGTATGTCAAAATTTGCCCAAAATTGGTGTGTATGACCCTCAAGGGTTCTTAGAAATATGTTCTGAAGCAGAAGCTAAAATATGAAGTCTTGATGTTTCTTTCTTCACTTTCCTTGTCGGACGCTTCCCTTTAGCCTCCTTTAGCTTTTCTTGGGCAGCCTTTAACTTGCGCCGGGCAAACTGATTTAACTTCTTGTAATGCCTCGTCATTCTCCTTTGCAGCTCTAGATCCCTGTTTTCCCTCTCCAAATTCTTCTCCAAATGGTCATTTACTCTTTCAAGCCATGCCTCCTTATTGTTTTCTATCTCCTGTTCAAACAGTGCTGTGAGAGGGGTGGATTGGAAAAGGGCATTTTCCTCCTCCTTTTGTTTCTCAAGGGCTTTTTTAAGCCCTATGGTTTTAGGCCTTTTTTGCCTAGGCTGGTCATCTTCTTCACTTTCATCAAAATCGCCTATGAGCTCATCTATCCTTGCTTGGGCTTTGGAGGCCTCTTTCTTTTACTTAGTCGCCCTTGTCTCATAGATGGCCATATGGACACTCATTTGCCTGTTTTGGATCTCTAGAAAATGATTGAAATTCCTTTCCCTATGAAGATCACCTTTCAATGCATCAATTTCTCTCTCTCTTTGGATCAAGAGGTTTTTGAGAATACGAGCCTCATTATCACTGTCATCACTTGGGATTGGGATGATATTGGATGCACTCTCCCGCTCATGACCTCTTTCTACCTTGCCCTTCCCTTTGCTTTGGGTGGCTATTCTAGTGCTCTTCATTTTAGGTAGATCAATGATAGGCTTCTTAGGAAATTTACCTTTGCTTCGAAGATATTTTTTCACATTTGGAGTGACCACCCTTGGCACTCTTTTCCTAGCTGTCCGGGACTTTGTCTCTTTAGGAGAGGAAGGCATGATTCCTTTACCTTTGTCATCTTGCTTGTCATCCCCTTGAATTTTCTTTTCTTCTTGAGGCTGCTGTGTATCTTGAGGAGGCTATTGTGCATCATGAGGAAGCATATGTGTGTCTTCTTTAGGCCGCCCCTGCTCCTCAATATCTTGCTACTGTTCAGCCTCACTTTCCTGCTGCCCTTGGTCATCAATACCATGCTGCTGACATGTCTCAATTTCCTGCTCATCCTGTTGTTCAAACTGCTGCCCTTGGTCATCATCCTTATGCTGTTGTTCAAACTGCTGCCCTTCCTCTACTTGATGTTGTTCATCACCACTGAGTTGCTGTTGTTCAGCACTCTCCTCTTCTTGTTCCTACTGCTGCTCACCATCACCACTGTCATGATGCTATCCCTCATCCTCAGTTTGCTGCTCTTCATCTTTTCCTTCATGTTCATGACCTTCATCCTCTTGCTGGCCACTTACCTCTCCTTCTCCATGCTCTTTTGCCTATTCTGTAGTGAATTTGAGCTTTCTAGGAGTAGGTCTGCTAGAGGAAGGCGAGGGGTGATGAGTAGGCGATGTAGGAGATGTATGGATTGGAGGGACAGTGGAGAAATCTGGGTGACTGATGAAAACATCCCAAGAGACCCCTCTCTTCTCAAGATGGTGAAGGATGATGATTTTGATGAGAGAATGATGGAATAGAGAGGCTATTTGCTGTGATGGAGGCTTCTTTTGGACAGAGGAGGCCATTTTCTCAATGCTTTTGCACAAGAATAAAGGAAGTTTCAGCTGCTTGGTTCTTGTGAAATGCATCAACAGTCGGATGTGATATGCATAAACTCGGGAAAATCTCCCCTCACAAGTGAAATATTTCATGATAATCTTCATAAGGGGGGCATAGCTAGCTACAAGATAAGAGAAAGGAAAAATAGCAGTGCATGCTTCTCTGTGTTCAGGCTTGAGGAAGGTTTTGTAGTCATCTAAGTCCAAATAGCTTTGTTTGAACCATTTCTTGCCAATGTAGGGAATTTTAGTAGCCTTGGATATGGATCTCGGGGAGAACTTGAAATCAAGGCCTGCCAATTGAAAATGTTTGTCTTTGAACCTCAAGGCGCACAAATGTGTTAAAGGAGAGAAACTTTTCACTTCTTGTACCCTCTGGAAAAAATCCAAGCACCCCACCTCATGAAAATTGAATAAGATAGATGGGTGTGCATTGACCTCTTCGGTGGAAATTGGCTCATATCTCTTGTGCAACCCACTCCTGCTATCTTGCCTAGGAGGCATCTTGACTTGGATGCGCTCCTGCAACACCAAAATGCTTCAAAGTTTTTGAAATGCCTTCTTCAAACCAAACTCTGTCTCAGCCTGTCAACTCACTGTTTGATAAGGCAACAATGGTTTTGAGTGTTGTGGAAAATGTCTCCTTTGGTATAAGACTCCTGTCCCTTCAAAACAATACCTTTCCACTTGGTATGCAACTCAACAAGTAAACTTCAAGAACAAAATCACAGTCAATAAAGATACACAGTCAAAATGATGTTTTCTGTGTTTTGTGGTAAGGTCACCTTGCCTTTTGGTATTTTGAGGACAATAGTATAACCTTGTATTTCAGACAAAGGAAAAAACCACAATCTTCTTAGTTCCAGACACTTCTTTCTTCTTTGTAGGCCACTTCACCAGTAGATTCAACAACATGAAGACAGTCGATCAAGAAGGCAATACACAGTCCAAGGTTACTGTGTAATAGGTGACAGAGTTTATTTTGTCTTTGATGTGGTCATAAAGAAACCTGTAGCATTTAAACAACAATAAACCCCTCCTCAAACAAAACACTGCCCTCTTTATACTCCACAGTTCCTTATATCCAGTTTGACAACACCTTCGAATGCAAATGGTAGCTTACTCACTGACTCTGATTTATGGAACTGAAAGCCAAACACTGCTTTTTATCCTTTTAACATACAGAGGAGACTTTTGGAAGGTTAAAATTCTCATCTAATGATCACTGTGTTTGAAAAATGACATATTGTTTGACCCTTTAAACACCTTGTCTCTCCTTTCTTTCATTGCAGTTTTGAGGGCAGTTTCATGGCCCTTTCTTGTCAACAAAACTCATAAGATTTTAATGTTTCATCAACCACAGTAAATCTCGTTTTTCACACAAAATTCAAACCTATGGTTTAAACTGTGATTTTTAACCCTTTCACTCTGTCTTAGCAGTCTTAAAAGAGAAAATAGGCACATAACATACCTTTGGAATCGATGATGATGCTCCTCGAGGAGTTTGATCCGCTTTAGGAGTTGTTTGGAGGTGTCTTCAGTGTTGGATTTATGCGCGACACCTTTAGGAGGAAAGAACACCGCACAAAACACAGTCGGGTGGCTTTGTCGGGCCCTCGTGACTAGAAGCCACAGGTGCGCTGCACAACTTCATTTCCCTTTGTAATTTCTGTGCTCAAACGCACCGCGCAACATTACAGGCACGCCGCGCAATCTTTAACCCTTGAAAACTCTGTTTTTTTGCTCGAAACCTCCTTCTCCAGCCTCGTGAACATCAAAGGAATGCCTTGCTCGTGCTTTGGGGTTTGCACAATGAATTTGCAACGGTCCTTTGTCCCTTTGAAATGCAAACAAAACAAAATCCCTTGGTTTAGACTTGTGAGGGTTTTTTGAAGGTTTTACTCTTTGAAATGATGCCTTGGTTTGTTTTTGAAAACCAAAATGATTTTGACTGTTGACAAAGAATGTGCATGCATTTAAAGAGCTTTAATAGGTATTAACCTATTCACTTTATAAAAATATTCAACAGGTTAAACTTTGTTCACTGTGCTTTCAAATTTGAAAGGTACTTATATCTGCTTGCTTAGAGGGAGACTGGCTCAAAAACACCTTGTGCCTGTAGCTGCATGTCTCCAACTGATGTTTTTCTTTGATTTGGAGGTGAAACTTAATCATAACCACCTGGGCTTCATTATCATCTTTGACATATTTTTCATAGGTAAAAAAGCCTTCCTTTTGACAGTGGCATGCTCATATTGCCTTTACCAAGTTCCGGGACTTTGAAACACATATCATGATCTCTCTTGCACTCTTATAACCCTGTATACCTATTTGCAATGTCTTTCTGCTGAAAAAGAAACTTAACTGCCACTTCAAAATCCCTTTTATACCTCTGGTCTTTGTATGGTATACCTGTCTTTGTCATTTGAAAATAGGACACCTGTAGAGGTTATTTTGTGTTGCATGGGGTTTTCTTTGACATTGTGAAGGAGGTCAATTATCCCTTTTGCAACATAAACTAACATTTTTTCTCTGGATGCTTTACAAGTTCTAAGGCCCTACTGTGAAAATTATTTGACTGTCAGGTGCCTTTTAAACTCAATTTCTGACTGTGGGTGCAAAATGCAGTTGCATTTACTCAGGCTCTTCCACCTCTATCTATTTAAAAGGGAAATTTTTTAACACTTTCTCTCTTTACTCAAAATGCATTGATGAGGTACCTTTGACCTTTTTATAAGGAACATGCCTTTATTTGAAAATAGTGATATGCCTTATTGGCTTTGCATGCTGATCCAGGGCTTTGAAACTGAGGCCATAACCTGTTTATGTCTTTGTGAGCTTGTGATGATATTTGTAGCGCTTTGTTGGGAAAACTAAACTCAAGTTTCCTTTGTCAACTTATGATAAGTAATCTGAAAGACATCTTCTTATGAATAGGGAGATCAGTGTTCTTTGAAACATAATCATTATCATGTCTTTTTCCTATGTAATGACCCATCTCATCAACCACTCTTCAATTTTGTTTTGTTTGAGCTGCAGACTGTCTTTTGAAAGAAACCCTGTTAAGAGATAAGTTTAACTCCTTGGATTACAGTGGTACCCCTGCTTTCCTTCTTGGTATTTTACATTGTTCCTCCGTTTCAACTATCTCTTACTGTTCTTACTAATTATATTTTGATCAGTCAACCTTGAAATCGGTCAATTCCCTGGCCCTCTGCTTATGAATGAAGGAGGCCCTTTTAATCTTCTGTCTTAATCTGCTGAAGAATGTTTGATGAGCATGATTGACAATGGTTTCTCTTATACATGATGGCAGGCAAACAAACTTCGACAAACACTACTGCTTTTACTTCTGCCTGCAATCATCACTTTGCTTCAGAAAACCCTAGTCACTGTCTCACTGTCTATTAAAAACAAATCTGTCTTACAGTCAGTTGCAACTCTTAAAACCAAGTTTTGTCCATCACCCTCTGCTTATAGATGAAGGAGGCGCTTTGGTCTTCAAACCGTCTGCTTATAAATGAAGGAGGTTCTTAGTCATTTCATATCAACAGCCTCTTGATAGTGTTGTTTATCCTTTTACTGCCCTTTCAGGCTTTGAATGAGGTCGCAAGAGCTTGATGAGAAACTCTTTGCTCTGTAGTTGCATCCCAGGCTCAAGATCACACTTAGAAGAAGCTGTCTGCTCATGTGGAGCCAAAATTTGTCTTATGAGATGCTGGTATGTTTCTGTACTTGAAAGATCCATCAAACACTGTAAAAACACCTACAATCAGCTAGACTTATGGTCTATGGATTGCTGAGACTTAAGGGTGTATTAGTGGCGCGACCTAGGGCTGTAACCAACTTCATTAGCAGAGTAGGAAGGTCTGTTATGACTGGTATATAGCAGATGGAGGTTTTTGGCTCTTTGATATTTTTCCAATGGTGAAATGCCTTAAAGCGCCACTTCCTAACTTAGGGGAGACTGTTTGAATGGATTTGGATGGTCTCTTTAGATCTGATGGGCAGACTAGTATGGCTGAGGCTAGGTAGGATTTGAAAATGAGGTTTTATCTCATCATGGGCGGACTGAAAAGGTAGGAGGGCGAAAAATTTTTATGGGTGTTTTCCCAGTTGGAAAATTTGACAAATTTTTAGATCGACTGTTGGAAAACTTGGCTGTTAGAACTAGTCATCACCAACAAGTAAAAAATACTGATGACTAACAGTGGCTCCATTTGGGGAGGGCAGCTCCTTTTCAGGAGGTGTCCAGAATTTCAGATCTTTGGCTTATGAAGACCAATGCCTTACCCATTGGCGCAAATTTTCACCCTTCTTTGATGCTACTTCTGAAAAGTGACAACATGATTAGCATCAATGATATTTCTACCTACCCCACTATCTTTCCTAACATTTTTTTTCTTTTTGGTGCATTTGAACTAGCAGCCTTTTTGACAATGCATATTTTGTCTTTTTTGCAAAATGAACCTATCTAACTCTATACTTATATCTGTCGGGAGTTCAGATTAAACTGATGAACTCCTTCATTACACTACTTGCGCTTGATCAACTGTCAAGATTAAGCTGTTTGACAGGATTTTGTTCTCTAATCTAAAACATGAAATTTAAAATGATCAAATCAGGGTTGAACAGTCTGGTTTGTCATGTATTTGCGACATGAAAGGACAAACTACACACAAATACTTATTTTGCAAAAAAGAAATCTAGAAAAACGGAGCTAAGATGTACAATGTATTTTTCATCCCGCTTTTCTCTTTGGTTCTGTTTTGGGCGTGTGGAACCAGTATCTTTTCCTAATCTACTCTCTCTGACAAGTCAATCTTACACAATGTTGACCATCTTTTTCACTCACTAACTTATCAGCAAATAAATTTAAACATGTTCAACTATGATTAGGCTAGATAGCTGAATAAGACACTTGAGTACTAGTAGCGACATTCAGACTTGCGCGCTTTCCGAAAGACTATTTTTTGTAACATGGGGCCTTTTTTCTATTTTTCAACCGCCCTCTTTTCTATCTTCTATTGTTTTTTACTTTTCTGTTTTATCTATTTTTCAAATAGTGGTATATACAATGAATGAAAGTGTTTCAAACTCATAAATCTTGGAAATGACGAAATTTAAGCATCTTATCCTCGTAAGGATCTCCTATCACTCTTGGCCCACTCAACTCTTGAAAAGAGAAATTTGGAAAGTTTTCTCTTTCTAACATGACATAGGGATTCATGCAAGAATCTCTGAACAAACCAGTATCTTCCCGTTGTACCTCTTTGTATCTCTGATTCCCACTCCTTTCTTTACTGTACATCTTCCTTAAGTAATGCATATACTCTTGGTTATTCTTGAAATAAATAATGACATCATCAAGGTATGCAAAAATGCAGAAATTCAGGACTGGAAACATGGCTGTGATGAGCATATTTTTGATATCCGGTGGTTTTGTGATTTTGAGCTTGAAACTAGAATTACTTCCAGCATACTGAAAAAAATCTTTGGGCTGTCTACTTTGCAAGGGAATTCTTTAACTATAACCTGGAACATCATCTTGCAAAAACATATGGTTAAAAGCACCTTTTATTGGGATATCATGGTTTTGAATAGGAAGAATAAAATTTCTGTTATAGGGATGTGCACTAGTGTTTCTAAAATCAAAACAGACCCTATGACCAACTATTTTATCTTTGATTATTACTGATTGGTTCAGATTGTTATATTTCCTTTTGTCGAAGTTGTTTCTTGAAGGAGTGGCATAGTGTTTTCCCCGGTTTTCCCTGTAAGAAATGGTATTATGCATGAGATTGCTAATTCTAGCATTTCTAAGTTTTTGGTGAAAAGACAGAATATGAGCCAATTCAAGTAACTCAGGTATGTTTGGACTACAGCTATCATCTCTGCTCATAAGAAATTTATCAGGCATTTTTTTCTGGAATTTGAGCTGTTATGGCTACGATCAAAGTTTCATTTGCAGTGGAAGAGTTATGTGCTGGTAAGTCTTTGAGGTATGGTAGAAACATTAAACTTCCCTGCTCCTGAGTTCCAAACAGGTTTTTGATATGTAAGTCTTCTAATGCCTTTACCCTAAAAAAATTTCCGAAGGTTACTGTTGATGTTTGACTGAGGTTCGAGCAATTTGCTTGATAGTACATGAGGGTTTGTGCTTCTTGCTCTATTCCTATTTCAGAAGAAACATACTTACTTTCATCAAGACATATTTTTTTATGATCGTGGTAGTTTTGAGTATCTAGTTCATCATAGAGAACTAGGGGAAGCTGATGTGGTGGGTCTAAGTTTGCCTCAGTTTCTTCTGACTGTTCTTCAATGTCCTCATCAGTATAGAGAATACAAGATTTTAGGTCGGAATGCACGGAATACATTGGAATGTTATCTGGCCTCTCTTGGCTACTGATCCTGTATTTCATGTGTGACTCTCGATATAGTATTCTTGTTTGGTCAAACACAAGAATGGTGGCGAAGGACATATCCAGTTGAATATTCCCTTGGAGCTTGGCTCCCCAAGATCTGGATAGAAGCATTCCGTACTTGGGAGGAATGTCTGCCACTACTATGTCCATGATTATATGTTTCGCAGGTATTTGGGCCAGACTAAAACAAAGATATTTGATCAAACCTAGGCATTTGACTCTACTCGAATCAAATGAATACAAGTCTTTGTATGGTCTTGTGATTTCCAGGCCTAGTCTTTCCATTACAACCTTCGGCATAAGATTATGCGAGGCGTCGGAGTCTAGCATGACATTGTGAAGTATTTGGTCGTGGATATTTAAACTGATGTAAAAGGGAAGAGTGGTTCCCTCTTGGAATTTCCCTTCTACTTTCGGACCAAACAACACTTCAGGAGTGTCATTAGCTAGATTAAGGGTGTTGGCATCACTTCCTATATTCAAGACTTTCAAAACTTGGGACTTGTAAGAGTTTTGGGTGATAAGCTCGGTAAGAGGCATGGTGATCTTTATCTTGGCAATCTCGCCCTCAAAACTAAAAGGTAGCTATAGTTTAGATATATTTGTTTCAGCTTTTTCAACCATGACCTTCTCTATGTTATGAGTTTGCTGGGTCTGTTTCGGGATTTTTTTTACCACAGCCACTTCGGAAATCTTTGTGGAAGTACTAGGAAGATCTGAATCAGGATTAGTTTGGGTAACTCTATCTTTGTTTTGTTCATTTTTCCCGACTATGATTTTGTTGCTGTTGACTGCTTTCTTAAAAATGGTATCAGGGGTTTTAGCAGTAACTGAGCTACTTTTCTTGGAGTTGTCTTGATTTTTCCTGCTTCTAAGGTCATACTGCTTGTGAGCTTCTATTATGGCATTCTGGAAATCTATGGCAGGATCCTCGGGATCTTCATAGTTGGTTTCATCCTAATTCGGAGAGAAGAATGATTGTTCTTCTTCTGTGAGATACACCTCACTCGCATTATCAGATCCTATGAGGTTCAAATGACTTTCATCAATGGGTTTTGTATCCCTATCATATTCTTCCACATAATTTTCATTAAATGGTGGCCTAATTTTTTGGTCATTTTCCCTTGGTCTGTTTTGAGGCTGTTCCCTCCTAAAATTTTGGTTCCGGTTTCTGTTTGGAGGATTTGGCTGATTGTCCCTAATAGGGGCCCTTTCATATATATTTTCCCACATTTTGGCCATGGTCTTGACTAAATCATCTATTCTAGGATCTAGGGAAGGAGATGAAGTAGAGACCTCATCTCTATATGTTACTTTTCTTTCTGATCTAGTCCTAGCTCTTTTTTCTGCTAAGTTTGCTTCTGCTTTTATGGCTACTTGTTGCATTTCCTCTAGGGTAGGGGGATCCTTGTCTCTTAGCTGATATGTCATGTCTGGATCAAAACCCTTGGGGAATTTTTCCAAGGCTGAACCAAGTGGGGGTTTGAAGTGAGGTGGGAGGGCGTTATACGCACTGCTAAACCTAGTGCAGTATGCCTCGACACTTTCCCCATTTTCCCGTTTTAGATTGTTATATTCTGACAGGATTTGAATGGGGTTCTTTCGGACTTCCCACTTGTTTTTGAAGACTTGATATAGTTCTGGGATGTTGTGGATGCTGTTTGGAGGCAAGCTCTTAAACCATGTTTTGGGTTCTCCGCCCAGGCTTTGGGCGAATATTCTCATTCTAACGGTTTCGTCTTGTACTTCCAAGTATTCAAAAGCATTGCTAATCCTACTCACATGCTGTTGAGATGTGGCAGTCTCTTCTCCGGTAAAGTGTGGGATTTTGTCTTGATAGTGATCTGGTAAGGGAGCGAAAGGTAGTGGCAACACCAAAGGTGCGTACCAGGCTGCCATGATGGGAACTAATGGATGATGTACAAGATGAGGGCTTGTAGGTTGGGCTGAGGTGATTTGAACAGTTGTGGTTTGGGTGGGTGTGGCGGATGTACTTGGAATAATGACTTGGTTTTGAGCAGATATGGGATGGAATGAGCCAAAGTGATGGAGAAGCTGAAAGTTGGGAGGTGTGGTAGGTGAGGCTTCTCTGCTAGGACTCTGTGGCAGATCTAGGGGTTCAAGATCGTCAAAGTTTATCTTACTATGTGACTTGCTTCTGAAAAGAGTTTTTGCTGATTCTAAGTCAAAAGAGGAATCTGGCAAGGTAGTAAGATGTTCAGGTACTGATCTTGTTTTACGGATGGACCTATCGGTAGCTATATTTTCAGTTTCGGAAACTTGCCACAGAATCTTCTCTGGGTCATCTACTATGATAGGGGGATTTGGGTCTGGGTGAGACCTGGTGTAGAGTCTTCGTGAAGCCAGATTTCGAGTCTAGAGTTTAGAGAGGGTGGTATTTGTGAAATTTTCGGATGGATGGCCTCTCTAAGGTTATACTAAAGTGAAGGATGGTCAAAACCAAAAGTATTAACTAGTGGAGTCGCCAGGTGGATTTTATGAAAACTATGGTCCACCACCAATACTATCAAAGATGCTTGGGAAAAAGTTTTAAAGCAACTTTGAAATGGGAACTTGCGAAGAAGAGTGATTCACTTGGTTTCAACAGTTTGCTAGGCTGTATGGACAAGCTAATGGTTCTCTTGGCAAGAAGGTTTCTGCTTATCTCCTATGTTTAGGTGAGGCTTTTCTGAATCGCTAAGTTATACTTAGTTTTGTCACTGATTACAGAATTTCCATCCTAAGTTTAAGTTTTGGAAGGATGAGTTAGCAGAAAGGTATGGTTTATGAAATTTTTAGTCTTTTATGGAGTTTTTAGGCCTACTGGAGGCTAGTGGAGTCGCCAGGTGGAACTTGGTTTTTTTGAGATATATGTGTATGGTCCACCACCAGTACTGACAAAAACCAATCTAAGGGAGTTTTTTGGGGTTTTTCTAAGTTTTTTATGTGCAGCCTATGGATGTAAGAGTGTTATAAACTTTATTAATCACTTTGCTAAGATGGTGAAAGAAAGAGTTTACTCTGAATGATTCTAAAGGCTGATGGTCTAAGTTAAATGTTGAAGGACTAAAGAGTCTATAAGAGTTTGCTAGACGGTCATGTACTCAATAGGTCCCACCGTGATCGCCATTATGTTAGTGAGCGGTGGGATAGGTCAATCAGATAGTAATCTAGAGTTCGGTAAAACAGTAAGGCCTACTGGAGGCTAGTGGAGTCGCCAGGTGGAACTTGGTTGTTTTGAGGTATATGTGTATGGTCCACCACCAGTACTGACAAAAACTAATCTAGGAATATTTTGGGGTTTTTTCTGAGTTTTTATATAGTCCTAAGGTTTGTAAGAGTGTCCTACAGCTGAGTCATTATTTTGCTAGGATGGTGAGACTACCAGATTCTACTCTTCTAAGTTTGACTGAGATTTTGAGAGTTCGTAAGGGATACCTAGGATGTCTTGACTCAAATTCCCACCGTGATCACCATTATGTTAGTGAGCGGTGGGGTAAGTCAGCCAACTAGTATTCTCAAAAGTCTCTAAAGATTAGGGAAACTAAGTTTGTTTATTACTCAGGGTCCCACCGTGATCGCCATTATGTTAGTGAGCAGTGGGATAAGTCAGCCAGCTAGTATTCTCAAAAGTCTCTAAAGATTAGGGAAACTAAATTTGTTTATTACTCAGGGTCCCACCGTGATCACCATTATGTTAGGTGGCGATAAGGTGGCTCAATCGGATAGTAACCTATAGTTTGGTAAAATAGTAAGGCCTACTGGAGGCTAGTGGAGTCGCCAGGTGGATTTTTAGTTGTTTTGAGGTATATGTGTATGGTCCACCACCAGTACTGACAAAAACCAATCTAAGGGAGTTTTTTGTGTTTTTTTCTGAGTTTTATGTGCCTATGAGGTTTGGAAGAGTTTCCTATAATTGAATCATCATTTTGCTAATATGGTGAAAAAGCTAGCTTCTACTCTTCAAACAATGCTTAAGTTTTCTAAGTTTGAATGAGACTTCGAGAGTTACTAAGGAGTACTTAGATTGTCACTAACTTGAAAGGTCCCACCATGATCGCCATTATGTTAGGGTCCCGTGATTTGGCTGATTGGCAAGCCAAATGACAGTGTAACAACAAACCAAGCTTTGGAGCCCAAGGACCTAGCCTTCCTGGACTCGGAGAGGGCTCTCTCTAAATGTGTAAGGGATATCTGTGTGTTTGCTTATTGTGTTCTGATTTTAGGCTAGTTATGAAGTATGTTTTTGGTTTTGGTTTTTTAAGTTGAGGATGAACTCATCAAAGATATGTATGATAGGTAAAAACATACGATCAACTAGAAGGTAAATAAAAAGGCATGAAGAAAGCAGGATTGCATGACACAAGGTCATGAAGGGCCGATTTGATTCAAGGTAGAAAGGATCTTTGGGAAAAATGGAGTAAATGGACATCAAGTCAGGAACAACAGTGAGTTTCAAGCATAACTAGTTCAGATAGCATAATATAAACATGGTAGGGGCAAACCACATTAATCAAGTAAAATGTAACTATAGTTTTCAATCAATACATTGGGAATAAACATTTAGTTTACAGAAGTATATATGACTTAACTTGGGAAATGGCTAATGTACTGGGAAAAACACTTAGAAAGACAAAATTTAACTTTACTATGTCAAACGTTCTAAACATGACTTCAAGTTATTGGGCACTTTGAACAACAAGATTTGCATAGTTTTAGGCAAAGGGCTAGATCGAAACTAGGCCTCCTTGGTTCAACAAAATGATAATCTAATCAGTCAAAGAGAAATTTCATGAATGGAACTATAGTTGCTCATAGTGTTGTAGCAATGTATTTGGCAAGTACTTTGGCATGTATGTTCTCATGAATGAAATGGGGCTACCCATATCCTAAATTATTAAAGAGCAGTCAAAAATTCTTTAATGTTACTTAGGAAGAAGAAAACAAAGAAGCTATTAAGAAACAGGAAATTTGAGGTGCCTCCATGGGAATATCTCAAATTTGTTCTCTACTGATCTATAGCAAGCAAGAAATATGTATTCATGAATGAAAACTAGAAGACAACAACAAAGCAAGAGACACTATACCATTCTACCAAGTCATGGAATCCAACAACAATCCTTTTTCATTCATCCAAGAGCATCCAAGAGGCAATCCAAAAGCATAAGACAAGTATTTCTTCCAAAGCTTATATGACCATATATTGCTTCTCTTCTCAAGTTCAGCCTTGTTTACAATGAAAGCCTTTGGAATAAATAGGCCAAAGTGAGGAAAACCTCATGGTTCAACTTGCTATCCTATTGGCCTAATCAAAATATCTGATCTTGTCCTTGAGGCTTTGCAATGCCCAAGTCTCAAAATATCTCATAAAATATCTAAAAAAATGCTAAAAAAGGAAAAATAATTGACTTTGCATCATTTTTCTTGTGCAAAAATAGCTAAACGCACATTTGGAGAAAGCAATTTTTAAAGGTTCAAATTTTACAAAAATATTCAAAATTTACATCAGCAAAAGGTCCCCTGACTTGCTGGCAACATTTGGCAGCATTCCCGATGTCGAAACGAGGCTCATGATAGCTCGTTGGAAATATACGAGTGTCTACTTTATGGAGCAACTGAAATTTTCTCAATCTGATGCCTGTAAGTCCTCCAAAACTAAACATGTGTGTAAAAAACCAAAAGTTACAGTTTGCTGATAGACTGGGAAGAGTGTGCAAAAAGCGAGAATTTTTTGCCACTTTGGGGGAGAAAATGATCTCCGAATGTCCTGAAAATCGCTGAATGTGTGCTCCTGAAATTATGGCATCTAATGATACCATTCTCCTCCTTTGACGAATCCCCAAAATGAAATGGCGAATTTCATGAGTTTTGACCAAAAACTCGAAAATGCCAAAAAACCAAAGTATGTCAAAATTTGCCCAAAATTGGTGTGTATGACCCTCAAGGGTTCTTAGAAATATGTTCTGAAGAAGAATCTAAAATATGAAGTCCTGATGTGTCTTTCTTCACTTTCCTTGCCAGACGCTTCCCTTTAGCCTCCTTTAGCTTTTCTTGGGCAGCCTTTAACTTGCGCCGGGCAAACTAATTTAACTTCTTGTAATGCCTCGTCATTCTCCTTTGCAGCTCTAGATCCCTGTTTTCCCTCTCCAACTTCTTCTCCAAATGGTCATTTACTATTTCAAGCCACGCCTCCTTATTGTTTTCTATCTCCTATTCAAACAATGTTGTGAGAGGGGTGGATTGGAAAAGGGCATTTTCCTCCTCCTTTTGTTTCTCAAGGGATTTTTAAAGCCCTATCATTTTAGGCCTTTTTCGCCTAGGCTAGTCATCTTCTTCACTTTCATCAAAGTCGCCTATGAGCTCATCTATCCTTGCTTGGGCTTTGGAGGCCTCTTTCTTGTACTTAGTCACCCTTGTCTCATAGATGGCCATATGGACACTCATTTCCTGTTTTGGATCTCTAGAAAATGATTGAAATTCCTTGCCCTATGAAGATCACCTTTTAATGCATCAATTTCTCTCTCTTTTTGGATCAAGAGGTTTTCAAGAATGCGGGCCTCATTATCACTGTCATCACTTGGGATTGGGATGATATTGGATGCACTCTCTCGCTCATGACCTCCTTCTACCTTGCCCTTCCCTTTGCTTTGGGTGGCTATTCTAGTGCTCTTCCTTTTAGGCAGATTAATGAGAGGCTTCTTAGGCAATTTACCTTTGCTTCGAAGAGCTTTTGTCACATTTGGAGTGACCACCCTTGGCACTATTTTCCTAGCTGTCCGAGACTTTGTCTATTTAGGAGAGGAAGGCATGATTTCGTTACCTTTTTCATCTTGCTTGTCATCCCCTTGAATTTGCTTTTCTTCTTGAGGCTGCTGTGTATCTTGAGGAGGCTGCTGTGCATCATGAGGAAGCAGCTATGTGTCTTCTTTAGGCTGCCCCTGCTCCTCAATATCTTGCTGTTGTTCAGCCTCACTTTCCTGTTGCCCTTGGTCATCAATACCATGCTGCTGACATGTCTCAATTTCCTGCTCATCCTGTTGTTCAAACTACTGCCCTTGGTCATCATCCTTATGCTGCTGTTCAAATTGCTGCCCTTCCTCTCCTTGATGTTGTTCATCACCACTGAGTTGTTGTTGTTCAGCACTCTCCTCTTCTTGTTCCTGCTGCTGCTCACCATCACCACTGTCATGATGTTGTCCCTCATCCTCAGTTTGCTGCTCTTCATCTTTTCCTTCATGTTCATGACCTTCCTCCTCTTGCTGGCCACTTGCCTCTCCTTCTCCATGCTCTTTTTCCTGTTCTGTAGTGAATTGGAGCTTTCTAGGAGTAGGCCTGCTAGAGGAAGGTGAGGGGCGATGAGTAGGCGATGTAGGAGATGTATGGACTGGAGGGACAGTGGAGAAATCCGGGTGACTGATGAAAACATCCCAAGAGACCCCTCTCTTCTCAAGATGGTGAAGGACGATGATTTTGATGAGAGAATGATGGAATAGAGAGGCTATTTGCTGTGATGGAGGCTTCTTTTGGATAGAGGAGGCCATTTTCTCAATGCTTTTGCACAAGAAGAAAGGAAGATTCAGCTGCTTGGTTCTTGTGAAATGCATCAACAGTCGGATGTGATATGCATAAACTCGGGAGAATCTCCCCTCACAAGTGAAATATTTCATGATAATCTTCATAAGGGGGGCATAGCTGGCTAAAAGATAAGAGAAAGGAAAAATAACAGTGCATGCTTCTCTGTGTTCAGGCTTGAGGAAGGGTTTGTAGTCATCTAAGTCCAAATAGCTTTGTTTGAACCATTTCTCGCCAATGTAGGGAATTTTAGTAGCTTTGGATATGGATCTCGGGGAGAACTTGAAATAAAGGCCTACCAATTGAATTTTTTTGTCTTTGAACCTCAAGGCACACAAATGTGTTAAAGGAGAGAAACTTTTCACTTATTGTACCCTTTGGAAAAAATCCAAGCACCCCACCTCATGAAAATTGAATAAGATAGATGGGTGTGCATTGACCTCTTCGGTGGAAATTGGCTCATATCTCTTGTGCAACCCACTCCTGCTATCTTGCCTAGGAGGCATCTTGACTTGGATGCGCTCCTGCAACACCAAAATGCTTCAAAGTTTTTGAAATGCCTTCTTCAAACCAAACTCTGTCTCAGCCTGTCAACTCACTGTTTGATAAGGCAACATTGGTTTTGAGTGTTGTGGAAAATGTCTCCTTTGGTATAAGACTCCTGTCCCTTCAAAACAATACCTTTCCACTTGGTATGCAACTAAACAAGTAGACTTCAAGAACAAAATCACAGTCAATAAAGATACACAGTCAAAATGATGTTTTCTGTGTTTTGTGGTAAGGTCACCTTGCCTTTTGGTATTTTGAGGACAATAGTATAACCTTGTATTTTAGACAAAGGAAAAAACCACAATCTTCTTAGTTCAAGACACTTCTTTCTTCTTTGTAGGCCACTTCACTAGTAGATTCAACAACATGAAGACAATCAATCAAGAAGGCAATACACAGTCCAAGGTTATTGTGTAATAGGTGACAGAGTTTATTTTGTCTTTGATGTGGTCATAAAGAAACCTGTAGCATTTAAACATCAATAAAACCCTCCTCAAACAGAACACTGCCCTCTTTATACTCCACAGTTCCTTATATCCAGTTTGACAACACCTTCGGATGCAAATGGTAGCTTACTCACTGACTCTGCTTTATGAAACTGGAAGCCAAACACTGCTTTTTATCCTTTTAACATACAGAGGAGACTTTTGGAAGGTTAAAATTCTCATCTAATGATCACTGTGTTTGAAAACTGACCTACTGTTTGACCCTTTAAACACCTTGTCTCTCCTTTCTTTCATTGCAGTTTTGAGGGCAGTTTCATGGCCCTTTCTTGTCAACAAAACTCATAAGATTTTAATGTTTCATCAACCACAGTAAATCTCGTTTTTCACACAAAATTCAAACC
This sequence comes from Pinus albicaulis, assembly GCA_034641835.2. Taxonomy (NCBI): domain Eukaryota; kingdom Viridiplantae; phylum Streptophyta; class Pinopsida; order Pinales; family Pinaceae; genus Pinus; species Pinus albicaulis. The sequence continues at coordinate 391,298,866 of CM076575.1, forward strand.
TATGGTTTAAACTATGATTTTTAACCCTTTCACTCTGTCTTAACAGTCTTAAAAGAGAAAATAGGCACATAACATACCTTTGGAATCGATGATGATGCTCCTCGAGGAGTTTGATCCGCTTTAGGAGTTGTTTGGAGGTGTCTTGAGTGTTGGATTTATGCGCGACACCTTTAGGAGGAAAGAACGCCGCGCAAAACACAGTCGGGTGGCTTTGTTGAGCCCTCGTGACCAGAAGCCACAGGTATGCCGCGCAGCTTCGTTTCCCTTTGTAATTTCTGTGCTCAAACGCGCCGCACAACGTTACAGGCGTGCCGCACAATCTTTAACCCTTGAAAAATCTATTTTTTTGCTCGAAACCTCCTTCTCCGGCCTCGTGAATATCAAAGAAATTCCTTGCTCGTGCTTTGGGGTTTGCACAATGAATTTGCAATGGTCCTTTGTCCCTTTGAAATGCAAAGAAAACGAAATCCCTTGGTTTAGACTTGTGAGGGTTTTTTTAAGGTTTTACTCTTTGAAATGATACCTTGGTTTGTTTTTGAAAACCAAAATGATTTTGACTGTTGACAAAGAATGTGCATGCATTTAAAGAGATTTAATAGGTATTAACCTATTCACTTTATAAAAATATTCAACAGGTTAAACTTTGTTCACTGTGCTTTCAAATTTGAAAGGTACTTATATCTGCTTGCTTAGAGGGAGACTAGCTCAAAACTACCTTGTGCCTATAGCTGCATGTCTCCAACTGATGTTTTTCTTTGATTTGGAGGTGAAACTTAATCATAACCACCCGTGCTTCATTATCATCTTTGACATATTTTTCATAGGGAAAAAGGCCTTCCTTTTGACAGTGGCATGCTCATATTGCCTTTATCGGGTTCCAGGACTTTGAAACACATATCATGATCTCTCTTGCACTCTTATAACCCTGTATACCTATTTGCAATGTCTTTCTGCAGAAAAAGAAACTTAACTGCCACTTCAAAATCCCTTTTATACCTCTGGTCTTTGTATGGTATACCTGTCTTTGTCATTTGAAAAGAGGACACCTGTAGAGGATATTTTGTGTTGCATGGGGTTTTCTTTGACATTTTGAAGGAGTTCACTTATCCCTTTTGCAACATAAACTAACATTTTTGCTCTGGATGCTTTACAAGTGATAAGGCCCTACTGTGAAAATTTTTTGACTGTCAGGTGCCTTTTAAACTCAATTTCTAACTGTGGGTGCAAAATGCAGTTGCATTTACTCAGGCTCTTCCACCTCTGTCTATTTAAAAAGGAAATTCTTTAACACTTTCTCTCTTTACTCAAAATGCATTGATGAGGTACCTTTGACCTTTTTATAAGGAACATGCCTTTATTTGAAAATAGTGATATGCCTTATTGGATTTGCATGCTGCTCCAGGGCTTTGAAACTGAGGCCATAACCTGTTTATGTCTTTGTGAGCTTGTGATGATATTTGTAGCGCTTTGTTGGGAAAACTAAACTCAAGCTTCCTTTGTCAACTTATGATAAGTAATTTGAAAGACATCCTCTTATGAATAGGGAGATCAGTGCCCTTTGAAACATAATCATTATCATGTCTTTTGCCTATGTAATGACCCATCTCATCAACCACTCTTCAATTTTGTTTTGTTTGAGCTGCAGACTGTCTTTTGAAAGAAACCCTGTTAAGAGATAAGTTTAACTTCCTTGATTGGAGGTGCGGTACCGCTCTTCGTTTTACATTGATCTCCGCTTCAACTATTCTTTATCGTTTTTTACTACTTCATTTTGATCACCAACCTTGAAATCAGCTTGAATACCGCTAATGAAGGAGGTCTTTAATTATTCTTCATTTTAATTTGTCAAGAATGTTTATTTATATACTGATACGTTTTCTTATACATGGATGTTAGAAACAAAAATTTACAAATACTCACGTTTACCTTCTCTCGTCGTAATCATCACTTTGCTTCAGAAAACCCTATTCACTGTCTCACTATCTATTAAAAACAAATATGTCTTACAGTCAGTTGCAACTCTTAAAACCAAGTTTTGTCCATCGCCCTCTGCATATAGATGAAGGAGGCGCTTTGGTCTTCAAACCCTCTACTTATAAATGAAGGAGTTTCTTAGTCATGTCATATCAACAGCCTCTTGACAGTGTTTTTTATCCTTTTACTGCCCTTTCAGGATTTGAATGAGGTCGCAAGAGCTTGATGAGAAACTCTTTGCTCTGTAGCTGCATCCCAGGCTCAAGATCACACTTAGAAGCCACTGTCTTCTGATGTGGAGCCAAAATTTGTCTTCTCAGATGCTGGTATGTTTCTGTACTTGAAAGATCCATCAAACACTGTAAAAACACCTACAATCAGCTTGACTTATGGTCTATGGATTGTTGAGACTTAAGGGTGTATTAGTGGCGCGACCTACGGTTGTAACCAACTTCATTAGCAGAGTAGGAAAGTTTGTTATGACTGGTATATAGCAGATGGAGGTTTTTGGCTCTTTGATAGTTTGCCAAGGGTGAAATGCCTTAAAGCGCCACTTCCTAACTTAGGGGAGACTGTTTGAATGGATTTGGATGGTCTCTTTAGAGCTGATGGGCAGACTAGTATGGCTGAGGCTAGGTAGGATTTGATAATGAGGTTTTATCTTGTCATGGGCAGACTGAAAAGGTAGGAGGGTGAAAAAATTTTATGGGTGTTTTCTGAGTTGGAAAATTTGACAAATTTTTAGATCGGCTGTTGGAAAACTTGGTTGTTAGAACTAGTCATCACCAACAAGTAAAAAATACTGATGACTAAAATCATCATTAATGACAAGTTCATCATCATCAACCTCATTGAAACAATCTCTTCTATAAAATAAGGAATTAATGAATTCCCTTTGCTGCAATAGTTCAATCTGTTCTGCATCTGAAATATACTCATCGTACATTACTTGGCAACAATCAACTTCATTTGTCACAGTTCCATCATGTGAAATGTCTCCATCAATACCTGCATTCACACACAACTTGTCAGATGCAAAAACATAAGACCCCATGGTCTCAATTGGTGATTTGGTCACCAAATATTCTTGTTGTTCCAAGTCTTTCATATGCTTCAGAGATTCTTCAATAGTTTCTTCTTCAAATTCCCCAAGCTGTTCAACTTCCAGCTTCTAGCCAATATCATAAACTAAATCTCCTCTGCTTCCAACATGTGGGAAGGCAGAATCTTTCTCCAACTGTGCATGGACATCTTCAAAACATGTAGCTGCTCCATTTTCTTCCTCAGTGACAACATCAACAAGTAGTTCTCTCTCACCTGCTGTTCCTACAAGCATACAAAACATGTCAGATGTAAGGCTCTTGGACCCCTTTGACCCACTTGAAGCTTCAGTCTCCAAGTCCTTCTCCAAATAATCAATCACTCTGAGTATTTCATTCTTCTTCTGAGCATTAATCATTTTCTCTTTCTTCCTTTGTAGCCTCTGCCACTTTATCTTCTTCTTCATGAGCCAACCAATTCTCTGGCTTTCCTCTATCCTCAGTTTCAATCTGTTGAACTGCTCCCTGATCTCAGCTAATTCCTTCCAATATTCTTCATCAGTGAGTCTCTTTCTCATGCCAATTTCTTTGGAATATTCCCTCACTCTTCCGCTGTGGCTTCTCTGAGAACCTTTGCACTCTCTGCTATGGTTGTCAGTAGCCATATTCTTCTCTAGGAGTTCTTCACTCACAAGCTGCACCAAGCCTTTGCAACAACAAGCTCTCTTGCTGCAACTTACCTCACCAATTCCTTCCTCTGGAACTGGCTTTTGGCAAGTACTGGTCCCGTCTTTGTTGGAACCTTTTGAGCACTCTCTTCTTCTCTCTAGGCTTAAATCTGCAACTTATATCAAGAACACCTCTGCTCTTCTTTCATCCAACCTTAGTTGGGAATCTTCTAGGTTCCGCCACACTCTTTCTGCACTCAGAATCCCTTGCTGGGCTCTTCTATCACTGCTCTCAAAGCTTGTGATCTACCTCTTGTTGATATTTCTTCCTCAATTGCTTGCACTCTGCATTCTGCAAAAAATACCTTCCAACCAGAGTTCAAATAGGCTCATCACCTTACCTCTCAAGATCCCTGAATGGTCTTGTTCCTTTTCTCACCTGCACTGCATTTCTACCTGCTGCAATCTTTAGGACTCCTTTTTTTTTTTTTCACCTCCATATTATGCACATCTGGGCTATCAACCTTCATTGCATACTTAATAAAATCTGCAACTCTGTTAAACAGATTTAAACTTCAACTTTTCTTTCCTGTTCAGTATATGTGCACTTCAAAATAAACTTTTCAAAGAGCTAATTAAATTCTAGCTCTGATACCACTTGATGGCGGGGTAAACCCACAGTCTCATTTTCTCTGACCTTTCAATCTCTAGCTGTGCATAATGCCTTCACATCTCATTGCCAAACTAGTTCCAACATTTGGAAAACTCACACTGTTCATGTTACTTGAACTGGAAATTTCAATAAATCTGTTGCTTTTAATATCTCAATCTGAGATTGAGATATTAATTTAAATTTCCCCCTTAGTTATGAACTCCTCAAAGCATATAAAAATATTCCTTTTACAATAACCCCACAAAAAGAACCGGTCTTGTATCCAAAACCCTCAACACACTTTACAGACATACATATATCGACCACCAGGGTTTATGCGTTCGAAAGATCAACGCTCCTAAGGTTCAAGCCCTTACTCAACCCACATGTATTGCTACGCTCATACCTTCGGTTCCAACCTTACTCAACCCTCGGCAGACACATATATTAAACCATCCTCTATTAACCCCGCAAGCCTTATTTAGGCAACAACAATCAATATGTGTATACGCATGGGCCCAGCGCTAACGACCTTCCACATCTGACGGCAAAGAGCACGTCGCATTGTTCCATATGATCCTATGGATATCGCGTGAGTTAATTGCATGATCGTTAACTCGGGATGAGAGTGGTTTTCCAAAATCGCTCGGGGACACGCGTCACCCAGTGTATGGGATCACGCTGATTTCTCAAATACTGCTTACCCTACAAAGGTGGTGCGATCAAACCACTTCTGGCTTTTGAACCCGCTTCTACTATTCATTCCTTCATGGTTCCAGTTCTGTCTGCTTACTAACGTCAATCCGCTTCTTCTGCATTATAACGTTCGTTCATCTAAATGCAATATTGTTATGTAGTTCCGATGGAATCCTCATAGTCTATTCAACTCAGGTTTCTTGCATTCAACAGGAACACCCTTCTTTGTATTACCTAACACGAGTGGAACACACTATTACTTTGACAGACAGAGCTAATATGCCCTGTACACAAAAAACACGTCCGTGACTCGCTCTCCCAACAAAGCTTCAAAACGGCATCACTCAACAATCGTATCTTAATAGTAGCCCCCAGCACAGAGTCATCACACTGATTCTCATATCCCGACTTATTGGATTCGAACTCAACGACACCGAGATCAGTTACTCTTATTTAAGAGCGCATATACATATTCAATACCCAAAAATAACATCAACTTCCTCATCAGATACAGAGTACCATTCAAGCCAGCCAATTACATAGAACATCATTCAACTCCACTATAGAGATTATTCACACAGAGATTCAAGGCATTCCACACAAAATTTAAATCAATCAATACATAAATACTCAATGTATTCTCCCACAGAGTTAAACAACGAATGCACAGTTATACTGAGACAAATTTCTCATTTATATAGTGACCAAACTTACAAGATTTTAGTTGGCCAGATCTTCAATCGATTGGCCCTCCTCTTCTACCTCTACGACAGTCCTACGTAGCCTATGCAGGTCTATCGACTCTGTCATAGAGGTTTATTTTTATATCAATTACAATGAATCGATTCAAATTCCTCGATGGCTCACAAACTCTTCAAATTCCTACAGTTCCAAATTAGACTAACGCTCTGACAAACGGAGATGGACTGCCTCTTCCTATGCCCACTAATCATTCGGGCAGTTACATTTTCCTCTACAAATTAACTAAATTATCTCAACTATGGATAATTTCATAGGGAAATAAAACATGAGACCCCCCCTTTACATTTATTTATGTACAAAATTTGTCTTGAGCCTAATGCCGCATCAGACTCCCCAGGTTAAAATGGTTCATGATCTCCTGATCATGTGCTTTCATCTTAGTCTGCCTCGATCCCATACTTTTTTTTGCAACTGACCATCCATTGCAGTGTTATTCTTTCACATTCCTCCTGGCTTCCATATCCTTGTCTGCATCCTTGCACTTGCTATGCCCTCACAGTCTGTGACTGTCTTTTTTTTGCTATTGTTGTTTCTCAGCTTTCTTGCTGCTGTCTTTTTCTCAGTCACCTTTATCATCAACTTTATTATAAATTCAATTTCTTGATCCAATGTGTCCTTTGACTACTGGACACCACTTCTCTTTGATTGTTGACCTTCAGTTGTGTCTGTAACCCTGCTTACTTCTCTAGTTCTTACTGCTGCCCTAGCTGCCACCCAATCATCCATACCCTCTCTGCAACAGAAAAAATCTTCCGGATTGTCATTTATGACAACTTCCTTATCCTTTGTCTTCAGCAATTCTCCCAGCAACAATCCAATCAGCTGTTGCTCTGCCATTTCACCTTCTTTTCTGAATGTTTCCTGCAAACATTCTCTCCATATCCTTTGGCCAAACACATCTTTACTATGCTACAACTCAGTTTCAGCATCTTCTTCTTGTGTCTTGGCAATCTTCATAAATTGCCTTCCTTCTTTTTGATTGACTCTAGCAGTCAAATCAAGTTCTCTAGCCATTGTATCTTTATCTTCTGTTAGAGTGAAACTCTGGTTCTCTACTGTTGTATCAGCTCCAACAGTATGCCATACAGTATTTTCCCAATCTTCTCTTGGCTATTCGGACAAGCCAATTCTTCTCTGTTACCAATAGCAACCAACTTCTGTCCATGAGATCACATGATTGTCTCATCTTCTTCCAGCTGTCCATCTTCATTCTGCAACAACTCCTTTTATTCTAAGACAACTCCAAGTGATGGATTGTCTTCTGTCATTCCTGTAAAAATAGCTAATTCATCAGTTCCAATACCCCAAGACCCAATGGTCCCAATTGATGATTCAATCATCAATTCTTTTCTATCTTCATCCCATTGTGTCTTCACATTCTGCAACCCCCAATTCTGAAATTGAGGTTCTCTCTCTTGTATTGAATCCTGTTGATTCAGCATACTCTCTAGCAGCTCAATTTCTCCATTCCATGGTTTAAAATCTTCCACGGAATTCTCCTTCTCTTTCAATTGATTGCCCCATGCTGTCAATTATCCTTCATCAACAGGATCTGCACTCATCAAACAATTGTTATAACCAAACTCACAAGGCCTCAATGCCTTTCTCTGCTCTGTCAGCATCTTAGTATGCTATCCTACAATTCTTTTCTTTTCAATCAGCACATCAGAATGCTGATCCCAGATCTTCAAACATTTCTTGAGACTATCAGTTAGTCTCTCCTCTACACCATCCTCTTCAAGGATGCCTCTCTACTCTAGTTCATAGGAATGAAATTTTTCATCTTCAATCATCTCTGTCCTTACCATCTGAACACCTTCCTAATTCGGTGTTTCTGTCCTCTGCTCTAGAACACTCGACTCATGCCACAATCTTGGCATCTCATCACAATCTTCACTATCTTCTGCTGTCACTATCTCCTCAGCCTTCATCAGAATGGAATTCTGATTTCCCATCTTTGTAAAGACTTCAGCTATCTTTCCATCACTCCTTACTTGGCCATTCGATAGAAGCAAATTATCATTATCATCATTAATGACAAGTTCATCATCATCAACCTTATTGAAACAATCTCTTCTATAAAATAAGGAATTAATGAATTCCCTCTGCCGCAATAGTTCAATCTATTTTGCATCTGAAAGATACGCATCGTACTTTACTTGGCAACAGTCAGCTTCATTTGTCACAGTTCCATCATGTGAACTGTCTCCATCAATACCTGCATTCACACACAACTTGTCAGATGCAAAAACATAAGACCCCATGGTCTCAATTGGTGATTTGGTTACCAAATATTCTTGCTGTTCCAAGTCTTTCATATGCTTCAGAGATTCTTCAATAGTTTCTTCTTCAAATTCCCCAAGCTATTCAACTTCCAGCTTCTGGCCAATATCATAAACTAAATCTCCTCTGCTTCCAACATGTGGGAAGGCAGAATCTTTCTCCAACTGTGCATGGACATCTTCAAAACATGTAGTTGCTCCATTTTCTTCCTCAGTGACAACATCAACTAGTAGTTCTCTCTCTCCTACTGTTCCTACAAGCATACAAAACATGTCAGATGTAAGGCTCTTGGACCCCTTGGTCCCACTTGAAGCTTAAGTCTCCAATTCCTTCTCCAAATACTCAATCACTCTAAGTATTTCCTTCTTCTTCTGAGCATTCATCATTTGCTCTTTCTTCCTTTGTAGCCTCTGCCACTTTATCTTCTTCTTCATGAGCCAACCAATTCTCTGGCTTTCCTCTATCCTCAGTTTCAATCTTTTGAACTTCTCCTTGATCTCAGCTACTTCCTTCCAATATTATTCATCAGTGAGTCTCTTTCTCATGCCAATTTCTTTGGCATCTTCCCTCACTCTTCCGCTGTGGCTTCTCTCAGAACCTCTGCACTCTCTGTTGTGGCTGTCAGTAGCCATCTTATTCTCTAGGAGTTCTTCACTCACAAGTTGCACCAATCCTCTGCAACAGCAAGCTCTCTTGCTGCAACTTACCTCACCAATCCCTTCCTTTGGACCCGGCTTTTGGAAAGTACTAGTCCCCTCTCTGTTGGAACCTTTTGAGCACTCTATTCTGCTCTCTAGACTTCACTCTGAAACTTATATCAAGAACACCTCTGTTCTTCTTTCATCCAACCTCAGTTGGGAATCTTCTAGGTTCCGCCACACTCTTTCTGCACTCAGAATCCCTTGCTGGGCTCTTCTATCAATGCTCTCAAAGCTTGTGATCTGCCTCTTGTTGAGATTTCTTCCTTAATTTCTTGCACTCTGCATTCTGCAAACAATACCTTCCAACTAGAGTTCAAATAGGTTCATCACCTTACCTCTCAAGATCCCTGAATGGTCTTGTTCCTTTTCTCACCTGCACTGCATTTCTACCTGCTGCAATCTTCAGGACTCCTTCTTTCTTTTTTTTTCACCTCCAAATTCTGCACATCTGGGCTATCAATCTTCATTGCATACTTAATAAAATCTGCAACTCTGTTAAACAGATTTAAACTTCAACTTTTCTTTCCTGTTCAGTACATGTGCACTTCAAAATAAACTTTTCAAAGAGCTAATTAAATTCTAGCTCGGATACCACTTGATGGCGGAGTAAACCCACAATCCCATTTTCTATGACCTTTCAATATCTAGCTGTGCATAATGCCTTCACATCTCATTGCCCAACCAGTTCCACCATTTGGAAAACTCACACTGTTCATGTTACTTGAACTGGAAATTTCAATAAATCTGTTGCTTTTAATATCTCAATCTGAGATTGAGATATTAATTTAAATTTCCCCCTTAGTTATGAACTCCTCAAAGAATATTTAAATATTCCTTTTACAATAACCCCACAAAAATAACTGGTCTTGTATCCAAAACCCTCAGCACACTCTACAAACATACATATATCGACCACCAGGGTTTATGCGTTCGCAAGATCAACGCTCCTAAGGTTCAAGTCCTTACTCAACCCACATGTATGGCTACGCTCATACCTTCGGTTCCAACCTTACTCAACCCCCGACAGACGCATATATTAAACCATCCTCTATTAACCCCGCAAGCCTTAGTTAGGCAGCAACAATCAATATGTGTATACGCATGGGCCCAGTGCTAACGACCTTCCACATTCGACGGCAAAGAGCACGTCGCATTGTTCCATATGATCCTATGGATATCGTGCGAGTTAATTGCACGATCATTAACTCGCACTGAGAGTGGTTTTCCAAAATTGTTGGACACGCGTCACCCAATGTATGGGATCACGCTGATTTCTCAAATACTGCTTACCCTACAAAGGCGGTGCGATCAAACCGCTTTCGGCTTTTGAACCCTCTTCTACTATTCATTCCTTCATGGTTCCACACTCATGGTTCCAGTTATGTCTTCTTACTAACATCAATCCGCTTCTTCTGCATTATAACTTATGTTCATCTAACCGCAATACTGTTATGTAGTTCCGATGGAATCCTCATAGAATATTCAACTCGGGTTTCTTGCATTCAACAGGAACACCCTTCTTTGTATCACCTAACACGTGTGGAACACACTATTACTTTGACAGACAGAGCTAATATGCCCTGTACACACAGAACACGTCTGTGACTCGCTCTCCCAACAGAGCTCCACAACGGCATCACTCAACAATCGTATCTTAATAGTAGCCCCCAGCACGAAGTCATCACATTGATTCTCATATCCCGACTTATTGGATTCGAACTCAACGACACCGAGATCAGTTACTCTTATTTAAGAGCGCATATACATATTCAATACCCAAAAATAACATCAACTTCCTCATCAGATACAGAGTACCATTCAAGCCAGCCAATTACACAGAACATCATTCAACTCCACTATAGAGATTATTCACACAGAGATTCAAGGCATTCCACACAAAATTTAAATCAATCAATACAAAAATACTCAAGGTATTCTCCCACAGAGTTAAACAATGAATGCACAGTTATACTGAGACAAATTTCTCATTTATACAGTGACCAAACTTACAAGATTTTAGCTGTCTAGATCTTCAATCGATTGGCCCTCCTCTTCTACCCTGTCTCTACGACAGTCCTACGCAGCCTATGCAGTTCTCTATGCAGGTCTATTGACTCTGTCACAGAGGTTTATTTTTATATCAATTACAATGAATCAATTCAAATTCCTCAATGGCTTACAAACTCTTCAAATTCCTACAGTTCCAAATTAGACTAACGCTCTGACAGACAGAGATGGACTGCCTCTTCCTATGCCCACTAATCATTCGAGTAGTTACATTTTCCTCTACAAACTAACTAAATTAGCTCAACTATGGATAATTTCATAGGGAAATAAAACATGAGACCCCCCCTTTACATTTATTTATGTACAAAAGTTGTCTTGAGCCTAATGCCCCTGCATCAATAAGGAGCAACAAAGAAAATAATGAAAACTTGGTAAGGGCTCGGGAAAAACAAGGTAAGGTGAATGCATTCATATTGCAAAGCCTCTCAATCTTGTAGACACAGAGACAGTATGAGCTAGGGGCTAGTCATTTAAACAGGAAGAGCCCTTTGGAATCAAAGAAGAGAAAAAATTAAATATATGGTAGTAGGTCCAAGAAGAGGCGCAAAAGGGATAGTGAAGACACTGCGAGGGGGAATGCAATACTGAGTACCCCAGAAGGAACAAATAGCAATCATGGACACCATGTTGGTGAACATTGTAGTGCTACTACCAAGAGATATCATCATCATTCTCATCATCACCATCAGAGAAAGAAGGAAATGGACCATATGCCAGAGGAATTTAATAAATCCAAACCACCCTCATTCGATGGAGAGATGAAGAAATGTGAAGAGGAAGAAGCTTGGTTTCTTGGTATAAAGAAGTTCTTTAGATTCCATAGTTATTCCGAGAACATGAAAGTAAAGGTAGACACCTATAGCCTGAAAGGAAAATATTACATATGGTGGGAATATTTGAAGAATGTTAGAGCCATAAATAAAGAGGGTTTTAGTTGGAATGAATTTGAAAGACTCTTCAAAGAGAAATACTTATTTGACACTTATTATGACAGAAAGGTGAACGAGTTATATGAAATCAAAATGGGGCAAATGATGAATGATGAGTATGTAACCAATTTTCTGGAATTAATAAGGTATGTGCCATATCTTAAAGATGAAGGCAAAAATCCAAAGGTTTATCCATGATCTGCCTCCATCATTCATAGACCAAATTGAATTTCTGGAACCTCAAACATTGAATGATGCCATTAAAAAAGCGAAACACTGCTATACTCAATCAAAGTGCAAGCCATAATTTAAATTCGATTGGAAGTAAAAAATAAATTCCAAATTTAAGGGAAAAAGGAAGAAAACGACTAAGGAATCACATATTGTCCCTGCTACCTAAGAGAGTCAATGAAGGCTCGACACTAAAGGAAAATATCTTTTAAATCAAGGAGTCGAGATTTATGGGATGGATTTGTATAAGTGTTATGTGTGTGGTGAAAATAATTTGAGATGGAATTTCCCACAATGTAAGGATGTTGGCCCGAAACTGCACAAAGCAAAGGAATCAAATATAGTGAGAGTTGTTGCAAATGGTATGCCCACGATCTACACAACACTAGACAATTGGTAAGTAGATTATTAGGATTTTGTAGTTGATATGTAAGGTAATATTTGAAATCAAACAATCTAATTTTTTATTGACCATGAATCTAATTATAGTTATGTTAGACCTGAGCTTGTGAGACAATTTCAATTGAACCAAGATCCACATGAGGAATTATGGCTAGTTTAATTAGCCAAAAGAACAAAGAATAGGGTCAAATATTGGGTGAAGGTTTTCCCTATTGAATTAAATGGGATGCCAAGATTGGAAAATATCAATATGTTACCAATGGGTGTGTACAACATGTTGTTAGGAATGGATTGGTTGTATGCACACAGAACCAAATTTGATAGCAATTGAGTGCCTGGATGAGCATGGAGAAATAAGGATATGTCAAGGGAAGTGAAATCCTACTTTTGTAAGGCTAATCACATCCATGCAAGCAAAGAGAAGAAGTGGAAAGTTTCCATTTTTTTTTGTACGCATTTCCAACTGTGAAAAATCCACTAGCAATGTTGAAGAAGAGGAGAGTGAACTATTGAAGCAATATCCTCTATTGCAGCATTATGTAGATGTATTTCCAACGAAATTTCTCGGATTACCTCCTCATATAAAGGTCAATTTCTCCATTGAATTGATGCTTGGAGCAGCACCAATGTCCAAGGAACTATATAGGATTAGTACACCTGAAATGGTGGAGCTAAAATTGCTGCTTAAGGAAATGTTGAATAAAGACTATATAAGGTCGAGTGTGTCTCCATGGGGAGAAACAACCATGTTTGTAAAGAAGAAATATGGTACACTCAGATTATGAATATATTATAGGTATGGAAAACAAAGTGACCATTGAGAACAAATATACATTGCAACAAATTGATGATTTATTTGATCAGCTAAGAGGACTAGAAGTATTCTCCAATATTGAATTAAGGTCGAGCTATCATCAGGTGTGTATAAAAGATGAGGACATCCATAAAATATATTTCAGAACAAGGTATGGGCATTATGAATTTGTGGTAGTTCCCTTTGGAATTACCAGTACACCTGCAACCTTTATGTGCCTTATGAACAATGTATTGCGCCCTTATTCAAATAAGTTTGTTATATTATTCATGTATGACATTTTGGTTTATTCAAGGACCAAGGAGGAGCATGAAGAGCATTTGAAAACAATATTGCAATTGTTAAGAGAGAATAATATTTATGCAAATATTAGTAAATGCAATTTCTTCCAATCAAAAATTCATTACTTGGGGCACATTTTCTCAAGGATGGAGTAATAGTTGACCTAGAGAAGATTAAGGATATCATGGAATGGACAACAACAAAGAATGTGGTTGAAGTTAGATCATTGATGGGGCTGGAAATATACTACAGAATAAAAATAAAAAACTGCTCCGATATAGGCCACCCAATGACTTCCTTGCAGAGGAAGGGAAATAATTTTGAATGGACATTTGATTGTGCAGCAAGTTTTGATCAATTGAAGTAGTTATTGACCAATGAAATAGTATTAAGGATAGAATATCCTAAAAAGGATTTCATTGTGCACGTAAAAATTCCTACAAGGAGTCACTCAGTGGAGTGTTGATGCAATAATTTCAAGTGGTGTGCTATGAATCGAGCAAGCTAAATGAACACAAACAAAACTATGTAATTAACGATATGGAATTAGCTACCATTATTCATGCGTGGGACGTTAGGTCCCTATAATACTAGTGTATCCCCTTATTGTTATTTGTGTGCCCATGTAATCTCCATATTTCTATTATTATGCCCCATAGAAGCCCACTATTGTTATTATTGTGGCCTTACATTATTTTTGTTATGTTGGCTTTGCTTATATTGTGACCCCTTAGTCTGATATATATAGAAAGGAGGTTTTCTCATTTGAATCATCCAAGAATTTTTCATTTATGTAATGTAAAGGAGGTTCCCCCCTCGAAGAGGATATTTTCTAAGTCATTGATCTATTACTTCTATTTTTTTGTGAGCTAGTTTCATAATATTTGGTAGCAAAACTTTGGATTCTAGGTTTTTGCTTCTTCAAACGGGCCATCTTGGAATTTTAGCTATAATTTATTTTTTACAAAGATTCATAAGCTGAAATTAAAACCACATGGATTTGAAATACTAGAGAGCCTCGTGTATGAATTTCATATCTTGGCTCACTATATTGTCAGAGATGTGATCTGAGGAAGTTAGGGTTTCTGCAGATTTCTAAATTTTGTCTCAAACAATTGACTGAGGTAAAATCGTCATAACTTTTGTTTCAGGCATTGGAATTGAATTCTGTAAAAAGTGGATAAAATATCACGGACTGCAGTTTCTTTTATATCAATTTTGGGGCCGAAGGTCGAAACAGTGACACGTGGAAAGTCGTACATTTTTTCTCTACTGAACCTGTCCATAATTAGGTCATTGTGGGATATCGGGAATAAATTTATCTTGAAGAATTAAAATTAAGTCTAACCTGTGGCATTGGAAATAAGACTCAGAGGGATAATACAAGACTGAAGTTCAAACCTTGGAGATCGAAAATTACAAAGATACAACATATTCAATATCAAGCTCCTACAAAGTAAGAAAATGGTGTGTATTTTTTAAAATTTGTATAAGTTTTGTTTGAAAAAATTAGTTTGAAGTGATTCAAAGGGAATAATGAAGCATACATATCATTAATTCATGCTCGGAAGAAAGAAAATTGAAGCACCGAATAAACAAGCCAAAATATCTACTATGATGCATGGAGAAGAGGAAGAAATGTAAAATGATATATCAAAATTACGAGACCAAGTGCAACAAATGTCGCTCGAAAAAAAAGGTAACATAAGCTAAGATGGATGGTTTGAATAATGGCATGGAAGCTAAGATGGAGGGTTTGAAGAATGGCATGGAAGATAATATGCAGGATTTGAATAAAGGCATGGAATATAAGATCGATGGTATGGAAGAAAAACTTGAAGGTTTGACAAAGTTGCTACAAGAAAATATTCCTAATGGCTAAAAGGTAGTAGAGGAAACTCATGATGAGAAAAAAATAAATGTTAATCATGATTTCATAGAATCTAATGTTAGATTGAAGACCCACCATATTCCAAAGATCTATATGAGGAAGTTTGATGGCAAGGATCCTGTAACATGGATACTACAGATGGAGAAATATTTTGATCTCCATAATGTGCAAAACACACAAAAGGTACACATTACAATTTAATATTTAGAACCCAATCATTTTGTATGGTATTGATGGATTTTCCCTCATAAACAAATTTTCACTTGGTAAATTTTTATGGAGGAAATGATAGCACATTATGAGGATACAAAGAGCAACACCTTCTTTATCCAATTGATAAATCTCAAACAAAAGGGTTTAATATACAGTTTAAAATAAGCCAGTGGCTAAAATAAGGATAGGTGTTAGGTTAGAAATTCAAAAGAGAAAATGATTTAATGGTTTGCTAGTCCAAATGCACCTTCAAAACAAGAAGAAAAATGTTAGATGATTAGTTTGGGTAGTTAGATATGCTAAGGAGGAAAAATGGAAGGAAAATGTGAAATTTATTCTACAAAGTACAACATCAAAAGTGTATTTTCCTATGCTGTAAGAAGAAAATAAAAACAGAGAGTGTTTGCACTCAAAGGTTTGAAAAAGGAATCAAATTCTAAATTTTGGAACTAATTTATGTTCCAAGTCATTTGGGCATATTTTATGTTTAAATTTTATCTTAAGTTCCAAAGTATTAATATTCCCTTTGTTCTAACTTCCAAACTCTTGCATTCTCTTCTATCCTAAATTTTATACTACTCTCCGACATACATATTTTATAACCCCACCATCCCATCATCACGTTGCATCCACGGCTAACCATCCTGCACATTTCTCGACATCTCCGCTCATCAATTCATATCTGACGCTCCTCCACCCTTTTCGCCCCCCCCCCCCTCACCCTCCGAACTTTAACAACAGGGGGGGGGGGGTGGTCCGAAATGGGAGGTATCCCATACCGTCATTCCTGATACGTGTCATGACGAGAAGAGTTCACACCCCCTCCCACGCCAATACCACCGACCACCTTCGAACCCCTCCGAAAAGCAGTTTCCGCCATCAACCAAACCACCGCATTCGTTTGACCGTTACCAATGCTACTGTGCCACATCCACCATCATTTTTCCACTCCACCCTATCACGTCTCTTCCCTCTAGCAACCCGTTGTGCCATAAATGGTTGGGACGTTATCTAATGGACCCACGCCAACTCAACAGTCACCCCAATTACATGTTAAAATAGAAATTCACGCCAGAAGTCGAGTTTTCTTTGCTCATACTGTTAAAATTGCAATTATTTGATTCACAGGAAGAAACAATCAATCCTTATTGAAGGGAATCCAATGTTCATAAAAATAAAGTCGGTAACTCACAAAAACTCTTGTTACGGATTCTTATCAGTTCTTCAGCTCTATTCATGCTTCCCCTTCTATTATTTCCTTTCCCTAGTGCTAATCTATATCATTTTCCCTTCTCTACTCCATTTTTCTTGCATCCCATTATTCATTGCAGGCTGAGAAAGAAGATACAGAAGACAAATCATGCCTCCCAAGGCAAACCAACAAACTTTCAATGCCATGGTCTATCCTCAGGTAGACTTAGATCATATCCCTCTGGCTAACAGAGACTACAAAATCCATGAGACAGATTCAGACTTTGACTTGTTCGATGTCTACTGTTGGCTCGAGGATAAGATCCTTGATGAAGCAGATGATATCAGCCTGTGGGAGACCAAGCTTCCATATTACATCTTTCCTAAAACCCATAGCTTCCCTGAGCTAATCAGAAAATTTCAATCATGCTATGACATTAATCGGAGAGCCATAATGAACCCTACAAGAGAAATTTTATTTTACATCAATGCCCCATCCATTCAAGAGATGATGCAGGTCCCCACTGTTGAGAATACCATTCCCTTTTCCTATGAGGCCCTGAGAGAGTTATACCAGAAACTTGACTTTGCTAGTAGGGCCAAACCTTATAATTATTCTTGGCCACAAATTCCCCAATGCCTACCACAAATCCCCATTTCCTTCATCCATATTTCCTGATAGGACCCAGCACATCATCAGTGTTTTATCTTACTTATTAGGGTAACACAATTATCATTGGGTATATGAATCCATGATTGGTTTCTTATCTATCCTCTCCTTAGATGCTAAGCCCATTGTTATGTTCAACTATGCTCAGTTTCCTGCTGATGCAATTCATGATCAGTTCCTGAAGTTACAGACATAATAGTTATTCAAATACACCTCTGTGCTGGTGTACATGTTTTATTTTTTTCAATCCAGCAAGTTCAAATTTGATATGATTAAACAATATGATGACTCTCAATCCCAATCTATAATTTTCTGGACAACTTTATTGCGGAAGGAGAAGAAAAAATATTCCTACAAGAGTTTTGTAGGCCTATTTTTTCATCCAGCAATCAGTGTACTCAACAGTACCACAGAGCCAAGGGCCAGTGAGGAAATCAAGAAGGTGATGCAGTTGACAGATCATATTAGGATAGCTGAATGGTACCTCTACCAAAACTACATAGAGATCCGAGTTTATGGCAGTGAATTGGCTCCATAAAAACTGCCCAAGTACCTCTCTATGAGAATATTTTCACTTGAATATATCAAAAAAATGATAAAAGCAGATGAGGTGCATTTTGTATCTACCAAGAAGAAATCACAATTCAGGATCAAATCACAAATTCATCCATTTATTTGCAACAAAAGAGCATCAGGGGATGAGGCAGATAAAATGTTGAAGGTGCTGAAGTTCACACATAGCTTCACTTGGTCCTATGATCCAATGGGGATCATCTCCAAGAAGAGGGTGGAGAACAAGTCTACACCCTACATTCATACCCACAGATTGGAGATAGAAAATTACATGAACCAAGAAGAATGGGTAGCAAACACCCTCCAGGAGGCAGAAGAGTAGGTCATCTCTACTTCAGGAATTCAAACACCAACTCCACAAGAAAGGAAAGCTACAGGAGTTCAAGATGAAAAAGGAAAGGAGCCCAAAAAGGAGATAGGAAGAAAGAGGACCAGGGAGGATCAAACATACATGGATATATATTCCTCCATTAAAGAATTCAAAATGAAATACATGAAGAGGGAAATAATCCGCATGGACATTGACCAGGGCAGTGAGAAGGACCAACAAACTGTCATCACAATCATAGATTCACCAGGTTCATCTCCCGCAGGTGGCCAAACAATTTTCTCAACATCCTCTGCCACTGTGCCTTTCCAACAACAAAATGTGCAGAGTCCTACATCCACTGCAGGACAAAAAGAGGATAATATATATGATACGTTCAAGGAGATCAAAATAAGGAATGAGGTTCTTAAGACCAACACATATAATCAGTTTTGGAAACAAACAAGCAAAACTCCCTCCCCTCGCTGTACTGTACAACAACCCTCCCTTTTTCTAGAATTTTAGAATAAAACTCATTTAGAAATAGGGTCCCTTTTTTATTCTTTTAATATAGGAATAAAAGACTTAGAAATAAATATTCATTGTTTTGAATGACTCATTGCATATCTTTTTTACCAAGTGTGTACAAACAAATACAACATTCAAAAACTTCCGATCTGATCAAATATAAAATACTTTATTATAGAAAATAAATCAATTGCAAAAGTCCCACGAACAGTAATCGGAAGTCGGAAATCGGAAAAAATCTTTGAGAGAAGTTTTACATACATGTTCAAAACCTCCGATGCGATTAGTCCAATCGCAAAGGATTTAAGTTATTCATTCACATATCTCCGATGCGATGCGATCAATCGCAATCGCATGATTGAGGAACTTTTAATAAATTCCTTTTGGTCAATTGAAAATTCCCCGATGCGATGCGCTTTATTATAAAACACTTTTCAAAAGGAAATAAACATTTTTTTCGCTTAAATGAGAAGAATCTCTATATGGTATACCCCACCATATTGCAATCGAAAATTAGAGAAAACCATTGATAATTCTTTTCGATTGAAACTCTTCAATACGATATACCACCATATAATCGGAAATTGGAAAATTTTGCAATCGCAATCGACAATCGGAGAAATCTACATTGTGATATCTATGTGCTATTTTGAATACTTCCAATGTGATTTATATTTAATATACTACATTCATCACATTGGAGGAATTCAAAATAGGTAATTTTATAATATTTCACAAGCGCCAAATCTCCAATTGTACGTTCAGCATTCAATAACAAATCAAATGATTATTGGTTTACGATTCTGTTTTGAATACGTGAGTGTGACCCAAACAAAATATTTAAGTGTTACACGGATTTAATAAATAATGAATCATGAACCCATAATTTTTATAATCATTCTTTTCAATTGCTTGTTTATCACGACTGAGAGCTTATTGCCTTGCAGAATCAAAGAACGCCAAATCCTTTCATTCGCAGACCAAGAGAAACAATATCAGACACAGAAATGTCGAAGAGAACAAGGAGAATGAAGACTGTTGTTGCCGCTAAGTTTGTTGAGAGTCCTACAGTCTCGAAGGAAAAACCAGTAAAGCTGAAGTTAGTTACAGATACATCATGTCAAGGGCTCGGCAGAATGACATGGGAAGGAGTTTATAATCTATTGGAGAGTGAAAACCCTAAAGTCACAATAGCAAAGGTATCAGTTCCAGATGAAGATACCTCAGATTCCGACTCTGAAATTACTGAAAGAACACTTGCGAATTCATTCCTACATCGAATTGCAGCCAGAGCAAACATCATTCCTTATTATGATGTGATTCGATGGGTCATCGATAGTGTAGAAATTAAGGACATAATCTTTATTTCGGCTTCTGGAACATATTTTGGATCATTCAAAGCAGAAGACCTCAAAGCAATGTATCATCTCCCTGATCCGCAGAAGGTCTATAATAAAGAATTTGTCAAAGAGTTTGCTGACAGTAATAAAGTTCAATCTGAACCTATCAAAGATTGGAGGAAAAATCCTGAAAAGCACAAAAATGAATCATCCGATATGTATTCATTAGATTCTCTTTCACCCCCATACTGCTATGTCACTGCTATGATGTGTAGATTATTTGGCAATAACAATTCTGCTAGGTTTTCTATACAAATGGTTCCTTTAATCCTAGCTGCTGTTAATTCCGAAATTATGGACTGGGCTGTTATTCTTTCTGATAGGATAGCTAATAGGATTCTCGAATACAGACAAGATAAAATCGCTGGAAATACCACTCCCTTTTTCTTCTGTGCTTATGTTCTAGACGCTCTTTGTTTTAATTCTGAGTTTCCCTTGTTAGGCTGGAAATGGACTACCAAAGATCCCACTTCGATTCATATATATCATAAACTCCTTTGGAAAGTTCATTTCAAAGATCATGTGTATAGAATATGTCATGGTTTCCTTATTCCATTTTTTCAAACCATTTTCAATCGCTTTCCCCCTAGATTCTCCGACAAAGCTAAAACTGACTTATCCTCAATAGGAGATTGGTTTGGAGAGGAAAAATTAACGTATGTCAGGATTTTCGGGAGTATTGTGGAACCCCATGTTCTCCCTCTTTTTGTTCCAGATAAACTTCTAGCTCAGGAAATCTCCTATCAATTGACAGTTGAAGGAATGTCCAGATCTCTGAGCAATAGTAAGAAAAGAATGTGGCCTTCGTTTCCATTCAATTGTGGACATTTTACTTTGAATGACTTCAAGCATGCAGAAAAGGAAGTGGCCAAAATAAAGGGTTTTAAATTGGCAACAATCCTAGGGAGACAGTATGATCCACAAAAGATAGCTTTTAATGTTACTTCTTCAGTTTCGATTGCTCGGTTCGAGCATGAACCGGATGAATTTGATGATTTGTTTGTTTCATTAGAGAATTTTTCTCAAGTTTATAATTTGGCCAAGTCCAAATTCCAGAAAGAAGAAATGAATAAATTTATGCTATTTAGAAGTCAAAGATTGTTGAAAGTTCCTCTAGACCAATTGAGAGTTCCTATACAAGGGTCAGAAGCAGAGGATACATCTGGCAAAACAGCAGGACAAGCATCTACCAGTAAGGCCATTACACAGTCATCTACTGGCCATCCCATTATACAGACACAAGAAGAAGCAACAGGAAATGATCCGATTATACACATTCAGAAAGAAATTACTGATGGCAAACCTGATGAAAATACTGATCAGCAATCCACAGTTCAAACAGAGAAAGAATGCAAAAGTACTGATACTAATGTGCATATTCAAAAGGAAGGTTCAAGAAGAAAAACTGATGAAATTATAGACTCTGCTGATCTTAATGTTTCATCTCAATTGTTGAAGCAGTATAATCAATTTGCTCATCAATTAGGACTGCAGGATAATCCTGAAGAGAAAAATCCAGAAGATCAGGATGTTGAAATCATTCATGAACGTCCTACAGGACAAATTGTGTTGAAAATTGAGGAAATCCCTCATCTGGATGTATTCTACAGCCCTAAACATAAGGCTGTTGTTAAAAAACAGAGAAAAAGAAAGAAAATGGATCAAGACACAATTTTTTCTTCACAAGAGGAATTCATGAGTATTGTTTATAAGAATGCTGAAGTGAATCCATCTGAGGATCTCACTAAGTTATCCCAATATGCAGGAGCATACAGTGCTGCGACAATAGATAAAGCTGCAGAGGTTTCTCAGTTGATGACTAAGAAAGACCTACATCTAACTTTACTTGAAAAACAAGCTAATGAAAATCAGCAGAAGATTGCTCAATTTGAACAGCAATTTCAAAATCAAGAGCTCAGAATTAAAGAGCTAGAAGAGCAGCTGACCACAGAAAAGAAGAAAGTTGATGAACAAGCTCTAAACAAACAGCAACAGATGAATCAAGAAATTTCAAAGTTACAAAATTTGTTGCAAGATGAGCAAAATAAAAAGATTGTACAAGAAAAGAATTTCAAGCAGCTTTAGACAAATTCAAGGATTTTCCCAAATTAAATGAATTCAAAATAGAACCTCTTGAAGCCAATAAACTGTTATCTCAGCAGTTAAATAATTTTTGTACGAAATTAACTCAAACAGAGCCATTTATTGATATCACATCATCTTTAATACAAGACATAGTTACTCTCAGGCAAGAGATTGATGATGCCGATGAAAAGATTTCTGAATTTCTTATTTGGTAAGATACAGAGAAGGGAAAAGAAGCTAATCTACCTCGGATAGAAGAAAGACATAAGGAAATCCTGTTTACAGAGTGGGAGCACCAGTTGATGAAAGCCGAGAGAGCTATATCAAGAGCTAGAAGTATGATGGGTAATATAACACAATTTATCAATGACAGCTTGTATGCATGTAATCTCATTTCAGATTGTGTTCCAGGCAGTTTACTCAAAGTCAAATAAATTGATCGCAGATGGAAAGAAGAAATGATGAATAAAAATCAACAGATCAATAAGCTTCAAACAATATCTTGGGATAATATGTGGACCTATCTGATTAAGCCACTCAATCAAAAATCAGCTATTAAATGCCTATCAAATGTTGTTGATTGTTTGATTCCAGAATTCTCCGATGCCACATACGCTGGACAGTTACATTCCAAGATGAGTCATCCATCAGAAGTACAGGAAATGTTGAAAATTTGCCACCTGGCTACATCGAGCGAGAAGGAAAAGCAATGAATCAGTTCCATTTTAAGATAGTATTTATGTTTTTAATTTGATAGATTGTAGCAGTAGTAGTAGGATTCTGTTTTCATGTAATTTCATATTTAAACCCTTCTCATGCATTGGAGAAAGGGTCCTGAGTTGTAATATTTTTGACTTGGAGATTACATTTCTGTACTCCATTGCCTCTTATATTTTATAAAGGATCACATCTAGTGATTTTATGCGGAATTATCTTTAAAGTGTTGCATTTTTGTACCTTGGATTTGATTTTGCATCAGAATTACTGGATTTGAGTATCAGATTTCATTTGAAAGCTTTCAAGATGGATAAGGTATTTTTATCTATTCACTGTTGATTTCTTTTGTCATATGATATTCGCTTTAAAATTTGCTATCATTTATATATATATTTGGTTTTCACAACGTTTCTTTAATATATCATTTTTTAGTATAATTGAAATGTTATCTTTCATAAGTATATATAGATGATATACAATGATGAATACAATATGCTAATATAACTCTGTTTAATTTCTTAAACAGAGTTATCTTTATTTGTTACTGCACAATTTCAATTAAACTTTAATACATTTTTATGGTT
Organism: Pinus albicaulis; assembly: GCA_034641835.2. NCBI lineage: Eukaryota > Viridiplantae > Streptophyta > Pinopsida > Pinales > Pinaceae > Pinus > Pinus albicaulis. The sequence continues at coordinate 391,322,526 of CM076575.1, forward strand.
ATTGTTAAATTGGAATAATTTTAAGTTGTATTCACATATGATACCCGGGTTAACTTTAAAATTTCTTTATTAATATTTAGATTAAATTAGATAGTTTCATTTTAGTTATTTAGTCCCATTTTCACTCATCCAAATCAACCCATCACCAACCCATTAGTTATAAGGAAATTGGTCCTTTCAATCCAGTCGGAGCCACCATACCAAACGGATAAGGAGCTGTCCTAAGGTCCCGACCGGGTGGTTTTCCCCAATGTTTGAAGCAGATATTTTCTAGGCTTCAACACTCCCAAAGCAAAGCCTATCTGACTCGAAAATGGGAGAATGACGACAGGTCTAATGGTCCTACTTAGAAGCACAAATTCCTTAGCCCAAAGGTGCAAAAGACTACAAGAATACCTATTTTTAGTTTGACACAAAGAACATTCATTCAATAGACCAAATGGAGATGCACAAGCAGGCAGGAGAAAGGATCTCCTCCACACTAACTAGTACAACCATGAGTCTCTCAAAACTGCAAGTGACATTATCCAACACATAGTCACAGTTGAAGGTGGAAAATATCTCCTCCATGGCCAAAGACTCAAGGATTAAATCTTTGGAGGATTTAGTGATGCAACTCAGGTACAATCCATCAAACATAGCAGTGACAAAAACACTCGTGAGGAAGAATAATGCAGACATATCTACTTTGAGGAGGCAAATTAAGATGCCAGTGACATAAGACCCTATGGCCAAGGAGATAGAAGTAATTGAAACACAGAAGGCAGAAATGTTGCAATTGATTGTCGAACAAACAGAACAAATTAATAAAATGGAGAGTGAGATGGAGAAAATGATAAAAGAAAGGAAGAAAGAAATAAGATATACAATGAAGGAAGCAATGAAAGAAGTAGCTAAGGCCATGACTCCACTACATACAGTCCCTCTTACAGTGATTCCAACACCTACAACAACAACTAGTACACCAGGTGAAGGCACTAAGCAGTTAGCTAAAACCATGGAGAACATGTCCTTGCAGACATCAAAAATTAAAAAGCTGCAAGATCAACTCAGTGACCTGCAAGAGAATTTTAAAAGGAAAGATTCAACACATGCCACAGAGTTATAGATCAATAAAAATCTAAATGAAAGTTTGCAGAAGTCCCTTCAGGAATCCTCCATTGGAAGCATGGTAGGAAGAGTTAAGAAAATTATTTGGTTGGATATAATTGAATCCATGAATGATATATGCCCATCAATTCAAATGATTTTTGAACAGAGGGATTTAATTGATTCAGTGAAAGTTACCATTGAGAAAACAAATTATAAACTTGGGGAAGAAGTCCCAAACTTCCAACAATATCATCAGATTCATGAATTCTAAAAGTAGTCATGAATTGAAACCACTGCAAATAGTAGACAGAACAACCACTATACTGGAGATAAAAAAGGTGGTGAGAAAAAAAGAGTCTAGTTACACAACTAGAGGAAAGATGCCATTAGCTGGAGACTGGAGTGAGTAGGTTTTTCAATAGGATCGAGCCACTGAACAAATGAGGATTTCCCTCCTTATTTGTTATCAATGATAAGTTGATGCCTAGGACTGATTATGTAAAAAGGCTCACAGGGATTTCAAAGGACACATCCAAGCTTACAAATATGAAGAACACTATGACTGGGAAAGCATTTTATGAAGTTATCAGCAATGATGTCTTCATACATCATGAAATTAAGCACATATTTCAATTGAGGCCTACATTTGTGAAGTACACCGAGACTTATGAAGTCTACAGAAAGATGAACAGAAATAAGATTCTGACTCAAGAGGAATGGAAAAAATTGTGTGGACTCCAGAGAGGATGACAAATCAGCATGATGAAAAAACAGACAAATCAACGAATTATCTATGTCAGCAGATCTAGTGTATTAGAACAACTCAACAGTGTCGAATTTTCTAGCACAGTAGACTGCGACAACACTGACTAACGACTTTTATAATGAGTTTCTACATCTATTAAATGTTGTTACACTGGGTGACAGTTTCATAGTGAGTTTGGACATCTATTACAAAGCCGCTACAACGCGTCCATGCATGAGACGCACCTGCCAAATTTCAGTTACCTTGTACTAAACGAACTGATTGCCATTCCGATAATGGCAATTAGTTGCAAATAGTTTCAATGTAGAATTTTATTCAGTATTAGGGGTTGGACCCTAGTTTTGTAAGTGATTTTCATTGCAAGTATTTGTAATTTTCAAGCTGGAGCATCAATAAAGATATTGGTTTGCAAGATTCATGTGTTGTGTTATCCTAGTGATGTTTTTCCTTATTCGTGTTTAATGTTCTCCCACTGTAATCTTTTCATGTGCATCATTTAAGATTTTAATTGTAAAACAAGAAATTTAGCTTAAGATTTATTGTTCATAGTACCTTAAATCTAACTGTATTTACAATTTAAATGTTTTCTTATGATGTATGTTTTAGGAATTATTAGTTTCTCTTAAATCGTTACTGAAGCATTGTTCTCAATTTCACAATTCCACTCAGTCATAAACACCAGTATTCACAGCTAGCTTGCCTTGCATTTGCTCTAGAATTTACTGCATATACCCAGCCTATTTTGACTCCATAGCCCAATGGAAACTGTTTAAAGGAATCCCTTAAATCCAACCATGAACAATCAAACAAAAACAACCCTCACAATTAATTTAACTAGCCTAATATCAAAAATCTTAAAACAAATCTAAATATTATGTAGAGAGATCCTTCTATGAGCCTAGGAGGGCTATATCCTGGGCTTCAAGTGGTTTTGATGTTGTTATTTATAATTTATTCTTTCCAATATTATAAATCATAGAATGATAATAGATGTGAAGAGAAAAGGAAAAAATATTATTATTTTATAGCATGGGTTTCATGCTCAAGGTCAATTTATTTATAGATCAAGCACCCATTGTGTGCTTCTAGGGTTTCTTATAGAATCAATAATTTAATAGAGTCATTTCCATATATAAAATACCCCATTGGGAATCTTGTAACAAGTCAAAAGAATTTATTTGAGTCAAAATTGTGTCAAGATACCCTCCAAGATCAAGTCGGACTACAAGAGATCAATTTAGCATCATGAAGGTAATATGTACCCTTGGGAAGCATATATATAATAGGAATTCAACCTCATTTTAAGTATACATCCAATATGTTATCACTAGGCTAGTACCAATTGGGCTGCTCAATTGTCAACCTAGTGTAACCATTTCAAACCACTTTGGACTGGAAGTTATCCCTTCCAGTTAGAGAGGGCTCTCTCAAAGAAAAAAAAATGAATACTCAAGGTAATATCTCTATTTCACGTGTCTAAATATTTTTTTAGTTCAAGTGATTTTGCAGGTGGAAGATGTATGAAAGGCTACCATTGGGCATGGAGTCGGCTATGGGACTTCAATCACAAGCAAATGTATTTCATGGAAGCTGAGGCAATTAAGCTTAAAAGATAGCTTTTTACAACATACACATAACACATGAAGGAAATTGAGCATAATACTATGAATTCCAAGTAATCATGAGAATACGAAGTTCATGATAATATCAGAAATGGAAAAAACACAGAAAGATAAGCTTAAAAGAAATATTAGGTCTGAAAAACACTTCTGCAACTGTATCTTAGCTTGGTGAAACTAAATTACATAGTAGTCCTCTCATCTTTATTCATCAAACCTCCTCTCAAAATCAATAAACCTCTCATTTATAGAGTGATCTCTCTATTACAAAGGTCTGCCACCTAGCTAGGCTTCAATACTGGCCTAGAGACCTAATTCAACTAGGATTACATCACTTTGAGGAATAATAGGTGTTATCACAAAATCAGACCTGATAGGCTACCAATCAAGTTAATTTTATGTAACTGTTTTAGACCAATATTTTGATTGAGGCTTAGCCTCCTCAACCTGAGAGGGCTCTCTCAAGGGTTAATGATTTTTGATAGAAATATAGATGGCTAACTCTATGTGGTATAGTAAACAGATAAAAATGAATATTGGTTGTAAATCACATTAGTAAGTTCATATTGGGCTTATGGAGTCATAATAGCTTCAGTAGAACCAAACAATCTACTTAGCATGGAAGTCAAGGCATATCAAAGTTCAAGTCCAGAGATACACATGTGAAACTGTAAAAAACACAGTTAGTTTGTCTATGAAGGAAGTCAGAGCATCAATGATGAATTCTGAGTAACATACACAAACACCACTGAAATAGAATAGTGAAGGATGCCATTAGAACAAAAAAAAATTAGAACTCCTTATGAACCTTGAGTTGGCTAAGTAGAAATTTTGTATTAAACTGAAAACAGTCACTTACAATAAACACAGTATTTTTGCTAAAATGTCCAACCCTTAGCATTTTGACTTCTTCATATTTATAGATCATTTACAACATAGGATAACCTTATCCTCATCGAGATACATCGAATTCCTACTTTTTGACACCTTGCTTAACCATGACACATGGTATTTATTACAAAATGACAGCTGCAAACCTAATGAACAGTCCTACTACAAATAGGACTGAAAATCCTTAACTCTACTCTTAACAACCTTATCTAAACTATATTACATCATTTGCCAACTGTACTCCCATAAGGTCGAATCCAGATGATAAGCTCTAGCACTTTATGACCTCAATGTTGATTTCCTGCAAACTAGGAAACTGTCCCCTATTTTCTAGGCTTAGGATCCTTTGTGTTCTTGAGACACTCTGACCACTCTGAACCCATGACTTCGAGGTTATTTGCTATCAGGAATTGAAATAGCATATGCCCAAAATCATCCTTAAGTGCCAGTTGTACAAAAACACCAACAAACTGTCCAAAACAACAAAAATAGACCTGCGCTACGAAAACATCACAATTTCGTAGCGTAGTCTTTTAACCCATTTTCCTTCAAAATTTTGGTTTCCTTTCTCTAGATTTATCTTTATATTCATTTGACACAACTTCCCTAGCAGTTTCAGGTCAAAATACATACATTTACCCTTCAAAAATTGATGGAAAAGGGTGCAAAAAGCTGCTACAGCAGTTTCATAGTGCATTTCACCCTATTTGCACTGTTTGCGCTACAAAACTGCTAAGTGAGCAATTTTGTCTGGATTTATTTTAAATTCAAACCAAAATTTTTCCAAAACTTCAGAATACTACAGGTTTCATCAAAGCAATCATCCATATGAACTAAAAACGCAACTTTCATAAGGTTTATTATTCATTTTCTATTTGATTTTGCCTTTGAATTTGTCATTCTGCATCTTGGTTTTTTAGTTTATCTTGAGACAATTTCAGTTGCAGCTCCAAATCCTCCACTTGACCTCTTAGTCTTCTATTACTGGCTCTCAAATGAGTATTGATCACTCTGACAATTTTTTCTTCCTTGATAGCTAGAACTGTCCATGTAAAAAACTGTTCTGCACTGTTTGGAATCTCTGACCTAGAACCAGTTTGGCCTTCCCATGTTGCATCCATTATTTGAAACTCTGTTCTTTCAATGCTTTGTTTTCTAGCCCTCTTTCTCATCATTTCAATCTCTTGGTTTTCTAGCTTCAATTTCTCGTCAAGATGTTCACACTCTGTCATATGTTCATTTCCCTTCATTGTCTTGTTAGTTGCATGCTCCACTATTGGTGATGAGAGATCAACCACCTCTTCAGGAACTATGGTTTTTTCAAAAAAAAATTGGATCTCCTTGCTACCTTCCTTGAGCTTCTTAGCATGCATAGTCAAAGGCTTCCTTGCTTGAAAGATAAAGGCTACATTCTCACCCTCAAATTCAATTTTTTTAGCTGACTTAACCCTTTTCTGTTTGTGTTCATCTACTCCAATGAAATCAGCTTGCACAATGGGTGATTCCTCTATATCAATTGCATGAAGGATGTCATCTAAATTTCCTTTTATCGTTGGGCTGTCCTTTGTACCTGAAACAACTAGTTTTCCCTTTGATGCCACTGCTTGGCTTCTTGTCACTCTCTGGATTTCCTGCTTGCTGGCCACTTGTTTTTGTTTAGCCTCTTTGACACATTTTGACCTCTGTTTTGCAGGTGATGGAGTTGCTGCAAAAAGAACTTTAATCTTCTCTATCCTATATTCAACCTGTTTCCTTGGTTTCAACTTCACAAACCTCTTTGCTTTTGCAATCACAGGTTGACTAGACTCTACTACTGGTGTTGAAAGAGTTCCTTTAGGTTTAGGGTTTCTAGCTGGGGTTAGGTTCTCCAATTAAAATCCATTCATAAACAAAAAGGAAGACCAATCTCTGCTTATTTTCTAAAGCTCATTCAAAACCAATAGCTTTATCAAACCATGGTGAAACAAAGATGTTTCACAACCATCAGACTTAGCTTGTACTTTATCAGAAATTTTGGCAAGGCTTCTATGTAAGTAAAAGGGAAAATCTAGTGATATCATACCTGTGAAATGCAAAAGTAGTTTGAAATGATAAGTATAAACTTTATGGTACCTTCCTTCACATGTAAAGTATCTTTGAATGTTAAACAACATCTTGGCATAGGTGTCTTTGATACAAATTCTAGGTATTGCATTGTTCAGGTCCATATCTGCGTACTCAGGTTTCATGAATTCCTTGCATGGTTCCATGTCAAACTTAAAACATTTAAACCAAGTTTTTTGTCCCCTTGGTATTTCTGTTAGAGAAGAAATGATCTCAGGTGTGACTAGCACATTTAAAATGCCAATTTTGGTAGTTGTTCCACTGAAGTGTAAGGCAAACTCTTTAGACACCTGAGTGTGGCAACCCTACAGCTTTTCACAAAACCGGAGATAGCCTAATTTGCTAAAAGCCTCCATCACTGTTTGATCCTCAACTATAGCCTTCAAATTTTCAGGCTCATATATTAAACAATGTACCCCTCTGTGGACTTTCTTCTCCTCTGCCATACTTAGAAAAACCTGTTATCTTCTCTTGAAACTGTAAAACAACCTCGCTTGATCAAGATATGAACAACCTCTCTTGAAATAAATGAACTGCCTCACTTGATGATATGGAAAAACCTCGCTCGATTATGTTGAATATAACCTTGGTTTAGAACAACCACAGGCTTAACTTAACTGCTGCAGAGCTTAGACAATTGTGTGTAGACAAATGAAAACTAGAATGACCGAATTAGGCAAGAATTTTGAATTTGAAATCTCACCTTATGACTGAATGATGCCTCTATCCTGATGATGATGGCTGTAAGATGAGTAAGTACATTGAATCTGACCTCTAACTGACTCACCATACCCTTATCCTATCATTTCTTAATGGATTTCTGACAGATTTTGGCTTGATTGACATGACAGTTAAGAAACCGCGCTTTTGTAGCACCCATAATTTATTTTTCGCAGTTTGTGCTATGAAAGTATTAGCACTTTCATAGCGCAAAACCTATTTTTGGAACTAGCGGCGCTTCAAAACGGAGGATTCTTGGCTAATTGCAGGAATTTAACCCGAAACCTAATGGAAACACTTCTAAATGTTAATTGTGAGCATTTGATCATGGAGTGGACCTCTAAAGACCTTATTTGAATTCAAATGATGACCTTTAAAGTTATAAAAACTATGACCTACCCTTAAGCAAATCCTAAAATGACTTTCAAACCTTTTTGAGACCATGATCAAAAACATAGTTGACATAATGATGTTTTGAATTTTTTTTTTTGGTTGATAACAATAGGGATATTTCTGTTTTAGTAGAGTTGGTAATAAAAAATGACTCTATGATTATTAATTACTTAAACAAAATTTCTAACAACCTATGTTTTTCATCCCTATCGAATCAAACTGCCATGTTGAGGTGGCCAAGTAATACACTGGATTTAACATCTTTATGCAACTAAATTGAAGATCAGTTGTCCATTTCTGTGAGGTGACATCATGATGAGTTTTTTTAGCCATGTCCGCCATTTGGAGTGGATTGTTAATCTGCCCCCTTAAACAGATGACCCAATGATATCCATGATCTCATTTGATGACTCAGCCACCTCTTTTTCTACGTTGGCTACCCAAAAAAGACAAAAAAATGTGTAATGCTGAAAAATACAGAGTATTAGGAACTTCCATAGCATATGTTGTTGGAATGATCATAGTTCAACTAAAATATTGTCTCAGAGATCAACCATTTGGAGCAAAAACAATATCGCATAAATATTGGCATCAATATGTTGCCCAATATGTCCATCAGAGTGAGCAACATAGCTTCAGTTTTGAAAGTTGTATGATAAGAAATATCCCAGAACCAAATTTAGCAACTTTACCATAGAACTGAATAAAAACTAAGCAGTCATGAGCTCCTTGACAATCTTTAAAATTTTTGAGCTCCACTAATGTATTGCAACCATAATCCCGAAACATCCATGCTAGAAATTTGTCAGAAATAAAATGAACCCCTATGAATTTCGTGCCATATGAGGGTTTGGGATTTCACATATCTGACTGGAACAAGAATCCACCATGAATCGTGATACCTCTATGCAATGGTTATGAGTGTCTCACAATGGTGTGGGATATCGACCTCCAATTGTACCATTTACATTTGAAACAAACCATTGGCACTTGATTACACAACTGGGTAGTCTATATGACATGCGGGATGACATGGAAAAGCTGACAGAATAGTGGGGAATGAGTCAAATAATCAAAGGGTGGTTTTGAAGCCTACTTGGAGGGGGGGGCGGATGGTAAGTGGAATTGAAGGGAGGGGGGGGGGGGATGCAGGCGGAATTGAAGGGGAGGGAGGGGGTGACGGAGAAATGGATTTACCCGGAACCCCCCCCCCTCTCCGCATGGATATCGTTTGGAAACACTGGGGGTGCGGGTTTGGATGTGCGCCATTGATTTGAGTGCAAAAGCTCTCAGCCCTTCAAATCTGCAAGGTTTTTATTTCACGTGGAAATATCATATCACTTTATTATAATGGATTAACCATATTAATATATGATTAACACTTTAAAACATACTTTATTCTAAATTATTTTTTAATATTTTCCTTTGACATGACCCCTATTCACACGAAAAATGACTTTCAAGACCCCTCACATGTCCATTTTTTTTTGAAAATTTGAATTTAAAAGACCTTATTAAAACCTAATTGACCCAAACTAATTAACTTAATACCAACCTAGACTAACCTAATTGTTATCATGGATAACAGTGGCTCTAATGGGGATGTTGCACCCCTGTGGTGCAGCAAAGAATCAACAAACCAGGTGCATTATCCATTGGGTTGATCATGTTAGTGTCAGTATTATACATCCTGCCATCAGTGATCAAACATTCTCTTTTCATATCATATTAGGGTCCCATTCTGAAAATTTTGTCATTCCATTAGGTCATCATGCAAAAATGTTGTCACTGGAGGTAGCCCTAGTTCAAAACCTCACTCTATTCAAAAATTTCAGTACTTGCTGGCTCATTTCATCACTTTGCTGAGTGTACATAATTCATGAGTTTTTATCACCTATTCAGTAATGTCACCATGAATTTCATTCAGTCATGGTTTCCATTAGGTTTTATGGTTTTCAAGGTCCATCAAACTACCATCTGCATGCATAAAATACCAGTAAGTAAGAGAGTGACAATAAATACATTTTATTATGTAAAGTTGATTTGTAAATTTAATTTCAATTCAAATATGTAATTTTATGTTTTTCAATATATAATAAGTTCTCATGGTTCCAACGTAGTTGCATACTCAAGGTTCCATCAACCAAATTAGTCAAAGTTCTAAAAGGCATCAATGTTCCTAAACACTTCCCATCGCTCCTATCCCTCAAAATCATCATTTTCCACAAGCACTAAACCCTAATTACCTCTCCCATCGAGCTAGGGTTTTCTATGGAATAAAATACATCTGAGTAGAGAAGGAATAAGGGAGGTCATATCAGCAAGTATGAGGCCATTCTAGCTCATAAACATCATGTCTCCATTTTTCAAGAAATCATTCCCAAGGGACAAATCATTTGCCACACATAGGGATAGTTTTGATTAAAAGTAAGTTTTAGACCAAAAAAAGATGAATTTTACAATAGTGAAAGCATTTTTTGTCCACCATAGGCTAAGGAAAAAAAACCTCCTTCAGTTTTTACACAAGTTTTATCGTTTGGGAGGAATGCTAAAAATATATTTTCTATAGGAGATTTTTTGCACTTCTGGAGTGACCTTGGGAAAATTTATTTTTCTCCTAGCTAGAGTGTCCAAATGACTGGCTTGATAATTCAAATGCAAACTATAGTGGAAGCGCTTTCCAACGAGCTATCATGAGATCAATTTGGAGTTGATGAAGACCTCCAAAATTTTCGTACAAAAGCACACTGCATTTTTGCACCCCCATTCTGCACTTTTTGATCATTCTTCATAGAATTGATTTTGAGGGGCTATAATTGATTACTTTCAGTTCTTGATAGGTCCATTGTGTAGAAAATAGAGAGATATTTCCAACGAGCTATCATGAGATCAATTTTGACACCAGGAAGTCCTCCAAAAGTGCCCTGCAAGGTGGCAGTGCGTTTCTTGAGGGTGGTGCTACGCTTTATGAACAGGCGTTGCACTTTTGGACAAGGGTGTTGTGTTTTTTGATGAAGGGTGATGCGATTTTGCCCAGTTTTCTCTACAACCTTCAAAACTCATCCAAATTTCTTCAAACCTTCTGCAAAGACTCTCAATACCTCTTGGCAAGTAAGTAACATGTAATTTCCACCTCCGTGCAGTCTTCAAGAGAAATTTCATGGTGTTTTTGGTTTCTATGAAAATTTGGAAGTTTTCCTAGCTACAAACCCTAAATTCTTTCCTCATTCCAAAATTGGTGCCCATAAACCCTGAATTCCCCTCCTACATCATTATAGACCCTATCCCTATCCCTACAATACCATATCCCTTTCCCTAAATCCCTTTTCCCCTAAACCCTAAGTCCTAGGCATCTCAATTTCCTAGGCAACCTTATCAACCATGTAATAAAATTCTAATTCCAAATTCCTTAAACGTTTTGATCCCCTATCACCTCCCTAAGGTCAATAACCCCTTCCCCCATCTACCTAATTTTTCCTATACCTATCCCCACTCCCTAGACCTATCCGCACTCCCATTTCCTCATCCCTATGGTTTCTAGATGAAAAACACCATGGAAGAGGAAAGAGACACCATGGGGCAGGAAAGAGACATTATGGAGGAGGATATAAACATAGAAGAAGAGAGGAGAAGACACCAAAAAGGAACCAAACCACTAGGAAGAAACCAAGAAAAATAAGTCTCAAGAAGGCATTGGAGAAGGAGAAGCTTGAGGCAGAAAACCTAACTTTTGAAGGACAAACTCAAGGAAACCCTAATTTGTCAAAGGGAGAAGGGTAAATTGGACCTACTTATTGATATATCCATGATAGCATAACACACATTATTTGGCATCTCTGGAGAAATTTTGAGAAATAAAAAATATATATATTTGAAGGCACATTTTCCAAAAATGTCCTGTTTTAGACACCTTTTTGCAGAGAATATTGTGGACAATTGGAGAAGCATCTTGGGAAAATAGAGGAGATTTTTCTTCACTACATGAAAAATAACAAAAACCACTCTCACTTTTTCAAAACACCTCATGGTTAGAGAGATATTGATCCATCTCTGAGGCCTATTTTTGCAGAAAACTCAAAAATTTCACACAGTTGCACTTTAAAAAATGCAGCGCCCTAGGCACTGCGCTTTTTATAGGGACCTCCAATGGCCAGAATAAAAGCACCATTGGATTCAGAAGGCCAAATTTATTTTGGAAAAAAACTTTACAAAAAAAATTGGGTCAAAGGAGCAATCAAAAAGTCAAAAAACACCCAAAAAATCACATTTTTGCCCTATTTTGGAGATTGGCGTTGTGCTTTTGACCAATCTTGGGAGAATGAAGTTTTGGAGGGTCAAATCAACACCATTTTGGAAACTAAGAACATATATGGAAACTAGACTGGACAATCTTTCCAATCATGTTATCCCGAGCTCAATTTGGACACCGGTAACCCCTTCAAAAGTGGAGCTAAAGTTGGTGCTGCGCTTTTTACCTTGGCGCTGCGCTTTTGACAAATTTTATGAATTTGTTGATATTTCCAAATTTTCTCAGTTTTTTCATTTTCACCTTGGAAAATTATGTTTTTTCCAATTTAATTCATGATGTAAATGTAATTTTGATGTTTTTACACTTACCTAGGGTAAATACATTAGGTGAAAACTCTTGATGAGATGTAATGAATCAGTTTCCAAAAAGTGAGGGATGAGTTAGTTTGACCTCCCTACACTCTAGGTATCAATTCAATTTTTGGTGGAACTGCTCCTCCACTCATGGATTCGACCTCTGATGTTGGGAGAAGTTTTTTTGAGGTCTATATCTTGTAATTCTTGACTCATTTCAAATTTTGGATTTTGTTGCATTGATCAGAGACTCTAGTGTAAATAGTATTTGGCAAGAAATGAATGAAAGAGTTGCAGCTATTTCTTTGGGATATCTGTGGTATGGAAATTTAGCAAATTTTCTTCTTATGTTACATATGTATGAATTTTTTGTCTTCATGATCCATTTCATCTCTATTATATGCTGATTTTCAAGTTGATAAGTAGAATGCATCTCTCATGCTCTGTTTTGGGAAAATATTCATAGTTTGTCTCATTTTCTCCAGTTTAGAAATAATACATGCATTGTCTTGCTCTTTATAGGATCTCATCAATCTGATCCATCTCACCCTGAAACCCTAAAGTGTTAGTCTTCCTACCTACCTTGCCCCATTGAATGGACTGCAATCCTAATCCTATTTTCCCTGACCTAGCCTCTTTGACCTAATTCACCCATCCATCAAAACCAATTCAAACAAACAAACCCCTGTACTCATACCTAGCCTAAAACCCTAATTCATCCAGCCCTCTTGGATATGAATTTTTGGAGAGAGCCCTCTCCAGTTTGGTAGGGCTAGATACCAAGCTAAAATATTGGTCTATGATTACCTCTGTTTGGACTCTTTCTCAGCCTTAGAGATCCAGTGGAGTGATAACAGATCCGAACCTCTTGTCATATTCTTTAGCCTACATCCATCCCTTGACATGCTCTTGAAGAAAAACAATGTACAAACCAAATCTTATAACTACAATATTCAAACTAAATAATGAAATAAATTCTTGCCCAACAAGCTTATTTATGTATCAATGACCCTAATCTAACAGGCTAAAAACCAAACTTTCAATTCAAGCAATATGAAATTTCCAATATGGCCAGTCAAAGAGCTGATCCAACACTTGGGCTTCTTAGTTTTTGTTGAACAACATTAGAAGTGAATCATCTATTGGAAACTTGGAATGAAAATTGTATCCCTGCTCCATAAGAAACAAAAAATTAATCTTTACTGATGACTGCAACAAAATTACCATTGGATCTTGGAAACCATGAAAAATCACATTTTCTTGATGATTAAAACCATGAGAGTTGAATTCATTCATAATTGATGGATTTTTTTTCCTATGTCTTCAATTCTAAGAACATCATCAAATAAAAAGGTAACAATATATTTGTCTTCCCTTTCGTGTAAATCAACAAAACCATCCATGCATCCTTGAACATCTTCAAACATAACATCCATATTGTGTGTATCAAAACTACTCTTTTTCTTATCAAACAATCAGATATAATCTTTGGTATTTTTTCTTGAGGACCGTTATCTTGATTCTGACCTTTAACAACTCCTATACAAACAACTTTATGCATAGCATCCATGTCATTTTGATGATACCGAAAAAGAATAGGTAAAATCTGTATATTCAGCTCTTTATGTAACTCGAGTTTATCTAAAAATTAACTTTCATCACATATTACCTCATTGTTTTGAATTTCCATGCATGCATTTTCAACAACCTGGTCTTTAGGTCTTGCTTCTTGACCAAAAATATCAAAAAAGGAATGGGATAAAAAACAATCAGAATGATTTGGCTCATACCTTTGGCTGCATATAGATTGATAAGGCTGCAAATCCTCATAAATTTCATGTAATATGACTTGACTGCCAAATTGTTGATCCATTTCATCTTCAACTAAAGAAGATACATCTACTTGTTGGAAAATTTCTTGATCATCATGACAACTAGCTTGTGAATAAAATTCATAAAGCGCCTCTAATATCTCCTCATCATCCATACATTCTACATCATCATCGATACTTTTAAAATATTGAATGAAGCATTTCCAAAGATTACAAAAGTCTTGAAATAGTGGTGATGAAGAATGAGACTTCCCATAATGTTAAAAACATATTCTATGGAAATCTTTAAGAGAACACAAGCTTCTTGATTTCAACCCTTCATACCATGCTCTAGCTTTGTCTTCTAGGGTAGCCATAAACATCTTCATGAGACAATCCTTAGGAAACTCAACGCTTAGTCTACATACATGTATATGTAATTTAACCAAATACAAACCAACATCATATTTATTTTCATCTTTGAACATGGGAATATGGGTTGACCAATCAACACAAGGCATAGGATTTGTAAAAAAATAGATGTGAGACTGATACATAGGAGCATACCTGGTATTTCTTCTTGCAATAGAACTCATCTTGGAACTTCTTCAAGCTACTGATCTTCAAGAAATGGAGTCACCATGAAGCTTTGATCTTATGTATCTTTTGAGATTGGAGTCGTCAGGGTAATATCATAGCCTTCAAAATAAAACTCTTATTTAATGTTACCCTTGGGAATCAACATGAACAGACTCAAAGAAAATATGGGAAATGGATCTTTTCTGCACTCGGAAGATGCACCAAAATTTTATCACTAGGCTGGCACCAATTGGGCTGCTCTATTTTCAACCTAGTGTAACTATTTAAAACCAATTTGGACTAGAAGTTAGCCCTTCCAGTGAGAGAGGACTCTCTCAAAGAAAAACAAATGAATACTCAAGGTAAGATCTCTATTGCAGATGGCTAAATATTTTTGTATTTTAAGTGATTTTTCAGGTGGAAGATGTAGGAAAGTCTACCATTGTGCATGGAGTTAGCTATGGGACTTCAATTACAAGAAAATGTATTTCATGGAAGCTAAGGAAATTAATCTTAAAAGATAAATTTTTACAACATAAACATAACACATGAAGGAAACTGGAGCATAATACTATTAATTCCAAGTAATCATGAGAATATGAAGTTGATGATAATATCAGAAATGGAAAAAACATAGACATATAAGCTTAAATCTCAGGTCTCAACTGGGGAATGACACGTAGCGGGGGTGGTTTTGAGAAACGGCTTTACCTAGAACTTATTCAAACCCAATTGATCCAACCTAATTAACTTAATACCAACCTATAATAACCTAATTGTTATCATGGATAACACAATACATGTGAAAGAGAAAGAGAAGGAGTTTGATCTTAAGAAGAATAAGTTCAAGAATGAAGTTTGAATTGAAGTTTTGGTCTCTCTCACTCTCTCATGTGCAACGAAATTCTGAAGCTGCTAGGCTGAAATTTAGAAGTTGTATCAAGGTCAAATTTGTGAAGCAGCATCAAGGTTGAAGCGCTGAAGTTGTATCAAGTTTGAAGTTGTGAAGTTGTTGGGTCGAAGTTGTTGAATATGCTAGGTCAAAGTTGTAGAAATTTAGTTGGGGGTCGAAGTCGTTGGAGAAGTTGTTGGAAGGTTGAAGTTTGTTGTTCGAATTTGTGTAAGGAAGGTTGAATTCAACTTGGAGGGGTATTTTTCTTGGGTCTTAGGTTTTTGAATTTGTCATTTGAAAAATCTATAAGAAGATAAGAATTCTTGTGGGTTTTCCTCTCAAGAGGAGAGGTTTTGGCCCTGGATAGCAACCAATATTTTGTGTCCTATTGTCTCATTAATATTCATATTTTGGTAGTTTTTTTGTGTTAAGAACACAATAATAATCAAGTGAAATAAGAATCTAATTACAAGTACATCAATTTAAGTAAAATAGAATCACAAGTAGTTATCAAAGTAAGAGAAATCACCCTAATCTAGTTGCCCTTTATTTTTCAACACAACCCACACCCAATAAGGAAATTAATACTCTATGCTTTTGGCTCTCACTCAACTTTATAAAAATTATGAATTCACTTTTGGCTCTATATAATAACTAATTATTTTCCCTTTGTTCACCTCAATAGCATTACAAACATTGTTCCCTTTATTCTTGGCTCTCTACACCAGATACACACCCAGCATCACTCAACTTATGGCCCTCATACAATCTACATATCAATTGGCCCTTGATTATTCCACAGGTTCTCTCAGCCTCAATGAGCATCACACACTCCCTTACAGCACTAAAAACTCTACACCAATACCCCATAGTGCACAAATACCATCCATGGTTTTGTTCCTTTACTACATGGGGAACGATTTTGGCGTTATCTTCTCATCACTCTACCCATGTGTGCTCTATTATGTCTTACCATCATGTTTTTTACTGCTTCTCAGATATTTATATTGTATCAATTCAAGGAATGGGCTCTAGAATGTATTTCCATACTGAGAATTGAATCCCAATCCAATCTACACACTCAAGGAGTTCCTCTATTAAAATGTGCACATACAGAAAACACATCCCTCCTTTGTTTCTCTTTAAGACATAGAAGACTCGAGGTGCACATCACCATGGCTCTTTGTGTTTTGGTATGATCACAGTAATATCAAGGCCATTTTCTCATTTATCTTTCTGTGGCATGAGAGCAAACTTATGGGTGTCGTGTTTATGTTTGAGTGAGGCTCATAAATTCACTCTGCAAATCGTGATCCTTGTTGCCTCGATCTAGTGCTCTTAGAAATCACCATTAACTCCATTAATAACAACAATCTGTGCATTCACATCGTGTACACCAAAAAATTGTTGACTCATCCATTGCCTACATAATCCAATTATAGAGAGCTCTCAAATATGGAATATATACCAAATATAGCACATAGGTCAATCAACTGATATTACATGTTCTCCATGTCCTCTCCGAGCTAATTCCTTTGACTTTATTTCTCAACCATTTCGACTAGTGACTCTCGAAAAAAATTATGAGATCATTTCTTTCGAGAACTTGTTTCTCCCAAGTTGATGTGTCACTACCATGAAGATGCCACCCCTGCAAGGATGCCATGTGTCACTTGTTGAGTGGTGCCATGTGTCTTCCATTTTTGGCTCAATTGGCCACCCAAAAAATGCCAAATATGCATGCCACGTGTCACGCTTCGATTGGGCCATGTCCTTATGACGTCGTGTTACGATTGTGTCTCCTTCGGCCAATAAAATCATTCCATGTGTCTCATTGTCATTATTTTATATTATCCTAAGTACTGATGAACAATGACCTTGACCTTTTATTTTCCCATGAATTTCTTCATTAAACTTTGATGTAAAAACCATCATATTCAAGCTCGTTACTTGCCTTTGTTACTTGTTGAAAATCTCAAAAATAAATCAAGGTGTATCTCAGAGAAATATATGAAGGGTTTCTTCTGATGATTGTTTCTTCCGGGGATATGTGTCCCTATGGGACTTACCCCCAACCACTTGTGTGCCAATAGAATAACTGTAGAGGTGATGTAACCTAACACCATCCCTCCTGAGATTAAGGCCGCCAATACCATTCTGTCACCTGTACTCAAGTTCCATTGTATGCTGACTGGACTGTTGGGACCCATGGCTAGGTCACTAGGTTGACTTTTGGCTTGCTAACTTTGACCGACCATAACTTTCACTCCCGAGAGCCAAATTCAATTTTTAGCATATTTTTTGAAATATATTTCTGAGCACTATCCAACTATGCCACTCCTAGAGGAATTTAAGCTAATCTCATAAGGAAAAAGTTGCTTCAAATCCTGGGGCTCCCAACCACCATAGGTATAATATTTTAGCTTATTTAATTGACCAACTACTACGATGGTTCTCTACTAAATATTACAGCAACCAGAAGACTCCCCTTGAGCTTAGCACTCCATGCACATCAATGCAAAACACACTATGATGCAAGCCTAATTGACATCAATGCCAACACACTTGATGCCACCTATCATCCTAGCAATGCCAATTTTCCAAAAAATATTTTATCTCGTGGGAAGCCAAAAAGGAATGCAAATGGGTTGTGGTGGCTTGGGACAAACTCTATTTCCCTAAGTTTCATGGAAGCTTAGAATTGTGAGATTCCAACACCATGAGCATCATCTTGGGAGCTAAATTGTGGTGGTGATGGATTCAATGTTTATCATCACTATGGAGGGAAATATGGAATCACAAATATGGAAAACATTCAGCCAAAAAACCATCTCATTAGATCAAACTCCACTCAACCTGGATCTTTTATTTGGACTTGAGCTAAAAAGGTAATGCATATTATTCAATAACATTGTTTTTAAGAAATATGCAATGTCACACCTCCCTGTTTTGGGAGGATTCATAGCATAAATTACCAAAAATTTATAAATTGATAGATCTAGAGGACTTAAGACTTAAAATGAAAGCCATTTATCAACACAAGGTAGCATATTATTGAGTCTTTGCATCACCCTCATCTTCAATGGTGACAATGGATACCTCATGAGTCCTAGTATTCTCAGCTAGAGCAAACGAGATGGAAATCATTTTAGAATAACATTCAGCATCAAGTCATCCTTTTTTCCTAAGAGATCGATAAGCTCCATTGGGGCCACAAAACTAGTGGATCATTTTCTATTAAGGAAGACTATCATTTGGAAGTTAATTCTCAATAGCACCTCAAAGTGGTCACCTGGCATCAGATCTAGAAATAATATTTAAGGCCCAAATTTTCCTTTACTCAATGGCTTCTGGTCCAAGGAAAACCTCTCACCTGGGACAAACTTATCAAAATATTATTGTTTAGTCCCTCTTAATGGCATCTCTATAAGTCAGCTTCAAAGGATATAGAGAATTTGTTCATTTGTTTCCCTTTTTCCAACTTCCTTTGGTCTATCATGATGTTATATTTCAATCAACATAATATCCCTGACAATATAAAACATTGGTGTGAAACTACTTATGCAAATCCTATTCTCAATTGGATATGGACCTTACTTCTTGGTTTTATTCTTTGGGTCATATACAAAGAACACAATTTTCATATATTCCAAATTTTCTCTCTAAATCGAGAGTCTATTTGGATCATGATTAAATCCAACATCCAAGAAACAATTTCCTCCCATCATTTGTTTGATCAAGACTAGAAAGCTAATGATTTAGAATCTAACATTCTCAAATATTGGGAGAATTCTCCTTTTACTCAATTGCCTCAATAACCCTCCACCCAAGTGCCTCATTCCATCCCTTCTACTTGGAAACCCCATCCCTTATCTTTCATAAAACTAAATTTCAATGGCACTTCCAAAGTAAACTGTGGAATTAAAGGATATTTTGGCATCTTTCGAATCATACAACTGAAATTATTTTCCTCTCTATGGTCCTCGAGGCATCCCCAACAAAAGTTTTGATAAATTAAGGCATTAGAAATTGGTTTACAATATGATCAATATAAACACTTCCCAAAGACAATAATTGATTGAGACTCCCAGCTCATTATCAATATGGTCACCAAATTTATCCATGGATCCACTTCAAGAAATACCTCTAAAATATGGTGAATAAAAAATAGTTTAGAATAGGTTGTCATTATTCTCCCCTTAATCATAGGCATCCTCACCTCACTTCAAATTAAATAGAAACAAAATTGATGGCCTTCTAGCTAATTTTAGATGCAAGGACTAGGCAGGTCAACTAAGCTCCTCTGAGGATTTTTTTCCCCAACCATATTTAAGCAAGCATGTGTTGATTTACCTCAGAAATACCTCTCTCTCTTGGATGGGGTGCTAGTGAGAAGCTACGTGCGGTGTACATGAACACCATCTCATTAAGCATTTATGGTGGTGGATGTCGCAATACACCCCCTAGATTCATCAACTACACATCATGATCCAAATAAAGGGTCAATGTTTGCACATAAAAGAATAATGCAGATTCAACAAGGAAACATGCTTATTGTAATGTAACTTCATCTGGGAATTGGTACAACAATTATTACTAAGGGTTGAAGGTGCAATTAATGGGCTCACTGCCTCCCTTTCCCCTCATGTTGATCATTCATTCTTAGCATAGTGAGATGCATGGTCAATCCAAGCGTGAAATTTTGCATGTGTTAATGGTTATTTCATGTAGGTACAAGTTTTGAATGTGGAAGATTTTATGGCCACTCATGGCCCTCAGCTCATCCACTTTGAGTTTATTTCAGGAAATGGGCACCATGATGGATAAATTATCTCCAACACCACGTTTGTTGGCTTTGTTTGACTATTTCAAGCTTTTCTCTTTGGTCTTTGGTCGACATGTTCATTGGGTAATTTTCTTCCTTTTTGGTCCTACATTTTCTTACCTTTTCACTTTGCATATTTGGTTTCACATCCTTCTTCCCTATTTGGCCTTTATTTCCCTATTTTGGTTCCTTTCTCTCTTAAATATTTGTGACTCTATCCTCTCCTCATCTCTCGATTGTCTTTACTACCTGTTATCACTTGGCCAGATTCCCAAGGACAAGGAAGGAATCCGAACAGAGGTAACCACAAACCAAGATTTTGACTTGATAACTAGCCCTATCAAGCTAGAGAGGACTCTCTCCAAAAGGGTCACAGCCAGGAGGGCTGGATAAATTAGGGTTTGAGTGCAAGGGTTTGTTTTGATTTGGGGTTGGGCTCACTGAAATGAGGATTAGGTAAAGGGGACTGAATTAGGCCCAATGAGATGAAATTGCAGTCCATTTGATGGGGCAAGGTAGGTAGGAAGGTTTAACATTTAAAGGTGATTTTGGTGATATGAATAGACCGGTGAGGACCTAGGAAGAGCATATGAGTTGAATTCTCCCTAAACTGAAGAAAATGGACAAATTATGCAAAATTCCCCAAAACAGAGCATGAAAAACATGAATTCTGCCTTTCAACTTGAAATTAAGCATATCATAGACATGAAAAAGTTTATGATCTTACAATAAATTCATACAAATAATCACAGAGAAGAAACTATGTCAAACATTCATACCACATGAATCCCAAAGAAATAGTTGTAATTTTTCATTAAAATCTAGGCCAAAATGTTTCTTGATCAATACACAAACTTTCAAACTGATGCCAACATCCAACCCTTGACTCCTTTGAAAACCTCAGCTAAATAGACCTCAAACCACCTCCTCTCATTCTTAGGGGTCGAATCCATGAGGTGAGGGAGTTGTTACATGAAAATTTGAACTGAAAACTAGAGTGTAAGATGAGAAAAGTGACTCATTCCTATCTCTAAGAACTGATTCATTACACCTCAATCGATTAACTTACCTAATGTATATACCCTAAATAAAGGTAAAAACATGAATTTTACATTCATATTGACCATTTAAATTATTCATTTCTCATTTCCCAAGGTGAAAATTCAAACTAGAGAAAAATTGCAGAAGACTGCAAAAATTGGAAATTTCCCGGTAAACGCGCGACGTGCAAGTAGAAAAAATAGCCTGTTTTCAAAGCTAGTTTTGAGTACGTTCCCGATGTCCAAATCATCTCCATCATATCTCATTGGAAATATCTCTGGGTCTAGTTTCCAAATATACCTCCATTTTACAAAATGGTGCTCATTTTCCCTGTAAAAAACTTGATCTCCCAAGACTGGTAAACGCGCAACGTGCAAGCCAAAAAGGAGGCAGAAACATGAAAATTTGGTAGTTTTTTGCAATTTTTGAGGGACCAATTCTCCTCCAAATCTTCTGAAACTTGATAGGTTTTATTTCCTCATCATTTTGAACATTATGGTGGTTTCAATTTGTCAATTGGAGGCCCCAAAAAAGAGCGCAACGTGCAAGTCGCTGCGCCTTTGGAAAATTTTCTGAGTGCAAAAATACTCAAAAACACAGAATTTTTACATTTTTGAAGACCACATTTGGAGGCTTTCCTGGAGTCCGAATTGGGCCCAGGATAGCTCGTTGGAAATCCCTTCAAGTAAAATTTCCAAATCTACATTTTTTTTCTGATTAGAGTTGATTTGCCTTGTCAAAAATTGATTTTCCCAAGACTGGTAAAAAAGTGCTGAATGAGGGTGCAGAAATGCAGAGTGCTAGTGCAGGAAAATTTTGGAGGCCTTCCTCAACTCCAAATTGAGATCATGATAGATCATTGGAAATATATCTCTGTATAGTTATCATTTGAATCATCAAGCAAGTCATTTGGATACTCCAGCTATGAGAAATCTTGATTTTCCCAAGATCACTCCAGAAGTGCCTCAAACCTCCTGTGGCACCTGTGTTTTTGAAATTTATTTAAAACCATAACACCCGTGTAAATTATGAAGGATTTTTTATTCATTTACCTTTATGGAGAAAAACCTCTCTCACATTTGTCAAATTCATCTTTTTTTGGTCAAAAACATAGTTTGAATAAAAACCGACCCCATGAGTGGCAAATGACTTGACTCTTGGAATGAATTCTCAAAAAATGATGGATACATGATGTTTATGAGATGAAATGACCTCATAATTAATGATATGACCTAAATTATGCCTCCTTTGCTCAAATTTATTATTTCAATAGCAAACCCTAGCTTAGTGGGGGAGGAAATTAGGGTTTAGCGCTTGTGAACAATGATGACTTGGGCACCTTTGGGAAAAGACAACTCCCTTTGACATTTGATCAATTGATGAACTTAAAACTCTTTCACTTTGAAATTTCACGTGTTGACATGTGGAACTCTGAGTTGGTAGCCTTTGGGAGACTGAATACTTATTACATTTGAATTAACATAAAATTACATGAATAAATAAGAATTACATCTTGGAATGAAACTCACACTTGAAATCAAATTACAACTTTGGAAACCGTCTTGGCGGTCATATTTACATGGTAAAGAGACATTATTGGGATCACTCTCATACTTTTTTGACCTTATGCAAGTGAAATGGTGCATTTTTTTACCTTGAACAATGAAACCTAATGACCTAATGGGACCTTGAATGACCTGAATTCCATGGTTGACTTTAACTGAGACAAGACATGGTGAAATGAGTTTTACATAGGCGTTATTATGCTCAAGAAGACATGAAATTGAATTAGAAAATGTGATTTTATGAGGGAGAGTGAATTTTTATTGAGTAGGGCTACCATCATTGAAACAATTTTTAGCTTGACCTAATGGAATGATATAAAAATTTCAAAGTGAGACACTTAAAATGATAATGAAATGAGTGATTTTGATCACTGATGGCAGAATGCATATTCTGACTCTAACATTGGCCTTATTGGGGATGGAAACTCTAAAAGAGGTGTTAATAACCACAGATTTCTGAATTTTTCAAATCAGTGCCTCTTCCATTGGGCCAATACGGTCAAAAACTAAAACTAACTGAATACTGAATACTTGACTCAATAAACTGAACTAAATCAAACTAAAATAAAACTAAAAAACTAAAAAAGATACTCAGAATTGAGCTTATTCAATAAAACCTACTCTAACTGATCCGTTCATCACCTGATCAAGTGAAATGGAACAACCAATGCAACCATGTAAGCATTCTGGCTGCTAGTTTAATTCTCCGCAAGTGCTTTCTTATGAGCAAGAAGAGAGAACTACTAAAAGGCAACTCCCATGAAAACTTTAAATTAGATTGAATCTTAATTAAATTGCAAAGCATGAGCCCACCGGCTGACCTCAAGAATGCTGCAAAAGGATCTTCATAGGAATACATATTAATTTCCAGCCCATCTAATACATTACTGCTCTGCTCTAGGTAGTCTTCGTACCTTGAATATGGACTTTCATCTTTACCCTTACTTTCCTGATATGGTTGCAAATTTTTGGATGAGCTTTGTAATGAGAAATCTCATAAACAAGATAATGAAGCCAACTGTCAAATCAAGTTTATATCAACACTCTTTTCAGACTCACAGTTAGCTAATGGAGAAGGAATTTTACTGCAGATATCATCCAACACGTCAACTATTGGGTCATGAAAACCTTGAAAATATTGTTGCAACCTATTTTCCATTGGTTCTAATGAGACTGCATGACTTTCTACAATTTTCTCATCTTTTTCTTTAGAGACATTATGAAAAGTTTCCTTTAAAAATTGATATTCTTCAAAATATAATGGTACAAAATCATCTTGCATCGTTTGATCATATGTTTCAATTTCCAAGCCTTCATTTGCAACCTGACATTCAATGGCATTCGAGGGCTGCAAATCTGGATCTAAGGATGGTTCTATGTCGCAAATGATTTCCTCAACCAGTTCAGGATAATGTTGAGCATTTATAATGTTTATCACTTGCTTATCTTCCTGCTCATAATTTTCTCTTATTTTTACAAATGAGGATAAACACAACGGTAAGGAGCTCCGATCGAGAATTTCGTTATCTTCTTGATTATCAAGATCAAATCTTAATGACTTTTGATTTTTGGTTGCATGAAAGTTATCTCTGATGAACTTAAATTAAGTAAAACAAAGAGGCAAAGATCCTTCACTTACTTCCAAATTTTCTACACTTTCCTCATCACTGCCATAGCTGATATGCATTGGTTGATCTCTGTTTTCGAGCTGCTGAAACTGAACTTTCTTCTCCCACAAACCAGTTGTTGATTGATCTGCAAGATTGGCTTCTGTTTGGAGAACATAATTTTCTTCATACTGATCATACTTAGGTAAATCATAAAAAGGAATAATGTCAGCAAGCATGCTTATCGGATCTATAGATCTCTCCTCTGCAAGATGATCTATAAAACTGATTTCTTTATTGTCCCTTAATGCATACATAAAATCGTTATCAGATCTATGATAACTAGGATAGGAAGGAAAATGTTTTAGATCAACAACTTTTTTTTCTTCAATCAGTGTGACATGGTCCTCTTGAACAACAATTTCATCTCTCGTGGTGATATTTTGTATCAATTCCTCTATTTTACTAACCAAAATGTCGAGCTTCACTTCTGAAGATGTCAAGCATTCTTTCTATATGTTTTCCCTTTTTTCTGCTTTCAAATTTAACCTTTTGATCAGAAAATTAGCTTCTACGATTATTTCACTGTCCTGCATTGTTGTAATGTCCCTTTCTCTCAATCGAAATTCCATTTCCAGATAAAAGGCATCCGGGTAGTGTAAGAAGGTTGAACCAAGAGACGGTTTTATATCAGCAGGGATCGAATGGTATACCTGATTGAATCTAGCTAAAACGTTTTGCACTATTTATCCTGGTTTCCTTTTCAAATTATCATATTCTTCTAAAATTAGAAAAGGATTCCTCTTGATCACCCATTTATCAAGAAATACTTTCACAAACTGATGGAAATAAAAAATACTTGCAACTGGCAAGCTTTTGAACCATTCCTTGGCTTCGCCTTACAAAGATAGAGCGAAGATCTTGATACTAACGTTATCTTCATCAACTTCAAAAATGTCGAGAAAAATTTCAAAACTCTGAATGTGTTTCTCAGTAGTGATGTTGCCATATTCTCCATCAAACCTAGGAAGATATTTGTAATGATTTTCAGGGAAAGCATGGAGTACAGGAGGTAAGATGAGTGGTTTATATCTATCTGGAATTTTACAAGGTTTAGGAGTATGTACAGAAGCTATAAGATTATTCTTGATCTCTTGAGGTTCACCAAGTTGAAAAGGATATGCACAATTTTTAGGTAAGAGGTCTTGATCTTGATCAAAATCGAAGGGAAACTCGATATTTACACTCGTCAAATAGGCGGAATCAAAACTTTGATCATCTTTTTCATACAACAAACTCTGGAAAACTTTTAGGATAGTTTCAAGAAAAGAAAATAAGTAATTTACAAGAAATCCTATTACATCTTGAATACAATTCCACTTTGAATACTTGACCTTTGTGTGAGATTCTTCCATTTTCCTGCTGGCAAGGTCAATCCTCCAGTGGAGTCTTTACATCAAGTTGGAGTCGCCGGGTGAATGTTTAAGCCTTCATATGTGTCCAATTGTTGTTCACTGTCAATAATTAGATCTTATCTTTTTCGTTCTTTCCCAGGGAAGATTTGTCCTTTCGATCCTCGGCAACTGCGCCAATATGTTATCACTCCGTCAGATTCCTAAGGCTGAGGAAGGAATCCCAAAAGATGTAACCACAAACCAAGATGTTTACTTGATAGCTAGCCCTATCAAGTCGGAGAGGGCTCTCTCCAAAAGGGTCACAGCTAGGAGGGCTGGAGAAATTAGGGTTTTAGGCTAGATAATGAGTGTAAGGGCTTGTTTTGATTTGGGGT
Organism: Pinus albicaulis; assembly: GCA_034641835.2. NCBI lineage: Eukaryota > Viridiplantae > Streptophyta > Pinopsida > Pinales > Pinaceae > Pinus > Pinus albicaulis. The sequence goes on from CM076575.1 coordinate 391,348,821, forward strand.
TGGGATCACTGAAACGAGGATTAGGTCAAGGGGACTGAATTAGGGCCAATGAGATGAAATTGTAGTCCATTCGATGGCGAAAGGTAGGTAGGAGGTTTAAAATTTAAAGGTTATTTTGGTGAGATGAATAGACCAGTGAGGAGCTAGGAAGAGCATATGAGATGAATTCTCCCTAAACTGAATAAAATGGACAAATTATGTAAAATTCCCCAAAATAGAGCATGAAAAACATGAATTCTGCCTTTCAACTTGAAATTAAGCATAGCATAGACATGAAAAGGTTTATAAGCTTACAATACATTCATACAAATGATCACAGAGAAGAAATTATGTCAAACATTCATACCACATGAATCCCAAAGAAATAGCTGTAATTTCTCATTAAAATCCAGGCCAAAATGTTTCTTGATCAATACACAAACTTTCAAACTGAGGCCAACATCTAACCCTTGACTCCTCTGAAAACCTCAACTAAATAGACCTCAAACCACCTCCTCTCATCCTCAGGGGTCGAATCCGTGAGGTGAGGGAGATGTTACATGAAAATTTGAACTGAAAGCTAGAGTGTAGGATGAGAAAAGTGACTCATTCCTATCTCTAAGAACTGATTCATTACACCTCAACTGATTAACTTACATAATGTATCTACCCTAGATAAAAGTAAAAACATAGCTTTTAAATTCATTTTGACCATTTAAATTAGTAATTTCTCATTTCCCAAGGTGAAAATTCAAACTGGAGAAAAATTGCTGAAGACTGTGAAAATTGGAAATTTCCTGGTAAACGCACAACGTGCAAGTAGAAAAATAGCTTGTTTTCAAAGCTAGTTTTGAGTGCCTTCCTGGAGTCAAAATAAGCTCCATGATAGCTCATTGGAAATATCTCTGACTCTAGTTTCCAAATATACCTCCATTTTCAAAAATGGTGCTCATTTTCTCTGTCAAAAACTTGATCTCCTAAGACTGGTAAACGCGCGGCGTGTAGGCCAAAAAGGAGGCAGAAACAAGAAATTTGGTGGTTTTTTGCATTTTTGAGGGACCAGTTCTCCTCCAAATCTTCTGAAACTTGCTAGGGTTGATTTCCTCATCATTTTTAACATGATGGTGGTGGAAAATTTTCAATTGGAAGCCCCAAACAAGAGCGTAGCGTGCAGGTCGCTACGCCTTTGGAAAATTTTCTGAGTGCAAAAATACTCAAAAACACAAAATTTTTACCTTTTTGAAGACCACATTTTGGAGGCCTTCCTGGTGTCCACATTGGGCCCATGATAGCTCGTTGGAAATCCCTTCAAGTATACTTTCCAAATATACATTTTTCTTTCTTATTGGAGTTGATTTGCATTGTCAAAAAATGATTTTTCCAAGACTGGTAAAAAAGTGTTGAATGAGGGTGTAGAAATGCTGAGTGCTGGTGCAGGAAACTTTTGGAGGCCTTCCTCAACTACAAATTGATCTCATGATAGTTCATTGGAAAGCTATATTTGTCTTGCTATCATTCGACTCATCAAGAAAGTCATTTGGACACTCCATCTATGAGAAAACGTGATTTTACAAATATCACTCCAGAAGTATTGTCCTATGGCACCTGGGTGTTTGAAATTTATCTAAAATCATGACACTTGTGTAAAATATGAATGAGGTTTTTCTTCCTTGACCTATTATTGACAAAACCCTCTCTCACTTTTGTCAAATTCATATTTTTTTGTCAGAAACACAATTTGAAGAAAAACCGACCCTATGAGTGGCAAATGACTTGACTCTTAGAATGACTTCTCAAAAAATGATGGAGACATGATTTTTATGAGCTAAAATGACCTCATACTTAATTATATGACCTAAATTATGCCTCCTCTACTCAAATATCTCATTTCGATAGTAAACCCTAGCTCAGTGGGAGAGGAAATTAGGGTTTAGTGCTTGTGAACAATGATGACTTGGGCACCTTTGGGAAAAGACAACTCCCTTTCACATTTGATCAATTGATGAACTAAAAAATATTTCACTTTGACATTTCATGTGTTGCATGTAGAACTCCGAGTTGGCAGCCTTTGGGAGACTGAATACTTATTACATTTGAATTGACATAAAATTACATGAATAAATAAGAATTACATCTTGGAATGAAACTCACACTTGAAATCAAATTACAAATTTGGAAACCGTCTTGGCGGTCATATTTACATGGTAAAGAGACATTATTGGGATCACTCTCATACTTTGTTGACCTTATGCAAATGAAATGGTGCATTTTTTGACCTTGAATAATGAAACCTAATGACCTAATGGGACCTTAAATAACCTGACTTCCATGGTTGACTTTAACTGAGACAAGACATGGAGAAATGAGCTTTACATAGCAGTTATTATGCTCAAGAAGACATGAAACTGAATAAAAAAATGTGATTTTATGAGGGAGAGTGAAGTTTTATTGAGTAGGGCTACCATCAGTGAAACAATTTTTAGCATGACCTAATGGAATGATATAAAAATTTCAAAGTGAGACACCTAAAATGATAATGAAATGAGTGATTTTGATCACTGATGGCAGAATGCATATTCTGACTCTAACACTACCCTCACTCTCTTCATGCATTGCTTCCTACTTTTACTACTTTCTTTGACTCCTTACCTCTTCACCATCTATTTTTGGCCATAATTCATTTCCTTTCACTTGGTATCTCATGCTATCTCCTCACTTCTTACTCTTATGTTCCCTTGTTGCTTCATCCTCTCATCTTCACTCACTTTTCTTAGTTTCCCACCATTTTTTTTCTTTCCCAAACTCTTTCTTTTGTATCTTTTCTTTACCCCTTGCATCTTGTACTTTGTTTGGTTCTTGGGTTGGTGAAAGAAACACCACAACATCATGCTCGAAGCCATCACAACGCCAACTATTACAGGGACCAAGGTGGCTCAAGATCTCATCAAAGGGCACAATCCCTTGTGAGGGTATTCCACTCTTATATACCCTAGTCCATATAGGATGAAATTATCAAGTATGAATGGGAAATTGCATGGGAACATAGGAGCTTAATTGATACTAAGGTGGCAAGATAAATCATTTATTAGGTTCTTGATGTTGACCACACCCGTAGTCATTTTATTCAGTTTGATATGTACATAGTGGATATCTATTAGTACCTAAAGATGTTGTTGGGGAGAGTTATACTAAATTGAAATGAAGCCGAGGAGGAAATGCTCCTTATGATTTACGAACTTCATCTCTCTATATGTGGTTTGAATAGACATTTGCAACACGTTGAAGCTCATTCAAGATTCCTTCTAGACCTAGGTTGCTCACCTAGAAACAAAAAATAATTAATTGCAGTAGAGGAATCGTACTCCCACATGATTAGATGATGGTTTTTGTTTACCTTATTTTTACTTATTTTCCATGTTTTTCTTCTAGTTTTTAGTTCATAGTTGCAATAACGGGCTATATGCCTCAAGACATAATTGTTGTACTTTTTATTTCTATAGACAATGTTAAATTTTGGATACTGAAAAAAAAAAAAAATTAATTAATTAATTAAATTAAATTAAATAAAAAATTTCACTGTTCTGGTTTCCCTAATGGTAGGCTAGGGAAAACCAAAGTATTTTTTTATGATTATATTTAATAAATGGTAGGCTAGGGAAAACCAAAGTATTTTTTTATGATTATATTTAATAAATGAAAATTCATTAAAAAAAAAAAAAAAACTAGATAGATAAGTTAAAATTTCAATAAAAGTAGCATACTTTGTAATTTTTGTTGAACACCTAATCCTCTATGGGTAGGTGTGGAAGGCGAAGAGTCACAAAGGAGTCCAAGTGACCTTGGAAGATGAAGCCAAGAGTCACACCATTGTATTATAAATGTACATCTATGGTGAATAATATGAGCAACAAATACCTACCTTTATATTTGTGTGTTTAGTTTCTTCACCCACCATGTGTGTGTTTAACATGGTATCAAAGCGGGCGAATTCTAACCCTGCTCCAATTTGAGCCACTAGTATTTATGACCTTTGCATCAAGCTCAGTTCCATAAAGAAGAATATCAAATTTTCCATCTCTTCTTCAGAGCCTGCAACTTTGAGGAACCAGACAAGGAATACATATGGAGTTGGGACTGTAAGGTAAAATTTTAGTTTTTTGAGCATTGCCTTATCCATGTGTGTTTAACCTGGTTAAAAAGTAGGTTGCCAGATATGCCTCTTTACATATCTTCCAGTGTTTTTTGTTCGAGTCATCTCATTTCTATCACATATCTATCTGAAACCTCTTTTTCGTGAATGTTTACGGGTTAAAGAAACTCTCTTTGCCTTTACAGAAGTGTAGCTCTGCCATTATGGATGCTACCCTATATATTCTTATCAGGTCTAACATGATTTATCCTTAGCTTAATTGTATGTGTAATGCACTAAATTTCCCTTCACCTTGGGTTACTCCTCTCTCTGATAGATTTTCTTGTTGGGTACTTGATTGTGTTGTCAAGGGGTGTTCATATTCTTTACATACTGCAATCATATTCCTTCGTACGACCTATCATTCTCTCTTTTTCCTTCCCAACTGTGTGGTCTCAATTGGGTGCTCCTTGCACGGCCCTAACATCGACCACATTGATGATTTCCACCTCTCTTCTCCATTGAAGTTTTTGCAACCCATCCCAACAAGCTCGTATGGTAGAATCTAGCCTATGAACCGATCCCTAAACAATAAGGTAATAATCATTGCATCATCACTTGTAATATTTGAGAAATTTTGGTATTGTATTGAATGTTGGAGCGATGCATTGAATCTCCTTCTGCGTTGAATTGGAGAGAAGGTTTGCAATGCAATGCTAGTCTCATCGTTCTTCACTTTTGAACATTTAAGACAGAGTTGGCATCGTAGTGGTGGCTTTCAAATATTATTGCACTGCAAGTTGCACCAAATACCAAAGGCAGCGAGAAGAAAAGCATACATTCTGAGGCTATTGTATGTCTCGCTAACTTTAGAGCTCTTATTCACCACTTCCATCTACGTTCAATGATGAAATTATAAACATTCTCTACACTACTGGAAGAATAAAAATAGTAATATGTAACATACCCTCTTTGCGTTTAGCATCGACTATTTATGCAACATTGGATTGAAGACTGTGAGCTCTCTGGGTTGAATTTATGATGGGTATGAATTGGTATCACCTATAGCCCATTTTGCTGACATACAAGTGGCTCCCTACACCTTCCCATCTCTGAACCTAGAATTCTTAATTACAAAAAGATATGCCTATGTTCAAAAGCCATGAGAATAGCGTTGGTTAAAATCAAAAGCAATCTAGGCCCAGAGATCAATCAATTCATGGTACAACACACTATAATCATATCGCATACATGAGATACTGGTATGCATCTTAGCAAACTTCTCCTTCGTCTCCCCGACTAGAATACTTAAGGACTCCTCATGGTTGTTGCTTTCTGCTTTGTCCATCATTCTTTTCATGTCCTCTAAATCGAACGTTACAGTAGATAATTTCTCATCGTTATTCACTCCAACAATGGTAGGGGATCCCTCGGTAGGGGATTTCTCATCTTGCGTGGAGCGAGAGGAGGCAGCCGAAGAGACGGGGGGAAGGTGAGTCAGCGGGTGGTTTTCAGTGAGCCGGCAAAGATGGAAGTGTGAGGGAGGTGAGTTGGTTTCTCCCAAGCTTTCTTCGTGTAATTCTTTGTGTTGACTTGATTTCGTGGATTATAAATCTGCAAAAGGGAGTTCTACCATACAATTCCACAGATCATATCTACACCTTAGCGCAGTGTTGGAGAGCTCTGTCTAGACTCTAGAGAACATTGTGAGGCGTGCTTACAGTTTGCGTTGTCCGAAATATATAACAATTGCACAGTTGGAGCCATTGGAAACAAAAGGATTTAACGTGCTTCGAATAATCCTAGGCATAGTATCTGCTATGGCTGGATTGACTGCAACCATATCCCTTTGAAAGTGCAAATATTCCTCTCGTCGCAAACACTAGGAAGGTATTTCTCGAACTGGAGGTCTTGAAGTTGCTAAATGATTCGGTGTGTTGTTTTGATTAACTTCTATACCATGAAGGTCTATTTTGTAATTAATACCACCCATTATTCCTAAAGCTGGTATTTTCCTCATTATTGTTTGCTAAGGGCAGAGCTGCAAGAACATTTTTAAGGTTTTAAATGGATGAAATTGAAAATTTATTAGAGTTATTGGGAAATTTAATCATGTCTACTGTTGAAAGCAAAGTTAAAATAAATAAAGACACTCTCTTGGACATTCAGAATTTCCTACATCATGCACAAGAGAAGATTGAGTTTTTGCAGTTGGAGTCTCAGCTCCAGCAAGATGAAATTCAGCAAAAGAGTCATCATTCTAAACTTGTTTCTGTTCAGAACATTGAGAGGGACTCCCATCAGTAGTAACAATATAAAGTTGCAGTCGATTCACATTCAGTTCCTTGTACAAGAGCAGATTTACATGCAGATGTAGCAGCTCAGCCTGCACCTGCCAAGCCCATCATTAGACCTTGGGAAGATCTTGCCCACAACAAGCACCGAACAGGTCTTGGATATGACAAGGATTTGTCATTTCATATTCCGGACTACTCCAAGCCCATCAAATTTCAGAGTGCCGGATTTCTTTATGACAGTTCACCTTCAGTTGTTCCAGATTCTGCTCCTCCACAGCAGTAACAACAAATTTTAAAATGCAAACATTGTGATCGTGCTGGCCATATGAAAGATCATTGTTTTTATCTTCACCCATGCAAGCATTGTGGTTGGCACACCCATTCTTCACACAGATGCTTCATAAACAAGCCTCCTGCAAGAAAAAAGATTTATCTTGGATGGATCGCTTCTTGGCAATGGGCATCAACAACCAAGAAGATGTTTAAGTCGCATGTCAGAACTTTTTCTAGAATATTGAACAATCTTGCAGTTGAAATTTCTCCATCATCTCACCTTTTATCTGACAGGGGGGGAAATGGTGGTCATCTACAAGCTTCGACGCCACATCAAGCTAGCCTGAGCCACAATCTCTCATTTCATATTCAGAGTTGTAGCCAGAGACACAATTCGTCATTCCAGATTCAAAGTTGTAGCCATAGACATGGATGCCCATGAGAATTCCTTTGGTTGGTGGAAAGCCTTAAACCATCTATGTGAGGTTGATATTCTTCCTCTTTTAGAACACTTCCTCTAGCAGAAGACTTCAGCTTCTTGCCAGTTTTGGTTGAGTTCCGGGAAATGCATTAAGCATTCCAGAGTTGGTGGTCATATTTAAACCATCACAGGTTGTATACTTCCCTTCTTTTAGGTTGAAGGTCTCCCTCTTCAAATATGAGGGACACTTCCTCTAGAAAAAGCCCTCAGCTTCTTGCCACATTTGGAAGAGTTTCGGGAATTGCAATAAGCGTTGTGTTCCAGTGTTGGTGGTCATCCTTAAACCACCTCTCTATGCCAACATTTTAGAGAGCTGATTCAGCCTAAGTGCTGCCATGCATACTTTGTAGATTTGTATTACAACTCTCTTCTTGGAATCACACAAACCCCTTCATATTAAGGGGGGGAATGTTGAACACCTAATCCTCTATGGGTAGGTGTGGAAGGCGTAGAGTCACAAAGGAGTCCAAGTGAACTTGGAATATGAATCCAAGAGTCACACCATTGTATTATAAATGTACATCTATGGTGAATAATATGAGAAACGAATGCCTACCTTTCTATTTATGTGTTTAGTTTCATCACCCACCATGTGTGTGTTTAACAATTTCAAATATAACCTTCTGATTGGTTATATATGCATTAATAATAATAAAACCCATAACTATTGCATCACATTTTCTTTGAAGGAAATTCAAAGTATTGAAATGACAATATTAAAATTTAGATATAATTACAAAAGGTATAGTCGAACTAATTGATTTCTATTCCTTTTTTACCAGAATATAACCATTCGTGAGATTGTGAATTTTTGTTGTTTAAAATGAATTTTTTAATGCAAAAATTCATGCAGTGCCATGAAAATCCCTTGGGCACTCAAATTGTACATATTATTCAAACTTACCATTCCAAGAAATCCTATGGGATTTCAGCGAAATTAACTAAAAAATGTGCCCACAAAAGGTAAAAATATATCAATTAGTTAGACTATGCTATCACAAAATCAAACATTTTTGGTAACACCCATGTAAGAGAGGATGTAATATGTGTAACCATATGAGGCATAAGCATTGCATCTTATATTCATATTTTGAGCATGCATTAATCTTTCTTAACTATGGGGGCCATGTTCACTCTCGATCTTGCTAGAAAAGAAGAAAGTGTAATAGATCTTGAGGCCTTTGTTGAAGGGTGATAATTCTATCAAAGTATTATAAAAGAAATGAAGAGACCCTAGTTTCATTATAGGCCTCTAAGAACATGACAATATAACATCACTATATCCATTGTTGGTTATTTAGGTTAATATGTTTATGATTTGGAACTTCCCAATATCTATAGAAACATGAAATTAAAGAAAATTACTCATGAATCACAACATATATTATTTTTATTGAAAATATTGATCATTCACTCTATCTCTCAAAACATGCAAAAATGCATGAAATAGTGGGATGTTAGAGCACAATTCATAATGCATAAGTTTTATAATGGTAATAATGTTACAAATTCCCCATCTCTCTTAAGAATCCCACGTAGCGTCAGAAATGTTTCTTGAAGCATTAATTCTATAAAGAATACATTTTCTTGTCTCTGGCTTCAGATGAGGTACAGGGAAGAGAATTATGGGCCTTTCTCCAAATATTTTCAATGTATCAACAAATTGATGTCAATGTTGTTAAAAACAAGAAGAAACTGAGAGTGTGATAGATAAATATGCATGGAATCAAGAAAAGGGGGGTGATCAATTTGGGGAACAGAGTAAGGATTTGAGATGATGTTATAAATTTAATGAACATAATCACGATTTTCATTGTTGTAATCCTAATTTTAGGTTTTTTTTTTTTATGTTAACAAGGTGTATTTTGTGCAAGTTAATTTCTAAGTTTAACCAAGAACATATAAGTTAGAAAATTTCACAACGAATTTTTTAACCCCAAACATAATCATTAAATATTTTTACGTAAACCAAAGAAAAACTATGCATTATCTTTATGATGAGTAAACTTGTACATATTGGTGGATTATTGAGATATTCACAGTCAATTCTTATTTATGTATTTTGTTTCCATTATCTATTATGTTAGTGGAGATGCCATGAATTGCATACTAATTGGTTGAGATGCGTGTTAATGTGTTGGAATACTAATCATAGTAGATAGCAAAGATATAACCTTGGCATGGATTTTAACGTGCAAACACATATTATTATTAATGCAATAAATAACTATGAATCAACATTTGTATACTATTAGTGAGATGGAATGTGTGAACATGAAAAAAGAGAGATGACATGATTTCCATAGGTTTACTCAACACCTATTGTTTTCTCTTCAAAATTGACATCCAGTGACTCATTTATAACTAATATTACAAATAAGTTCCCAAATACATTACAATTTTCATCCAAAACCTCAGACTAATTATTTTGATTTTTTATAGAGCCGAGAGTGGATGGAAAGGTAGCAAAAGAAATGTCATTATGTTGAGAATTAAAGGTGTGGGATTCAAAGACATGAAGTATGTAAGAAAATTACAAAACCAATTCCCATATTGACAAAAATCGATTATCTTTGGCATAACACATGAATTAAAGTGGGGATTCACAAAGAAAAGGTGTTTAAGCATCTTTGGGAATATTTCAATAACTAACACATACACTAATAGAATGGTAGGGTAGTTATCTAGGTGTGAGCTATGTGATGGATTTAACGTTGTGGAAGAGTACACTAAATCACATACACAAGATTCAACTAGAATAAATATGGTTTTAGTTTTTAGATGTCAATCACAAGTGTTGTGGGATGAACCAATGTTCATTGAACAACCAAGCATCGGAAATAATGACATTGCAAGTTATTGAAAATTTGGCCCTTCTTTTGAGATTTATGGTATTTTTTATCCTTCATGAATCTAATTTCAAAATTCTACATTTTTTTGAAGGGTGTATCTTGAATTACCCTTCTAGGGTGAGCTTGAACCCCTTGGAAGTGTCCAAAAAGGTTCAATTTTGATTACTAGTTGGGAATTTTGAGCTTGTCTCATATTCTATTTATATATGGTTATTATTTATTTCCTTGGGTATGGGATAAGGGATACTCAAATTGTTCTCTTTATTAAATAAAAATTGTAACCTCCAAATTTGGCAAGGTTTTGCTAAAGAAAAAATTCCACTAAGATGACCTAGATCATTGGATTTCCAAAAATATGGGTGTTAAAAGTGAAATGTTTCCTCACCAAAAAATCCCCTCACAAAAATGAAGCAATTTGAATACTCTTATATGATCACCATCTCCTTATTTATAAAGTATCTTACTATCTCTTTATGTATATCTTGAATCTCCATTTTCTTCAAATTACTTTATTCCATATATGGATTGGATCATTACATTTTTTTTCATCCATCTCGATGCTTTCACAGTGGATAAAGTGGAGGAATTAGCTCACAGAACCATTTTCATTGACAAGACCCAGTTTGGAAAATTGGGGTCTAAAACCTTTTAAGAGAATATTGGGCATCAAATGATGTTTTTTGGGGGAAGAATTATGTTGTTGTAGTGCAACACATTTTTCTCCTATTATGCACACAAAGACCTTTCCAATAGCGCAAAAATTGCTTCAATCAAAGTCTGTATGAAAAACTTATACCACTTGGAAGTTGGAATTCATGTTTTGGTCACCATTATTCGAGAGGATGTCATGTTAGCCCTCATTATATATGGAAAAAGGGCTAGCCATATGATCATGATGAATAATTCTCTAGAAAAGTGCATATTATAACTTTTGTTAAAATTTGAGGGAGCCAGACCTAACCACTAGTATGTTAAAGTGTTGTGTTATATATAAGGCACTAGGATGAAAATGGGTTCCATTATTTTAGGGAAAGAGAGCATAGAAGCCTCACCTTTCAGTTGGGTTGACTCCCAAAATGGTTTGCCAAGTTATATCTTGTGTCAATTGTGGTTTGTGAGTTTTCATTTTGTTGTTCTCTATTTTCTGCATAATTATAATTTACATGCAATAAACAATTATTTACAAATCTGGAAATCTAAAGAGAAATAAACCCTAATAATGTAGATTTCATATTTTTAAGTATAATTTTATCAAATCCGTTGTGATGAATTTTCCAGTGGAATATTCATGAAAGTTTACAGATCAATTCCATTTTTTTTTGTTCTTTTTATTTCATTTTGTATCGTAGAGACAACATTTTCCTTAAAAAATTACCTTTTTTCTTGATTTTGGCTGGCTCATATTATATAAGTGCCATGCATTTTATTAGTGTTTCCATACCTTGGTACCTATTCCATTCTTATCCTTTGTTCATTTTTCTTTTGATCCTTTTTAGATTACTTCATGATATTTCTCACTTACTAAAATCCCTTTTACTTGTATTGAATTCATTTAATCCTTTAAAAGAAACAATCCATCCATATTTTTTATTTTTCCATGAGAAATATATTTATATTCCATATAATAAATATACATGTTGTAGTCCTCAAGAGATTGTTCAAACTCAACAAGAAGGCTCAAATCCATTACAACAAATCTCATTATGTCACTTGTGGGAATTGAAGATAGGTGGAAAGGATAATAGTCATTCCTCCCAACCACCCAAGATAAACCCAATTGACAAACAATCCATCCATATTATTTTATACCTATTTATTAAAAGTGATATTCTTTAATCGGAATACTTTCTTACCCTAGAGAAATTTGGGAATAATTTCTTAGTGTAGAGATAATTATGTTAATTCACATTCATTGTACTATAGAATCACCGATTCTAATAGAGTTTTTGTTTAAATCTAGGTAATGAGAGAATCATCCATAAGTTGTCATCATTTTCTCTATTAATTTTAAGGATCTTACTCATACCCTAGTAATTTCAATGTTCTATTAAAAATATTCTTAAACCTATGTACAAATTACCTGAAAAAGGCTTATAGAGACTACATCAAAATAGAAAATGTGATAGCATTTTGGATGTGGAATGGGCTTGAATCCTTGGGCTTGAGGAATTATTCATAAAAAATTATTTTGAGAGACTATATGATTGTGTGTAGTGGTGTTTTACCTTTTCCATGATAAAAGCATTAAATTTTGGTACCTTTTTTTAATATATGTCTTATTGTTGTGGCCTCGACATTCCTTTCAATTAACTAGTGAATCCAAAAGAAATAGCCTTATTCCTCTAGATATCTAGCAAGGCCACCCCATTGCCACTGCCCTATATGTACTAATTGTTGAGGACTTATGCTATGTAATTTAAAATAAATAATGTTGAGAGCTATTTAAAGTTACTTCTTTACTTGGCCTTCGTGATGTTGGTAGTTGGTCAATGGACATTTTTTTGATATTATGAATTGTGTCTAAGCCTTTTATTTGCCTTAAGGGTTAATTTTCAATTGGATAAAACTCATTTTTTTTTTTTAAAATTGGAGGTAACTTCCTAGCTAACTGGAAGATCAAGGATGGAACCAAATTCCTAGACCATATTTTCAAGCTTGCTAGCACTTTTTTTTTTTTTTTTGGACAAGTCTCCCCCAAGGGACATTGGGATGTGGTGTTTGTTAGCACTCGAATCTGCCTCAGGCTGAGGAAGACAAAACTCAAGGCAACATCAAACCAAGCTCAGCCTCATAGCTAGCCCTACGAGGACAGGAGAGGGCTCTCTCCAGTCAATCTCGATAAAATGAGCAATAGGGTGCGAGATGACTTCAAACTGGAACTGATCTTAGGCTAGTAAATAGATAAGAAAGGGGTATTTGATAAATGACTGGGTTTTCTGGTGACTGGGAACAAAGGACAGCATGAGCAGAGAAGTTAAATCCGAAACACAGATTATCTCAGGAGGCAAGACAAGCAATAAATTTAGCATTCAATTTTGAAATTATATGGAGTGAAAAGACCGCTGCGAGGTTGACAAGGGCAATAATTGAATCCTTCTCAAACAGAAGAAAACACAGAAAATGAATACCTCCCAAGGCAAAGCAGTAAACTGGATTCTGCCCTTCTCACTTAAAAGTATTCAACAGAAAATGATTATGAAATGAAATGTAAAACATTACAAGCTACATATGAAACATAAGAAAAGACAAAATGCTAAATCCACACCACAAGAATCTCAGGAGTCAGAGCTGTATTTTTTCATTAAATCCCTATCAAAAACTGTACAGTGAAGTTTTCCTTCACACCTCTCCCACTGTTTTCCAGAACTCTCCCCTTACAAATAATTTACAATAATAAATAAGACTATCTGTAGAAAAAAGATCGACAGTCATAGGAGCTGTTACAACAGCTCATGAACTGAAAGCTAAAGATAGAGAACAATAACCAAATAATCAAAAAAAAGGGCTGCGTTACACCTGAAATATGTTTGATAACCCATGAGGAGGCACACTTGTAGCGTAGACCATCTGAAATGCAACTGAGGTCAAAAATAGGAAAATCGACCCTATTTCTCTGCTTATGGTTGGTATTCTGCGTTTAATTTGGGTTTTTAATTTTACCTTTACCATTTGAAAACAACCAAATTTTTATAATTAACATCCTCTGTAACTTTGGGGGTGCTTTTATCAAATTATCGCTTCCAGCGGCTTTCCATACATAACTTTCGCTCATACATAGTGATGGTATGAGTAAAGGATATCTGTGGAACATATTTCATATGCCTATCGAAGATTTCTATCTAGGTTTCCTCGGTCTCTTTCATTCTCTATGCAAAGGCTGCACGTCATACTTAGATCGGATTTTCTCATGCTCATACTCAATCAATCGGTTAACCTTGTACTCAATCAAACCTATCTTCAATAAGTACTGCACATTCACAGAGAAAGTCTCAACTGAATTGTAACCCCATGGGCAAACTCCATAGCCAAAACCAAGCATCCTACCAAAGTCGAATTGACAGCATATAGCAGGCTCTGGTCCACATGTATGTAGCACATCATATGAATAGAAGGGCATCATATGGCAAAAGATATCAGTACTTTCACCACTGTCCCAACTTTGCCGCCACATGAACTTCAAATTTTCATGCATTGCTAATTCCTTCTTTACTTCATCATGAGTTCTCTGAATAAGCATATTATTGAAACCCATTCGACGAAGAAAATATGCCATTGTAGGTGAGTGACTGAAGGGGTTTATTGCCCAAGCATTCTTTGGTACAAAACCAATTTTATCTTTCAACCACAAATTACCTTCCATCTTCTCTAAAGCAGCGAACATCCACATCAAACACACTAATTTCCCCCTTTAAAAACACCACAATCCTGTTAAAAAATCACTGAGCAACCATTAAAAACATACTTGCAAGCTGATCGTGGCATTTTGGCTCGAAATCGGACGCATAGACAAAATTGTTTGGCTCTGTCACTGTATGGGTAGCGTGCCTACCCAACGAGTAACGCGCCCTATACGAGTAGCGCCCGTGTTCTCTGCAAAGGGCTGGGGAATTTTAAGTGGGTAGCGCACCTTATATGGGTAGCGCGCCCTCTCTATGGGTAGCGCGCACCCTCAATGCCAGTGTGTTTGGTATCACTTGTAACCTTACCAATTATTGCTTGATCTGTGATACTTAGCGTGGTTAATAAAGAATGGATCGGTATTTGGATGATTCTTTCCAAGTGCTTGCTGTCAAGGCTTCCATTGACTGCATTGCCAATTCATTTGTGGTTTGTATACTACAGTCTATAACGCTTGTCCACGTATGAAAAGGAAATATGCCATTAAAGCTGCTAACCTCTTTATTCTGAACACCCATATACAATGTTGTGGCGCTAGATTATAACGACCTATGCTCCCTCGGCTTGATGTTGCTAAACAAGCTTGGCCTCCAAATTTAGTGGTTATTCTATTCATGAATTTTTTCTTCTCTGATTTCCTGAATTTAAATGATGGCTCCTCTGTCTTCTTGCAGGGATAATTAACATCGAACTTTGGCAAGGAGAACCAGCATCTGCAACTGAGGAACTACATGGTGAAAAGGTACATTTGATGATTTCTTCTTCAAAACAGTGTTTTGAAGAAGAATCAATTTCACATTATTGATAATGACATAAAAATAAAAACCTACTGAACCTTCCTCTAGTCTGCAGACATTACTCGACATGTTCGAAGACCAATGACGAAGGACTGATAGGACCGTGTCTAACATTGCCTCCAATGGGGATGGCAGCTGCCGCTTCTTGGAGGTGCGAAGAATCTGCAGATCTTTGGGAGAGCAGACAGTGCCTCCATCCATTGGGCGATGGAATCATTATTGCAAGAAATCGACACAAGACTGGTGACTTTAATTTATTAACTGGAAAATCGACTCAAACTGACTCGATGCAAACTGAAATGACTGAATTAAAACAAAAACTTTCTGAAAAGGGCAGCAGTCCATCAAGATTTCAAATCATGATGACAACCACTTGCATACTGATGTGATATATACAATCATGTGTAGTGTGCCTTCCAATGTAACCAATCCAGTAGATGGCTACACCCCAAATTTCTGCTCTTACTCTCCTTGAGCAGGTAGAATGATGAACCTGTAGGCAACTCAAAATAACCATTGAAACCAAAGCTTATGATAATGAACCAGGCAATATTTATCCTTTCTAATGTTTGCAGAAGAATGCTGAAGGGGTCTTGAAAATCTTGAAGAACTGGCTTATCTGGAGATCCAGCTGCAAAAATACAAGTATTCACTCCATTCTGATCTGAAAGGACAATTGATTTCTGAGGGATAGAAATGCACAGAGAGGTATCTGCCATCTGAGTGTTAGCTGTAGGTTCCTTGACCATGAGAAATTCTGGCATATATTCCTCAACCTCATGATCTAGATCATTTTTAAACAGAAAACAATCTTCAAGATTATCAAACATGACAGCCTTATCATCTTTGCGAAAGAAAAAATTATCTGTTTGCTGATCTACACAACTAATTACAAGACAGTCATCTTTTTCAAACGAGGAAGAAGTTTCACCAACACTTTCTTGACTATGTGTGCACTGCAAATCTGCTGTAGCTTGGGCTGTAACAAGACCTTTCAAAAGTAGATCTATCTCATCTTCAGACAAAGGAGACAATGCTTTTTGTTTTCTTCTGCTTAAACAGTAATTATCTTCATATGACAAGGCATTCAAACTATCATTTATTACTGAGTTATTGAAAGGAGATTTATCACTTACTTGCACAAAGATCTCATTTTGTTTTTCATGAACTGACTGGATTGCTTCTTCATGAAGGTTGTGTTCTAATGATGGACTGACAGTATGACTGAGAACATTTGGATCCATTACTGTGTCTTCTGCATTCCAGATGATTTCAACAGCAGAGTTCTCTTTGATGGGCTTCAGCACAAGATATGATTGGTCATCATGATCTGAATCTGAATCTGAAGTAGCTGACTGGACATTATCACAATCTGCAATCTGCATGTTGTCTTCTTCTGTGGGCAGATCTGAAATGTCATTCTCCCTTTCATCATTTTCAGCCATATGGCACTCTTCAACCTGTTGATCTTGATTCTGCTGCAAAATTTCCTGAGCATTTTGATGGGTATCCTCTAGGTTTCCTTCATTTTGCTGAAATGGATTCTCGTACAGAGCCTCCATGATCTCATCATTCATGAAATTATCATCTTCATAATATTTCTCAAGGCTTTCAATAAAAGTAGAAGCATGTTTGCAACAGTCATGAACTAAATTTAACGATGGATAAGATGTTTGATATCTTTCAATGAACAAAGCATGAAAATCCTTTAAACAGTAAATACATGCCGGCGGAAAATTTTCATACCAAGATTGGGCTTCACCTTCCAGAGTGGCCAGGAATATCTTCATCAAGCAATCTTCAGGAAAATCCACCTTCAACTTGTGAATATGCATGTGAAATCTAACCAGATGTAAAGCAGCATCCTTCTTACCATCATCGTTAAACGTAGGCAGATTCGTTGACCAATCTACCTTGGGCATCTTATTCGGAAAACCTGGAATGTGATCTCGGCTCATAGGAGCATATCTTCTTGTGATTCGGTCCATCTTGAAAATCTCGCAGCTACTGATCTCCCTGTAGTGAAGTCACCATGAAGCATCGATTTCTGGATTGTTCAGTAAATGAAGTCGCCAGGTGAATGATTTCAGCCTTGCGATGTCTGACTGCTGTCCACCATCAGAAATCGGATCTGAACTTTGTTATCCTTTACCGAGGAGGACTTCCCCAGTATGGTCGCCATTATGTTAGCGCTCAAATCTACCTTAGGCTGAAATAAGGTAAAACTCAAGGCTACATCAAACCACGCTCAGCCTCGTAGCTAGCCCTACGAGGACAGGAGAGGGCTCTCTCCGGGTCTATCTCGGCAAAAGGTTTTCAGAGGGGCTGAGATGACTTATAATGAACAATGAATATTGATTTTAGGCTAGTAAAGAGATAGGTAGGTTTGATTTTGATTTTGTGGGTTTTTGTTGGAGAAATGGGAAAAAACAATTTTGGGTCCGGGGATAAGGCCAGATCTTTGCAGAATTCGAGTTGGGGCGAGGTAGGCAATAGTCTTGATGCTTTTGATTGAGTATATGGATGGATCAGAAATACAAGGAGCTGAAAAGGGCAAGGATGAACATGGATCCTTTTCAAATAGGCGAAAACATGTAAAACTAAATGAATTCAAAGGCAGAACACTGTAAACAATGGATTCAACCTCATCTACTCTTTCATTTAGTTTCAGAAGCATAAGAAGGGATGGAATACATTAAACATGAAATAAATTATAATAAACTGAGAGAAAACACCATCAAAAACTGAAAGCCACAAGAATCCCAACAGGTGCTGCAAAACCTCTGATCTTTCCTTAGCCAAAATATGAAAAATATGTACAATAGTGTGCCAAAATCTTCCCAAGAGTCCAACCTGTAGAATGTATCAAAAATTACAATATATAGATCACTCTAACCCCTTCCCATGCCTCTATGGGTCGAATTCCTTCTTCAGGGATCAGTTTCAACCAAATTCTAATCAAGGAGCTAAAATCTAGGCAGCTAACAACTTGCCTCTAAAAGAGTGGAAACTAATTCATTTACATGATTTTCACTTTTTTGAGAGTGAATATTCTAGAATAGGTAAAAGTAAGCCAAATTTACATGCCAACCATCAATTTACATCATGAAAACCCAAAAATTTCATCCACAAGAAAAACTGGTCCCAACTGGCCGAAATTCTGAGCTGGAAAATGAAAAATCAGCCAAAAATCTATATGAGTAGCGCGCCTGAGCTATATGGGTAGCACGCCTTTCAGCCTGATTTTGAGGCACTTCCCAGCATCCAAATTGAGCTCATGATAGCTCGTTGGAAAGCCATGAATGTTGGCTATCCAACCCAAGTGGAATTTCCCAATTTGGAGCTCATTTGCCCCTCCAAAACTTCATTCTCCCAGAAGTACTTCCTGCTGGTGCAAAAGGTGGCAGCAAGGTGGTTTTCATGGTGTTTTTGGGCCTTTTGATCATCCAGAACCTGATGAAATGCTTCGGCAATTCCTGAGAATGCATAACTTACCATAAAAAACCCAAAAATGCAAATATTTCCTTCAGCAAGTGTCCCGAACAAAAGTGAGCACGTCGACGCGCTACTCGTATAGCTGAAAAATCTGTTTTTGGACTAAAATATTTCAAAATAACAAAAATTTCTCTGAATTTTCTCAAATTCAGAGCAAAGATCCTCCATCATGTATAATTCCCAGCCAACGAAGCCTCAGCCAAAATCCGGAGTGGATTAGGCCTTTTCCGTCGTTTTAGTGCTTCGCTCAACCTCCTCTTCAGAATCTTCATTCTCGCTTTGCAGACATGCATGCGAGCCCAATAATGACCTTTCATGTGACGAAGCATGTCTTTGTCTCTGTTTTCCTTCTCCAACAACTTCTCCAGATGAATGTTAACATGCGTGAGTTCAGTCTCTCGCTCAACTGGTGTCATGTCACCTGGTCTCTTCCGGGCCAATTGTCGATCCTCACGGATTCGCCGCAGCTCATAAAGTGTGTGCTCATCCTCTAGCTGTTTGTTACGCTGCTCCAGGTATTTTATCACCCACTGAGCCTTCTGCAATTTATCTTTCAGCGTGTCATTCTCGGCCCTTTGCTCCTGGATGATCTCCTTCAGTTTCGAGCTAGGAGAGCTCGCATCAACATCAATGATCGTGAAATCCGTGTCCCGGCCTCCTGATGGGCCCTCATCATGCATGGGCTTCTTGCCCCTGTCCTGGATCTGTACCTGTGTTGAAGAAAAAGGCGAGACCCCTTCCACATCATGTGGAGATAATACTCGCTCTCCTGATGGAGTCGGCGAGACCCCTTCCACCCCGGGTGGAGATAATACTCGTCGTGTAGCTGCAAATAAGGCCTTGTGGCCTCGCTGGTATGTCACATACAATGGAGCACTGATATACTCAATCTCAGGAATGTCAGGCTAGTGTGAAGGCTCTCCTGCATCATGAACTATCTCAAGAGGTGGTTGTGGCGCTGTGAAGAAGTCACGGGAGATGAAATCCTCCCAAGTATGCCCTGCTGTGTCAACTGATGTACCACTACGATATTGATCAGAGCGTAATGATATATACTTCTATGATGCTGTGCTGGGGTCTTCTTCTGTACAAAAATCACCATCCTCTCTATGTTGTGATACATGAAGTACGGAATGTTCATCATACGTACCCTTGTGAAGTGCATCAACAAACGGACATGGTACGCAAAGAGACGCGAGAATCTGCCCTCGCAACTGAAATACCGAATGATGAGTTTCATCAGTGGTGCAAACTCATCCTTCAGGAATATGAAAGGAAAAACCCTGCTCAAGTGCCTCATATACCCAGGTTTGATGTATGGCTCATAGTGGAATTTCTCCAACTGCTGACGTTTGTTCCATTCCTCTCCTATATTTGGTATGCCGGTGGCCTGAGCAATAGTCACTGGTGACAGAATGAAATCTACTCCAGCGAGGTTTACACGGCCATCATGTAAATGTAGAACAAATAGACGAGCTAGTTCACGATGAAGCTGGGTTTGTGAAATCATCTCACAGAATCAAAAACATGACTGATACCGAAAACAATCCATCGCAAGCGGACATGCCTGCAATTGAGCCAAAGAAGTAGGCTCCTCCCTGAGATGTTTACCACCTTTGCCACCTTTGTGAGGCCTCCGTGGCACATTACCCTCTGTTGTGGAATCACTGTCAGACTCCTGCTCATAAACTGAATCTGTCTCTGAAATGGCTTTGAAAACAAGTTGTCTGCAATATGTGTGTTGATATAGGTGTAGTGAAGTCAAAGGCTTCAATGCATTCTCAAAACCCAAATATATTGCATATGTACCAAAACATCATAAGCAAACAAGTGACAGTGGTAATAGCTCTGTTTTAGTAGCATAAAAACAGTCTCTGTTTTTGGATCACAAGTGATTTTGACAAATGAGTAGACAGTGTAATGTATGGTACAGTCTTTGCAATGCTGGCCAAGGATTTGTCAAAGGACTGTGTTTGTCAATAGGAGACAGTGGAAATGAAATAATAGCAATGACAACAGTGGTAGAATGGCAAAAAACTATGTGAAAACATGAGACTATATGGACAAGTCAACATGAGACTATGTGAAAACATGGAAGGATGTGATAGCAATGGTAGAATGGAAAAAAGGCGTGAGGATGATGTACATAATGTGCCAGGGCGCCACAAGCAATATAGGTATGAGCACATATACCAATCACGAAAATTTACAAACCCTTCACTAGACTGTCACTATATCTTTTAAAACCCTGAGAATTGAATTTGCTATGAACATAGGGTTTATAGATTTCTCCTCAAGCAATGCTTGTTTCCTAACTTCAAAAAATACCAAAACCTCTTTCAAAAATCACTGAGCAATGATTAAAAACCTATTTGCAAGTGGATGGAGGCGTTTGAGCTCGAAATCGGACGCAAAGACAAAATTGTTTGGCTTTGTCGCTGTATGGGTAGCGCGCCTTATATGGGTAGCGCCCGTGTTCTCTGCAAAGGGCTGGGGAAGGTTAAGTGGGTAGCGCGCCTCATATGGGTAGCGTGCCTCCTGTATGGGTAGCGCACACCTCCAATCACTGTCCACGGCTATGAAAACACGGCTTCGGCCTTCAAGAACACAAACATGATTTCTGCCTTGAGGTTTTCGAGCAAATGAAATTGTTTGCCATGATTTATATGTGAAGAAAATATCTCATCAAATCAGATTTTATTTAAATTTGTTTGCTAACCCACTTTATAATGTTTCAGCACTTTGACATTTGATCTTATAATACAACGCTTCTCTTTTGGCTTTTTTGAGTTTTGGACTGATAATATTTTGTTGTCTTTTGTAGGGATCCGGCACTTGGCTTAGGAAAAGATCAGAGGCTTGCTTTGAAGTTTCTTATGGTGAAATAGATACAATTATTACAAAAATAAAATTAGACAATTTCTAGTTCCAAAACAGAATTTTGGACTAGAAATGTCTTCAAATGGTTTTGATAATAAAAATATGAAACGAGAACTTTTTGGAACCAACCTCATGGCCTGCGGGCTTTTATGACATGTATGCAAAGGACTTGAAAACCCTAGACTCTAGGACTAAAGACTCTTTTTTAACGAAAACAATCATTAATGACCCTGAATGAAATGACGATGAACTTTAGTGATTTTTGAGGAATTTCTAAATAGCCCTGCAGGTACAAGCATGAGGAAACACAAGACAACCAGACCCCCTCGTCAGTCAATGGCATGCTCCTAGCGAAATGCAACGAAGTGGAACAAGCGAGACACCTAAGAATGATATGCAAAAAGCGAAATGATCTCTGACGGAGGGCTGTAAGGACTGACTCTAACAGTGTTCATAGAGTGGAAAATAAAATTATAAAATATATTACTATGCCTATGGTTTTGGAAGTCAAGTTCTAGATTTCGACCAAGGTTCTTGTGGTCAACCATATATATTACTTCCCTTATTTTCTTCCCTCAATAAGTGAATACCATAGGTTGGAAAAATACTTAAGGGGATACTTATTATTGAAATGGGGAGAATATTTTCAGAGTAATTTGGGAACTATGTGTCATGAAAAGGAGCCAGAGAAGTATGGGAATCATGAAGACTTACATGCAAATATAATCTCTGTGTGTTAAATACATGATATATTTGAAGTGCATTTTAACTTTAAAATCTTGCTAGAAGTTATATGCTTTCACTTGGATCATTTTTCATGGAAATGGTTGCATTCTCTTTATAATTTATCCTATAAAGTGATGATACTTTCTTCTTGAAAGGCGTGATGTAGAGAGTCCAAGATGAATTTCCCCAAACACATGGAGATTTAAATAGAGCCCTTGGAAATTATATCAACCACATTGATTGTGTGCCTATTTAAATTCCTCCCAATTGATTCTACATCAGCTGAAATCTATATTTATTTCAATTTCTTAATACCATTCCTCACTTTTGAAGATATAAACATTGTGGTTTATATCTTCCTCAAATTGTGTGAATTAGCCTATTTGATTATATATTGCATATAAAATAGGAAGATCTATGTAGGTATTTTTGCATCCATCTTAATTTTAAAAAAATTGTGTCCAATGGTCACATGATAACAAATACTCTCTTTGTTAATTCTTATGCTTCTCGAGATGTTTTCATAATTTCTTGGTATACAGCTCCATGTTTCATGTCATGATTCTCACCTCATATATATATATATATATATATATATATATACAATGGTTATCGACACAAACACACTATGCAGTGGGTTTAAACATATGGTTTTGAGTCAAGGATCAAGGCCTTTGGTTTCCATGCAATGTCAACATGATCGCACTGTGCAGTTATTTTTTTATTTATATGGCTCTGAGAAAATTTGTGCATCTTATCAACCCTTGGTGATGTTGTCGTTGCAAGCACTAAATGTTTTAGTCCATTGACCTACTTTTATGGTATTTGTCTAACACTAATAAAATTATCTTGTCTTGTCTTGGAACTAAAAATACCCACAAAGCAGTGTGGATGGGATAGAAAAATATTTCATGGCTTTTAAATTAACTGTAAAATAAATATTTAAATATAACAACAAACCATTATTTCTAACAAAACATTTATCGAACTTGAAAAAGAACAATTCAAGACATAAGACTAATATTTCATCATTTTAATATAAAGTAATTTCTCTTCACCACCATCAAAAAGGATTCTTCCAACTCAACTTTTGTTATCCTCATATTTCAAAGTAAACAAAATGACAATAAATAAGCCTCAATAAACCCATTCCAAAATTGACAAACAAATTTGTATACATGGAACCTCATACGATCCTCAAGATAAAATAATACATCAACCAAAACCAATGAACTGTAGAAATACACAGCCTGAGAAAAAAGTTCCATGCATAAAAATATTATTAATAGTGAAAACATTTATCCAACCAAAAGATACAAAGAAGATATTGATATGAAGTACTAGAAGAACATACCTCCATTTGAATTCACTCTAAATGGAATGAAGATGGACAATGATCACACAATATCAATGTTCCACCTGTATGATAGATGTTGAACATGTCATCACTTTCAAATACAGGAGTTATTTTCTTCTTCCTTTATCTTGACTAAGTTGTACACCCCTTTAACTATTTGTTATTGTCTATTACATGCATCTGGAATTGCAGTAAAGATCTGCCATCTTCCAAAGTGATGTTTTCATAAGGTCAGTGATTCTTGATCCTAGCATGAGCTTCAAATTTTGTTACAGAGAAAAAAATATTATGACATGTACACACAATTCCCTCACAGGTTATCAAGCCTTTTGACTGTGGACAATTTTCTTTTCTATTCCAATAGAAAACTTTTTGATTTGGGGTCACCATGCCATTTTCTATCATCCAGGACAAAATCGATCGAACTGTTTTCTTAACCTGACCTGAAGATAAATCCTCTGACTTTCCTACAGTAGCAGGAAGTGCCTACATTTAGTAACCATCACCTAGTTTCCCCTTTATTTTCACAAGAGAGCATTGTATTCCTTTATTCCATTTCTGACCTTCAAGAAAATATTCTAAACCAAGTTTATGATTTTTACTACCAAACCCAGAAAATGCTAATAGACCTTGTCTTGACTTGTTGAGTTTCAGTTATTTTGTGCTTTCACTGCTCATCACATTCTCCTAGTCAAAGCTCTCTTATTCAAAGGTACATTCCTTTACCCTATTAGATTTTCATGGTCAAATATATCTAATTCAAAGTTACATTCCTTTACCCTAGTATGTTTTTCTATAAGAGGAAACATTTTCCCTGAAACATTTCTCCTCTAATTGACACAATTATGCATCTTTTGTCAACTAAATACCCATCGCTTTAGTCCTATGTCACTTTTCAAATAATTCTCATCAATTTCATTATTTTTTCTTTCATGTTTTACTATTACCTATACCTTTAGACTCTCCTTATTAGAAAATCAAAAAGGCAAAATTATTTTATTATACTTGATAATTACTTGTGAGATTATTGTATTCTTATTAACTTTCTTATGTTCTTATTTTATCTTATTTCATCAAGAAATTACCAAAATAGTAGCACAAAGATCAAGGACACCAGATGTAAGCGGAAAGTCAAGGAAAAACCCCATGCTTGGGGAAAACTCGGTCAATAACTCGTCCTTCAATATTTTTCCTGAGATAATCCAAGACCCTTGACTTAGACATAGACTTCCTCCACACCAATTAAACCCTTTACTTCTTTTGCAGATGATCACTTTCTATTTTTATCTTCGACCTAGATGCAGCAACAATAGTAGCAGCACCTCGATGCAGTAGTATCTTTGACCTAGCAACTTCGATCTCAATGCAACAAATTTGATCTTGAAGCAACACTTCCACTTGAAGCAATTACAACTGGAAGAAACAACTTTTGACCTATTAGAAAAAATTTCGAATTGGCAGCAATATGCAATAGCATAAACTTTGACTTGACATAGAGACTTCGATGTTCTATAGGAACCCAGACGAAAGGGAGATAGATAATCCAAAACTTTGGTCTTGACCTTTTCTTCTTCCTTCTCCAGCTTCGCACTTCTTTTATCCTTATTTTCCACTTCACACTTTTTCCATCTCTTTCAAGGATATCGAACTTGAGAGTGTGTGAGAGTTTACGTCAAATGAATTCAAACTTCTCCAATATATAGGCTTATGGTGAGGTTGAATAGCCTATTTTAAGGTCGACTTGGTGTGGAGGTGACGTAATTCATTTTTTACTCAAAAATAATTAGTTTCACATGATTCTTTTAGCACTCCGTAATTTTCCTAGCTAAAGAGGAAACTTCAAAAGTAACCACAAACCACTTGAATAATTGGAAGCTAGCCCTTCCAATCCCATAGAAGGCACTCTCTATATGGATTACAATCAATTACAGTCTAAGGTTTTATGCTAGGTATGAATATCAAGAAATTGGTTTTAAAGTTTTCATTGCAGAATGAAGGAAAATTCCATTGGGCATGGAGTCATAAGGATGTCCAGTAATCAATCACAGATAAACAGAGAAAGCATGAAACAAGGCGAGGTAGGAAAACTCTTGGATTTTATAGAGATATTGTGGTGTGGATGAGATGAATACGAGTTAGGATCAATTAAATATAGAGCATACGCATATGAATTCTATACTTAATCTCAAAAATAAAACATTAAGATTGCTTAACAAGCTAAAGCAGAGTACTGCAAGTAAATTCCACTCATCATATTCTTATAAACAATTAAGAAAAAACATCCATGTAAAAACTTGAAGGAGAAACAAATTTACAAAGAGATAAACATTACCATTTGTCTGACACAAGAATCCTAAAACCAAATTGCCTCTGTATTTCTGAATTGAGTACTTTAGTTTGAAATCCACAGCTTACAACCAAAATAAAATCCTTCCTTTACTTCACAATCAACCCTTTCTACATTCAAAATCATAAACTATATAAAAAAATTGTTTCTAGATCCAAGGAGGTCAAAACCAATCTATTCCCCATTTGGATGGAACTGATCTCATGAAAATAGGCAAGAAAAACTACTAATCTATAAAATAGGACAACATCTTTGACTTTCCCCTAAAAACTTAACTATAATCCTAATACACCTAATTTGTTTAAGACAATGATGTGTGAGACATTTACAATGGAAAAATATAAATAATTACATAATAAAATACTTTATTTTTCATGCTAAGGTCAGAATTAGATGTAAAAAACATAGATTGTGTTTGTGGGCAGCACTTCTTATGCGCATCACCTCCTGTGCACAACACCTCCTATGCACAACACCTCCTGTTTGTAGCACCTCCTGTATGCAACACCTCATGTGCA
Source organism: Pinus albicaulis (assembly GCA_034641835.2). Lineage (NCBI taxonomy): Eukaryota > Viridiplantae > Streptophyta > Pinopsida > Pinales > Pinaceae > Pinus > Pinus albicaulis. Next base: position 391,375,350 of record CM076575.1, read on the forward strand.
CAACACCTCCTATGCGTAGCACCTCATGTACGCAAAAAATGACTTTCTACTTCTTCTTTGGAGATTGCTCCACTAAAGTTCACAAATTTTTCTTGATAGAACTCTTTAGAGGTGTAGAAGTAGTCTTAGAGGTGGATGGAGTATCCTTATGGCTTGATGGACTTTCAGCATATGGCACTATGAACTTGGATGAGGTTAGGAAATATAGCCATACTTGTTTCTTTTTTTGCAGCTCCTCTAATATCAATAATTTTATCAGTGAAAAATAAAACAAACCCGAATCAACCATATCATTTTTCATTCTTACTCCCTAAGCCATCTTTCCCAAATTCTGAAAAGGGAAAATGGAAAATTTAGGGTCGTTTTACTGGTGATATGCATGAGAAGCCTGAAGTGATATTGATAGACTCAGGGGAATTTTCCCTCACATGTGAAGTACTTCTGAATGACTTTGAGAAGCTTTTTGAAATTCTCCGATACATATTCACTAGGTACTACAGCACCAAACTCCTGGTTTTTGTACTCTAGTTTCATGAAATATTTATAATTATCCAAATCCAAAGGCATCCCTTTGAACAATTTTCTCCCTCCAAAGGTATTTCTGTGGTTGATGATATAGTAGACTTTGACACAATAAACTTTATTTTTCCATCCTTTATCTTATCGGCATCAAAATTCAAGGAAAATTATTTAGTCACCTCCACATGGTATCCTTGTATCTTTTCACAGAACTTAAGACAACATGTATGTTCAAAGGCTACCCTGATGGTAGGTTATGCATTAATGAGAGAAATTTCTTGTGGTTAAAATCTTACAATTTCTCCTCCCTTTGTCTTCCCCATCATTAAAACAAGGTTTCTAATGGTAAAAGGTTGAGTTAGGGCTTTAATGCGTTTTCAGTGTTTGGACCTCAAGACCTTAGCTGATAATATTTATTTGAACCTTAAATGACTAAAAAAATAATGATAATTCACAATTGATTACTGGTAATTTTTACACGTCATTTTGTCACCATGAAATTTGACGGTCAAAATGGATCTATCACCATCCATACTCATGCTTCCTAGAAAGTCAAACATTCATATTCTTTGACCAAGTCCTGAATTTTGGGAAAATGACTCTTTAAAACTCCTAAGAATGACTTTCACACCTTTCACCATCATTTACGGTGCATGCGCAGATATTACAAAGATTCCCTGTGAAATTTGGTGCTTTGTTTTCCACTAAAACCTATGCACCCTACTTCACGAAAAGTAAAAGATAAAAGTAACATCTAGAAGCATAGTTGGACGCATATTCTCTAAATAGAAGCCTCTAAGTCATATTATTTTGAGCCAAATCCCTCCAATCATGGAACTAATTCCCTTGGATCAAGGAATCCTGATCTGCTTCTTTGTGGATCTCACCCTTCTTTGGTGGATCTGAAACCTCCCCAGTCTCTACTATAAATTGAGCTGAGACTTCAGGATTAGGAGATTTCACTTATGGTAATATTATGTTGGTCATTTTTAGAGTGGAAAGATTGTTGAACCAAGGAGGAAGATTGGGTGGCATACGGGAGGAACCTATACAACATCAAGGCTTGGTTGTAATATTTCTTATTTATTCTTGAATAATACATTTGGATAATTTTTCTCATTGTGTTGTTTTCCAGATTCATTAAAGAAATTACATTTCTTAATCTCCTTGATCATTAAGTTAAGCTAGTAGTTATGTTATCATTATACTGTAGATGATTTTGATTCTTTGCCTATTTTTGGTTGTGGGTTTCTTCTCAGCATTGAAGGACTTCTTCGGGACAAAAGGCATGGTCTTCACCAAGCATCTCGTTGAAAGGTAAGAGCATCACTCTCTCTTTTCTAGTTTTGATAATCTAAATGGCAATAGCTTAAGGAAAGATATTCTTATGTATGTTTGTTTCTAGTTATCTATTGGGATACCACGTTTATCGCTCTTGTCCACAAGAGGGCTTTATCCGGGTAACAAATTGGTGACTCCACTGGGGAACGGCTTAGTTCTCTTAATTCTCTTTGGTTTATCTCTCCTATTTTTCTAGTTTGATTCAGTCAGAGTGTTGTTGGGTTTATGAAATTTTAGATCCTCTGGGTTAGAATGTCTTGTTTTTATTTTTTTTGAAGTTTATCGCCCCTATGTCATTCTATTTCAGAAACAGAGCATAGATTTGTGTGGTTTTCCCTGGTTACCTGCACACCCGCTGAGAATTTTTGAAAAAATCAATTTTCTCTCAGCCAGAGTCTCATGTTTAATTTTTAAAGGTTCAATATTACTTATATAAACCCTCAGAGTTTGTTTGTGAACTCATTTTAATGGCCTTAGTGTCCTTTTTGAGAAATTATCCCTTTTACATATTCTGGGTAGGGTTTGACCTGGTTTGTTGAATTTCTCTATTTGGAAAGATAGATTGACTGCCCATATCACTTTTTTCTGCCTTTTTCTTCTAGATCTACCAAGTGTCTTGTTAGTCCTGCTTGTTTAGGTAATTGTTTTTGCCCATTTGCAAAGGAAAACTTCTAGGTAAGTGAAGTAGGATTTGTCTAAAAAAAGTAGCCTTTTATGAAATTGCTTTTGTTTGTTAAGTGAAAAAATGATTCATTTTGTTAAGTGCACTCATAGGTATCATTATTTAGATCATTAATTAAGAGATTTCATTTTTGAAAAGTTTTCTATAATTTTTAGGGTTTTGTAGTTTTCTTTGATTTGGAAGAATTGAAAGATTGTTTGCAATTGAAATTGTATATTTTGGCTTGGAATCAACAAAAAATTTCATTACAAGTGTTATTGGTCATGCTTCAAAGTTAAATTAATTTCTTAATGAAAAAGAAATGTTTTGGGATTTTTTAGTGAATTTGCATTTTTTGAGATCAAAGAACCTCCTACTTTCCCTTAACTAGGAATTCATTGAAATGAATAATTGCATGTTCATTGTTGAATGCATTTAGAGTACTTTTTGAGATCAAAGAACCTCCTACTTTCCCTTAACTGGGAATTCATTGAAATGAATAATTTCATGTTCATTTTTGAATGCATTTAGAGTATTTTTTGAGTCGGTCACAACATAATTAAGTTTCATTTTCGTACCCCTCTACGTAAGCAACAACCAAATTAATACAGCTCTAATTAAAATAAATCTAGATATTTTTACATTTTCTAGGGCTCATTCCACCAATATATCTCAGGATTAGTGATTTGGAATAGGGAGTAATTAACTTTCCAAAGCAGTTAAACAAACAAATAGCATCTTGCGGTAGGTAAAACCCTAATTGTTTTAATTTTTCTATGGGAAGCTCTTCTTAAAAGAGTGAAGCACAAGGTCTTGTCAGACACAGTGGAGTAATCATACCTACTTCATTGGTAAAGATAGAAGATGTGCAGTATTACAAATGGTAAACCTCAGATTAACCATTGTCGAGGAGCCTCATATCACTTGTTAGTAAACCTCATATTTACCATGTCGAGTAACTTTCAAGGGAATTGTGCTTTGATACTCTGCCCTTATGTGTATATCGGGCCATAGATTGTTCCCCCAAGTTGAATTGTCTCAGTTAGTAACTTTAGTGGCTATAATCTTAGGATTTTTCCCAACGTGACAGTGGAGGGAAGGTCCCACTGTACCTAGAGCAGACATTGACTAGACTCACTTGGACTTTACGGAGGGTAGTCTTCACTTTGAGATGGCATAGTGGAGTTACTTGCACCAAACCATTTCATTAAGAAGGTTATCAGGGTAATTGTTCCAACTGCTAGTGTTCCACATTTATCTCTGTGATGTTGGGTTTAATCACCAATGAGTGACTTTATTGTGGAAACATATTGTTTGTGTGTGGTTTTCCTCCTAGATCATGTAGCACATGTTCATTTTTTTTGTTACTTTTAGAGGCTTTAGGTGTGATTTATTGAATTTTTTTCATTTCGTGTGTCAAAGTAATTAATCATGGCTGATACCGAGACATTCACATAGAATAAAGTTGAAACCCCCTAAATATACACCCAATCAATTGGAAAATATAAAAACTGAAAGGACACAATCCACTAGATCTGGGTCTTCTGAAAAAATAGAATCATATATCATAATACATCTTGATTTTGAAGTTAATAGACCACAAATATTTTAAATAGAGCAAGATCAACCAGAAATTTCTGAAGCATTCACAGTAGAATCTGTCACTAGTGAGTTATCAGATACACAAATTATTGAACCAGAAATATATAAACCCAAGTCTGATTCCACTTCATCTGAGTCACCTTCGAATATTATAGCCCCTACTCTTGTTCATTCTCGTTCACTTAGAGTAAAACTTCTCATCACTGAGAATATTCCTCTTAGTCTTATTAGCATTGAAGAAATCACTGAAGAAGAAGAAGAATTTGAAATTCCCTCTCATCAAGTATCTTTAGATTTAAGGCCTACTGAACCAAGATACCCATTAGATTTTCCTTTTACTCCTTTTCAGTCGGATCCTTGGTATCTTCAATTTACCAATTTTTTACATTCTTCTAGTTACAAACATCCATGTCGTCGAATCCCATTTTACTCGTTACCCATGTATAGTACATCTAACATGGCTTCTGAAAGCATGACTACTGATTCATCCATGTTTTCATCTTCTCCAGAAATTTTTTTGTATGGTGTTCATTTTGTTCCTGCTAGGTACTAGTCACTTTTTGGAACTTTTTCAGGGGTATATCCTTCCTCTCAAGCTTCTACTATGTCAACTGGATTATTTAATTCTACCGCCCAACCTTTTACTATGGACTATGTTTATATGTTTTCCAGGAATATCCCTCAAGCTAGCTCATCAGGTGGTTACATTCTGCCTGGGGGGAAACAACCTCTTCTAGGACAATATCCTCTTCCGAGAGGACAACCTTTCACTGGAATTTATCCTATGGTTTTAGGGAAGCTATTCCTGGTAATTATCAAAGCTATGGTCCAATGCCTCAAACTGGTTATGGTCAACATTATGTGTCACAACCCTCAATGGGAACTCCTTATCCAGGGATGAACACTATATGGAATCCCTCATTTACTCAACAAAATTTGCAACCTACCCCACAAATGCCTTATAATCAACCTACTCAGCCACTTGGAAAATTTAATTACACCCAAGTCTAACAACCTTCTCAAGGTACAGTTAAAATTACACTGGGGGAATCTGTGCTAGGTAATCATCAGGCTGGCTCGAGTACTCCTAGTACTCCTGTCCAATCTACTATGAAAAAATTTGTTCAGCAAACAGGTACACCCATCCCAAGAGTTTCTCAAGTTTTTACTGCTACAACCCTTCAAATATCAATGCCAATTGTTACACAAGTTATCCCTTAGACTATTATTCATCAAACCGAACCTACGGTCCAATAGATTCCTCAAACATATTTGGGACAACCTAGTATAGAATCTACGCAAAAAACTCAACCTTTTGTAGGTCAACCTATTCAGGGGCAACCCTTTGTAGTTCAACCTCTTCAGGGAAAACACTTTATAGGTCAACCTTTTCAGGGGAAACCCTTGGTAGGATAGCCTCTTCAAGGTCAATTTGTTCAAGGCCAGCCATTTTAGGGCCAATTCCAATATGGAAAATTGGGACCAAATCCATCTTTGTAAATTCAACCATACCCTCATCATAAATTTCAGATACCAACTCAACCCCAATTTGGTATGGCTACCCCTGGATATCCTAGAGGTGTGCAAATTCGACCTCCTCAAGCTATTCCAGGTTACCCTGGATACCCTCCTCCAGGTACTAGACTCGTCCCTTAGTGTTATCAATTCACTCAGCAAGACCCTAACTGATGGTTACCTTTTATAGAAACTTTAGATTTACCAGAATTGTCTTGGCTAATGAATAATCCAATGTACTATATTTCATTTTGGCCAGCCATGCCTACTAAGTTTCCCAGTGACATTCCGAAATTCGAAGGAAAGTCAGGAGAGGATTCCTCAAACCATGTTATGACTTATCATCTGTGGTGTGTTTCGAACTCTTTAATCGATGATTCCACCCGGTTAAGAATTTTTCAAAGAACTTTGATCGGTTTAGCTGCAAAGTGGTACATTGAGTTACCTTGAGGCTCTTTCAATAACTTTAATGCCATAACAACAACTTTCCTTACTCATTTTCAGTTACCATTCCGTTATGATAATGGTACGGAAATTTTGACTTCTCTCAAACAAATTACATCTACGTACATTTCAGATAACATCCATGAATGGCGACATAGACATCGTTTAGTAAAATTTTTCATCCCAGATCAAATTCTGGTTGAATGGTTTATCAAGTGATTACTCCCTAAGTTTACTGAAGACGTAGCTAAAGGGGGCGTTGTAACGGAAGAGTAGGTTATCACTCAAGCCAAATATCTAGACCTTGTTTACACACAGTCTGGAACTTTGTATGAAAATATTCTAGATTTACCTCGCCCGGGTCAACTTACTATGAATCCTTCCAACTCTCATGTCGGAGATGGTGTAATCAATATATTTAACACATTGAAGATTAAGAAGGAAAAATCCAAATCTACTACTCCAATCATAACTTTACCCGATTCACCTAAAGGAGACTCTTCTCTGGAAACTACTATCGAAATCCATGTCGTAGATTCATCTACCGCCAAAAATAAGAAATCTAGAAGTAAAAAGAAAGGGAAGGGTAAGAACAAACAAAATAATTCTTCAAAAGAAAAGACAGATAAAACCAAACCATCTGATGAAAAGAGGAAACCTCGTTATCCTTGTCTTATCTATGATGAGGATTAGTACACAAAAGAGTTCCCTCTTCGGGCTGAGGTATCTAAATTTATGAAAGGTTCACCCACACCCATTTTTATTAAGGATCCTTTTCCTTCACAAGAGAGCAAAATGATTTCCCACAACGAATCCTCTTCCAATTCATCGGCATATATCCTCACGATGTCCTCCCAGGTTATGGTTGCAATGCGATCTAAAGGTTATGGATCTAAGAGTCTTGTAACTGGAAGTGAAACTGGATCATCCAGTAAACCTTCGGCATCAGCTCCTCCTATTTTTGAACCATTACACATCGAGAAACATAATCCTGATTTAGTAATTAACCACCTGCTAAAGGTGTACTTCAAAAATCGGCTTTCAATCCACATGCAAGAGCCGCTCAAAACTAATATTGTTGAAGATCTCACTATGTCACCTTCAGCAATGTTAGCCCTCGAAGTGCTGTAGTCCTGTCCAGCCTTGAGAAAGTTACTATTGTAAGATATTGGAGAAATTTATCCTCAAGAATATAATCTCATCGTCTTTGATCTCGAGAATTTTTTACCTAGACTCCCACACCAAATGGCTTTTAAAATACCTATTTTAGTCAAATACAGGCGATTTTTTCTCACGGTAATTGATGAGGGAGCATCTACGTGCATTAGGTCTTTGGCTTGTTAGAAAACTCTTGGTTCTCCAACAATCAATAAATCACCCACGATTCTGAAAGCCTTCGATGGAAGAGGTTCTTGTCCATTTTTAATTCTTCAAGACTTACCCATAGAGGTAGAAGGAAAAACAGTTACTCTTGAGGTGGAAGTGGTTGATGCCCCTCTTGATTACAACCTTCTCTTAGGACGAAGTTGGTCTAATGCTATGACAACTGTAGTATCATTTGTCTTTCGGTTAATAATGTTCCCCCATAAATGGAATATTGTTAAAATTGATCAGTTTTCTTACTATACTTCTGATCACACGTCTACGGATAGTGTCCCATGCGTTGGAAAATAGATTACCCCGTACAAAGGTGTTGGAGTAGGACTGCTTAAAGAATCAGATATTATGGGAACTTTTTCTATGCCTCCTCTGAACCTTCCTCGTACTATTTATAATGTCAACTTGATTACATCAAGCACAATAACATTCGATGATCTGTGGACTGTGCCTTTAGAGTCAAATTTATGCCTCTATGGAAATCAAATTCCTTTGAGTCCATATGAATTGGCATATATGGTAGTTCAATCGCTTTCCAACCCTTCATCCAGGAATACTGATCAAGTGAATGTGAATAGTGACCAGTCTTCTCCTTTACCAGGTTTAACAATCACACTTTTTTCTAATCCTTTCCAACATGTATTTTCAACCGATGAAAGTATTCAGGAAATTTTTTCATTGGATTAATTTCCATGGAACGATCTTCACCATTGCTCCTATTTTCTACCAGACCTTGATAGATTCAAGAATTACTTTTCAACTATTTTCTCGACTGAATATGTTAGTGAACCTCAAAATCCTATGTCAATCATTAATTCAATTTAGGAAACATCTCGGCAACCATTCCAATTGATATTTCAATCAAATCTGGAATAATTCAAAACATTCATATAGGTGCTTCATGCTCACTTGATGAAATCAACATGTACAAAGCCTATTTCAGGAATTTTGCTTCATATTTTCTTGGTCTTATGACGAGATGCTAGGAATTGATCCTAGCATTGTAGTTCATGAAATTAAGGCATATCTGGATACAAAACCTATCAGACAAAGATTACTTCTAATACATCCACGAAAATAAGTTGCTATAAAGGCTAAGGTTGAAAAACTAATTCGCGCAGGTTTTATTTATCCTATTCCATTGACGAATCGGGTATCTAATATTGTTCCAATGAACAAAAAACATGGAACAATTAGAGTATGTGTCGATTACAGGGACATTAATAAGGCTTGTCCCAAAGACAATTATCCTACCCCTTACATTGACCAAATTTTTGACAATTGTGCTAACAACGAAATATTTTCATTCATGGATGGAATTTCTGGATATAATCAAATAAATATACTCCCTGCCGATCAACCCAAAACTATGCTTATTTTTCCATGGGGAACATTTTCATACCGTAAATTACCCTTTGGTTTGAAGAACATTAGCGCCACTTTTTAGAGGGCCATGTCTTACACATTTCACGATATCAAACATATTGTGAAACCCTACCTGGATGACTTACCTTCTCACTCTATGTGCCGGTAAGATCATCCTACACACTTACGTGCTATTTTTTGCGGTGTAGGCACTACAACATCCGTTTGAATCCACATAATTTTTTTTTTTGTGTACAATCAGGATGATTATTGGGATTCATTGTTTCTAAGGAAGGCATTCATGTCGACGCTTTAAAGGTTAAGGCAATTTTTAATTTACCTCCTCCTTTTACTCTTCGCCAATTCCAGAGTTTACAAGGGAAAGAAAAAAATTTATGTCGATTTATCCCTAACTATGCAGAGTTAACAATAGGTTCACTCTATTATTAAAACAGGATGTTCCCTTTGTTTGGGACAAGCTTGCTGATAAATCTTTTAATGCACTTAAACATTTTTTGACCCATGCATTGTTTTTGCATCCACCTAATTATCATCGAGATTACTGGTGAGCCCCATTATTGCACCAAGAGTGTTGCAACTCCCAGGGGTTGCCCTACTTTACTTTATCAACCCGAGGTTTGTAAAAACTTGGAGGTGACAATGCTATATACACAGCAGATGCATTATGTTCATGTCATCCTCTTATGCTTTACGAAAGGGTGCTATTTCTCGAACTATGATAAAAAACGAAAAGTAAATTACTGGAAGGAAATGACAGAAAGGAAACTAACTTAATTTGCAAAAAGGAAATGACAGAAATGATACTAATTTAATGTGCAGAAATGAAATGATAGAAAGAAACTAAATTAAATTGATGAAAAGAAATGACAGGAAGGAAACTAAACTAAATTGTTGGAAATAAATGATAGAAAGGAAACTAATTATAAACCACACTTAACTTTTCCAAACGGCTAAATGCACTCTACTTATCCTATGGTCTATCTATCGTGCTTCTATCTATGCATCGAAGCTATCCATGGCGTAATTCTAATTGAAAAGGTGTTGATTTGCAGCTTGGAGAGAAAAAAGGCTAAAGAGGCTAATGGAGGGCTTAACGCATGAAACAGGGTTTAGAAGTGGAAAGAGGGGGTTTAAGCCTGATTGAAACTTTATTATAACGCAAAAATGCTTCGGAGCGGAATAATTTGAAAAGTGTGATGGTAGAGATGCGATGGAGCAAAAGTTGCGGACTGCAAAGTGCGACGGGATAAAAGTTGCGATGTGCGAAATGCGATGGGAAAGAACTGCGAAATCCGAAATGCGAAAAGGGAAAAGTTTGTGATCTGCGATATGTGATATTTCAATATCACAATCGACAAAAAGAGTGGTAGGTCTTAAGAGAAAAGGGAAAATGATGAGAAGTGCGATTTACGATGGGTGACGTGGCGGTGGGACTGATGGCAGAGCGCGATCGCAATATCGCAATCAGCAGATAGGAATGGTAAGTCTTAAAAGAAAAGGGAAAAATTTGTGATGAGCGATTTGCAATGTGGTAAAATTTTCGAATTGTGAAGTGTGATATCGTAATCGTAATATCTCAAAGTTAGAGGGATAGCGGTAAGTTTTAAAAGAAAAAGGTAAAAGGTGCGAAGTGAGATATGCGATGTGGCAGATGATGTGGCAGTGGGACCGGCGGCGAAGCGCGATCGCAATTAGCGTTTGGAAGCGGTAAGTCTTAAATAAAAAGGTTAAAGGTGTGAAGTGTGATATGCGATGCGTCAGATGACGTGGTGGTGGGACCGGCGGAGCACGATCATAATATCGCAATCGATGTTTGGAAGCGGTAAGTCTTAAAGAAAAAGTTAAAAGGTGCAAAGTGCGATATGCGATGCGGCAGATGACGTGGTGATGGGACCAACGACGGAGCGCGATCACAATATCGCAATCGGCATTTGGAAGCGGTAAGTCTTAAAGAAAAAGGTAAAAGGTGCAAAGTGCGATATGCGATATCGCAATATTGCAATCAGTAGATGGGAGCGATAAGTGATAAAGGAAGAAACTAAACACTACGATTTGTGATTTGAAATGTACGGTGGCGGGAATTTCGAGGAGCAAGGGCAGAAGGTCGGATTCCAATGGTTTTCAAGCATTTTGCATTAGAAAGGGGCCAGGCAATCGTGAATGATAAAAACAAAGGAATTAGGAGGGTTGAAAGGTTTAAGAGTTTTGAGAAAAAAAAGGTGGGTGCAGGATTTGCAAATAAGAGGAAAAGGAGGGAAATGGAGGCATAAAAATAGTGTTTAGACTGTGAAGACAGAGATTGAAAATGAAGCGGGAAGGTGCCATGGAGTTTCTCTGGGGTTTCAACAATGATTCACTATGTCGATCTATGCACGAAAAACAAAAAAATGTGTGAAAATATCGTGCAAAGGAAGACTGGAAAATGGTAATGCAACTCTAGTTCTAATCTCAGAGATAGTGAATAGAAATAAGTTTTTGGGTCTGTGGGAAGGTTTTCCCTCCTCAAGCTCTATTCACAGAGACGAGAAGGGGGTCTTGATCCACATATTTTTGGTTTTCCTCTATTCTATTACTATCATAAGCAAATGAAAAACTACAACAGCGCACTGAAAGCAAAACTAAACAGTAATGAAACTATCAAAAGCATAACTAATTGAATGATAGAAAGCAGAGAAAAAATACAGTAGAGAAGCTGAGGCACATGGATTGGGCCCTAACCCATGAGCCTAGCTCTACGAAACTTAAATCTGTAAAATGAAATCAGTCTCCTCGTTTCATAGAAGAATAACCTCATACATTTCTGAAAGTTTGATCACTAAGTAAAAATAATAAAAAGCTCGATAGCTTGCAACAAAGTTTTGACTAGAATCGACTCTCCTTCCTAGCTCTATCTCTACTCTATTTAATCTACAGGGTAGTTACCAACAACTCCCTTGAAAATGGTGATTGAGTCCACTTGACTCCAAGTAAAAATAGATTGAGTGCCCTCCTCTTTGAGTTTCTTGGCTGCCTCTGGAACTCGAATTGTTGGAGAGAATCTTTGGGGTGATTGAATCCACTTGACTCCAAGTCAACAAAGATTGAGTGCACTCCTCTTGGAGTTGCTTGGCTGCCTCTGGAACTCGAATTGCTGGAGATAATATTTGGCGTGATTGAGTTCACTTGACTGTAAGTCTTTATGACAAAATCCTTATAAAAATTCTTAATAATTCATGATTTTCTGCACTCTACCTCATATTAGGCACTTGGAGTATGTTAGCCTTAATCACCACCTATACTAGCATCATAAAACCAAATAATAATAATAAATGCAAGAAAAAGAGATCTAAGAAGGCAAAAAGGTGATCATTACCCCTCCAAATATGTCTAATTATGGATCTCATCATCACCCCCCTACTGAATGGTTGCTCATCCTCTGAGCAACTAATCTTCCTCCTGCATTTCCTTCAAGGCTTTGGCAGCCCCCTTGATTTCGTGAGGAAGAAGTGTGGGAGTTTCCCCAAGGGAGTAAAAACCATTATTATTTTTTGCATTCTCCCATTCTCTATCTTATGCATCTGTGTCAGGATATTAAATCCATCAACTGCATATCCCCCATTGTAGGATTGGTGTCTCAAGTATCCATACTTTTCAGCACATGGTTATGCACATAAAACTCTACCATCCTTTCCTGATCAACCATGTTAGCTTGCTTGTAGAAATCCATGAATTTCCTACAATCTTGGAAAGGTAGGGATCCATGGGAGGCTAGAGTTTTGATTTGAAATAGGAGCCATTACTCCTTGAGGTACACAACATATGAGTCAGAATGGAATCTGTGTTGAAGGGATTCTATGCATAAGTCTGCCATGGTGGCTACTTGTTGCCCTTTTTTCTGCAATTACTCCTTCAGTGCTACATTCTCTACTTGTGCCTTCGGAAGTTGCTCCTTCAAAAATGTTTCTTCGATTCTTTCCTCCTCCATTGTTGATTCTTCAATCATAGTTGGGCTCGTGGGAGGAGTTTATGTCTCTCTTTGACTTATCCTCTGACTCTTATCAACTCTGAAATACATAGATGTTTGCCTTTGTCTCTTTATGCTTAGAGGAGCTAATATGGCAACTACCTCTTTGTCTTGAGGGGATGTGGTGTTGTGCTGTGAGTATGCTTCTTGCTTACTTTTGGCTATCTCTATGACTTCTATTGCCATCTCTTCCATTTTTCCTTGGCCCTTTGTCTCTTATTCTTCTTATTCTGGTTCTTCTCTTGGTGATGTTGTTTTGTTGCCGTTGTTGTTGCGCGTTGTTCAAATATGAAGCCCACTACTGGTACTGCTGTGATGTGAGCTCCCTTCAGTCTCTTTCCCTCAAAAATTCTCAATTCACTGGTTTGGATGAGACAGGATATATTTTTATTATATTGCACAAGTAATTTTGGAGCACTTATGTAACTCGGCTCAGCTCTAGTTTATGTTGTAGACAATTGTTTCCTTCTCTCTGTTAATTCATGATGGACTGCGTGTTTCCTCCCATCGTTCTCCTCTACTCCACTTGATTTAAATTTTTTACTTTTGCATGCCTAGGTGGCATGATTTTGTAGTTCTTCCTAGTCATACTTCACGATGGTGGCCAAGCTAACTGGCCACCATTCTGCCCCTTAAACTCTAAGTCTGAAAATTTAATTATTTATGTCTATTATGGATGCATAGCGAGGGGTGAGAAGCTATACCTGAGTTTGCCTATTGTTTTCAAGGCATTTGTAGGAGCTGGAATTTGGAGACAAACCTCTTATATGTTGCGTTCTTCCTTAATTTCCTGTTTTCTGAGTGAGCAGCTTGCTGAATGAGAAACTCTCTAAGTGAGCTGCTGATCTTTCTTGTTGTTTCTTCCCATTGTAGATGTTGCGTGGGGTGGCTCCAGATGCCATGAGTGGCACTCCTGTATTTCTTGGGGTTTGTTTTATCAGCTCCTCCTTGTTTTTCTTTGCAATCCGTGAACAACTTTGATTTTCAAGGAACTTCTTGATGTTTGTAGCAGTTTGTGGCTTGCTTTCTTTTGCTACATTGTGCTCAGGAATGGAGGAATATGGTAAATGGAGGTGATGGAAGAATTTATGAAAATGAATGGAGTGAATGATGGGATGGACGGTAAAATAGAAGAAGGGAAAAGAAGATTAATTCTCCCCTGCATTTCCAGAAACCATTAATAACCTGCAAAATAGCAAACACAGAAAACACAGAGATGTAGATGTACTTTTTTTTTTTTTTTTTTGAAATGGAGGTTTTCAACCCACAAACTTTCCTTGGGCGCCTCAAAGACGTTTTCACCCATGGATATTTATTCTCTTTTTCTCTTTTTTTTTTTTTTTTTTTAAGAGAAAGTGAGCTGCCTCCATTGAGTTTTTCAACCCACAAGCTTGCCTTGGGTGCCTCAGAGAGATTTTTACCCATGGATATTTTCTTTTCTTTTCTTTTTTGTTTTTTTTTTCTTTCCTTTTTTATAAGGTGTGGGAAACTATGGAGTTTCCCATCACATGCACCTCTCTGATTATTGAATTTATGAACTCCACCCTTGAAAAAGGATTCGTGTACATTTTAAGTCTGTGACCATTAAAAAGCAAGGGGATTCCTTCCTCATCTATGGTTCTGATTTGAACTATGCCATTATCAAAACATTTTTCCACTGTGTAAGTTCCCAACCATCTTGTCATCAGCTTTCCTTTGAAATCTTTAAACCTTGAATCATACAACAACGCCCAATATCCTTCTTGGAAGGTATTTCCTTTGATGTTCTTGTCATGTCATACCTTCCTTTGCAGCTGAACTACCTCTATGTGAAGAAGTGCTTGCATTTTGAACTCATCCAATCAATTTAGTTGCAACAACCTCTCTTTTTGGGCATTTGATGATCTACATGTAATTGAGCTACCATTCTTAAAGTTTTTAATTCAAACTCAACTGAAATTATATCCTTCTTACCATATACTAGTTCATAAGGAGCGAATCATGTTGTTGTCTTCCAAGTAGTGTTGTAGGCCCAAGTAGCTTCTACCAGTCTGTCTGCCAAATATTTTTTGTTGCTGCTCACAACCTTGGTGAGGATGCTCTCTACAGCTCTGTTAGTTACTTCTACTTGGCCATTTTCCTGAGGGTGATAGGCAGTATACATTCTATGTTTAATCTTGTGCTTCCTCAAAATATTTTCAATGAGGTGGGAAGTGAATTGTGCTCCCTGATCAGTGACTATTTCTCTGAAGTACCCAAACCTGTAAAACATGTTCCCCCTCAGAAATGTCGCTACTTTCTCCTCGGTTGCTACCTTCACTGCTTTTGTTACAGCCCACTTTGTCAGGTAATCAATGCAGACTATGATATACTTCTTTTGTCCTAATGGTGGATTGATAGGCCCAACAAATTCCATTCCCCACTTGTCAAATGGCTCAAGAGCCACCTGAGGGTGCAAAGGCATCTCATCCATTTGCGTGGGTTTCCCCATCCTTTGGAACTGGTCACACCTACTGGTGTATCTTCTGTAATCTTGGTGAAGGTTAGGCCAATAGTATCCTACCTACAAAGCTTTGTAAGGAGTTCTCTTTACATCAAAGTGGCCTCCACATGGGTTGTCATGTCATGCAGAGAGGATATCAAAAACTTCTTCCTCCCTTATGCATCTCCTTAGGATTTTATCAAGGCCTAGCTTGAAAAAATTTCCCCCAATCCATGTGAAAAGAGCGCTTTTTCTGATGATTCTTCTCCTTTCCCTGAATGAAATATTAGGAGGGAGTCTCCCAGCAACCAAGTAGTTAGCTATATTAGCAAATCATGGAGAGAGTGTTGATATAGCAAAGAGGTGCTCATCTGACAGCTGGCCATCCACCATTCCTTCTTCACCTATAGGGAGAGCTAACTTGGACAAAAATATGCAACAACATTCTCCTTTACAGGTTTATCAACAGCAGTCAAATCAAATTGTTGCAAAAGTAACAACCATATAATTATCCCAGCATTAACATCCATTTTTTTCATTAAATACTTGATGGCTGCATGGTCAGTGTGAACAAATTTCTAACATACAGTTACATAATGCTTGAATTTGTTCACATCATGGACAATGGCTAACGTCTCCTTCTCAATAACAGTATAATTTAGTTCGGCCTTAGACAAGTTCTTGCTGGTGAAATGAATGGCATAAGGGATTTTGTCCTCCAATTGTCCTAATGCCCCCTACAAATTTTTCAGATTCATCATTGTGGATGTGGAAAGGCAGAGTCCAATTTGGACCTCGGAGGATGGGGGCAGTATTCAAATTTTCCTTAATGAACTTGAAATCCTCTTGACAACGATCAGACCAAATAAACTCAGAATCCTTGGCCAATGACCCAAATAATGGCGAATCCATCTTGCTGAAATCTTTGATGAATCTTCTATATTAACCAGCTAAGCCTAAGAAACTCTTGACATCCTTCTGATTTTGAGGGGCAGGTACCCTTTTGATGATAGTGATTTTTTTCAGTTCTACCTGTATTCCTGCTTGGGATATGGAGTGTCCTAATAAAACCCCTCCTTTCTTCAATAATTCACACTTTTCCGGGCTCAAGGAGAGATGCATATCAATGCACCTTCTTATTACTTTACCCAAATTGGAGAGAGCTTCCCGGAAGTCATCCCCATATGGTGTGAAATCATCCATGTATATTTCGACAGAGTCATGGACTAACTCAAAAAATATTCTTAGGACAGCTCTTTGGAAGGTAGCTGGGGCATTGCACAACCCAAAGGGTAGGACTCTATAAGTGAAGGTACCCCAAGGGAAGGTGAAAGTAGTATTATCCTGGTCTTCGAGGCTGATTTGAATCTGATTGTACCCACTGAACCCACCTAAGAAGGAAAATAACTTCTTCCCCACAAGGCCATCCAAGACTTGGTCTATAAAGGGAACAGGGAAATGGTATTTCTTGGTGGCTTTTTTAAGTTCCCGATAATCAACACAAATTTTCCACTTTGTATTATACTTTGGGAGTAGGACAAGAGGAGATACCCACTCACTGTCGGATATAGGATATATGAACCCTGCATCCAATAGTTTATGCAACTCTTCTTTGACTTTGTCCTTCAGATCCGGGTTCATCCTTCTTTGGGGTTGTCTCACAGGCTTGCATCCTTCTTTGATGTAAATATGATGTTTGCACACTGAAGGATATACCCCTTTCATATCTTTGTAATCCCAAGAAAATGCATCTAGATTCTCTTTCAAAAGTTGGCATAGCTGCTTCTCTTCTTCATTCGAGAGGTTTGGGTTGATTTTCAGAGATTCGGATGGGCCAAACTCAATAGCCTTGGTGGATTTAGAGGCTGACTCAACTGAGTGCACTTCCATCCAAGTTTTGCTTTCAGACTCTTTGACTAAGGTTTCGAGAGGAATTTTAGTGGAGGCCTGGTTTTGAATGGCATGGTCGATGAGTTCATCTTCGTCAAGCTGCCCCCCTCTAAGAATAGCATCTATGGTACACATAGGGGCAGTGTTATATAAATCATCTTATTCATCCTCCAACCATATAAAGAGATTATGATCAATGGAAGGCTGGGCTGGAGGATATAACACTAGCTGTTTAAACAAAGGCCCATTTTTTATAGTCATGTTTCTGGCCTGACAACTATTATAAGTGTCTGTAGTGGCTAACCAAGGTATCCCTAAGATGAGGGGATAACCATTAAACTTGGTTTTTGGTTGCATGACGGAGAAATCTGTAGGATACTCCCAAGATTCAATGGAAACCATAACATCCTCAACAATTCCTTTCAAGGTTACTATGGACCAATCTAAAAGTTGCAGAACTATTTTGGTTTTCCTCAAATTCCCTTGGAGATTAAGTTTCAACATAGTTTCATTGGTCATGACACCGATGGCAACCCCTAGATTAACCAAAGTGTTGGGGACTATGACACCATTTATATGCACATCAACAATTGGACTACCAGGGTCCAGGTACTTTAGAAATATCACCTTCGCCAGCATTAGGTCAGAAAATTTTCCTACCAAATCGATGGTGGGGGTATCTCTCTTCCTTCTCCCTAGTTTTTTGAAGCACTTTTCTTTAATGAGCCTATTATAGATAGGGACATCCTTAATGGCCTGGAGAAGTGGTAACTTTACACACAAATTTTCCAATTCTCCCAGGATTTCAGTCTCCTCCGGGGTGTGTTGACTAGGATGGATCAAGCGCTCAAGAAAAGGAGGTTGTTAGATCTGAATGTTACCTTCTTCCTTTTCCTCCTCAACCTCTACAGGTGGATATGGAGGATGGTTGCCTAGGATTACTCTTCTCAGCCTGAGATTAACCTCCTGTATATCCACAGCATAAACTGGATAGGATGTTTGTCCACTGGGAGCCTATTGTGCATGTTTGTTGTTCAAGTTTGGATTGGGTTGTGTGGGTATAAATAGCCTAGGTGGAGCAGCATGAGTGAGTTGAGGTTGAGGTTGGGGTGGAGGCATTAGAGCAGGTGGTTTCTTTTTTTTAGGCCTCCACCCTTGGGATGGATTATTCCAATTAGGTTGTTGTGGAACATACTGCTGAAATGATTGGTTTACTTGCTAAGGATGATATGAAGGGTTGTAAGGCCAAGTAGGAGGTGTAGACTAGGATTGATGAGTGGGGGTGTACCAAGGTTGCATGGGTGCGCTCTAATTTTTGTGATAGTAAGAGTAAGGTGCACCTTGCATACCTTATTGATATGGCCGAGGACCTTGAGGCCTTCTCTGGTTGATGAAACAGAGTTGCTCTGGAATTTCTTCCCCACCTTGATATATAGCCTTAAGTCCAGGTAAGGAGGGACATTTTTATGTGCATGATTCTCCTCACATACTAAGCAAACCTCTATGACATTTAGTGGACATTCATTTTGTTGGGTGCTTCCTAGTACATCTAGGACAAAATATGTCCAGGGATCTCTCTATTTCCTCTTCCTTCCTTTTGACCTACATTGTGTCCATTTTCAAAGCAAAGGTGTGCAGCATGTCACTCCTAAAGTCCTCTAGCATGTTTCCAATCTCATGTTTTATGAAGGTGGAAGAGAGAGTGGCATTAGATGTACTTTAGCTAGCTCTACCCTTCTTCCTAAACACCCTAGAATGGTTCTGGAAGATAGTTTTGATTGATTCATAGGGTTGTTGATAGATATCTCCTCCCAATAGCATATTCAAGGTTTCTATCATCTCTTCTATGATCCCTCAAAGAAGTACAATTTTATGTGAGTCAGGATCAAGAATACAGTTGGCTCTCTTATAGTTCAATTGAAACCTCTCTTCATATTCCTCTAAGGATTCATCCGGCCCTAGCGTCATCCTAAAGATATCATCCTTAGTTTCCTTGGACATACAATAGTCTTTGTATTTGTTTCTGAAGGTCTCTTCCATCGGTGCCCAGGTAGTGATGCTATCCCCGGGCAGACCCATGAAGCAGCGCAAGGCTGCATCCTTAAGGGTTGATGGGAATAGCTTCAACTTCTGATCATCAGAGGTGTAGTAATAAGTCCTACAAACAACAGCAAATTCAAACATGAATGTGTCAGGGTCCTCAGAGGTAAGTCCATGAAAGTGTGGGAGAGCTGAGGGGCTAATGTTTTTCATCTTAGTTTCCCCATCCACCTCTCTTACGGGAAAGGCTCTCTAGGTCCCAGCCATGGTTAATATAAGTGAAGCAGATCCCTCAGTTGAAACAAGGTCTTCTTCTTCCCTAATAGGATCCTCAAAATATTCAGAAGGCTCTCCTATAGGGGGTTCAATCTCACTGCCATTGAAGAAGAGTGAAGGGTGGCTAGGAGGTGATGTGGGGGTCTTAGGTAAGATTTTTCTTTGAGTATTCCTACTCCTACAAGGCATGAAAATCATATCTTTTTGTATTTTTCAATATTTCTGAAATGACATGAAAAGAAAGGAAATCAGAAAAGAATACTAAAACAAAATATCTACTAGGCACCTCCCCGGAAGTGCTGCCAAAAAGTGGTAAGCCCTGGTATTGCACCAAGAGTGCTGAAACTCCCAGGGGCTACCCTACTTTTCTTTATCAACCCGAGGTTCATATAAACTTGGAGGAGACAATCTATATACATAGCAGATTCATTCTGTTCATGTCATCCTCTTCTGATTTACGAAAGGGTGCTATTTCTTAAACTATGATAAAAACCGAAAAGTAAATTGTTGGAAGGAAATAATAGAAAGGAAAATAACTTAATTTGCAGAAAGGAAATGACAGAAATGAAACTAATTTAATGTGTAGAAATGAAATGGAAAAAAGAAACTAAATTAAATTGCTGAAAATAAATAACATGAAGGAAACTAAACTAAATTGCTGGAAATAAATGACAAAAAGAAAAATAATTCTAAACCACACTTAACTTGGCCAAATGGATAAATGCATTGTACTTATCCTATGGTATATCTACCATGATTCTATCTATGCAGTGAAGCTATCCATGGCATAATTCAAATTTAAAAAGTGTTGATTTTCAACTTGGAGAGAAAAAAAGCTAAAGAGGCTAATGGAGGGATTAACGCATGAAACAGGGTTTAGAAATGGAAAGCGGGGGTTTAAACCTGATTAAAACTTTATTATAGTGCAAAAATGTTTCGGAGTGGAATAATTTGAAAAGTGCGATGGCAAATATGTGATGGAGAAAACGTTGTGAAGTGCGAAGTGCGACGGGATAAAATTTGCGACTTGCGAAATGCGAAATGCGAAAAGGGAAAAGTTTGTGATCTGCGATATGCGATATCGCAATATCATAATCGTAAAAAAGAGCGGTAGGTCTTAAAATAAAAATGAAAATGATTCGAAGTGCGATTTGCGACGGGTGACGTGGCAGTGGGAATGGTGGGGGAGCGCAATCGCAATATTGCAATCGGCAGATAGGAGCGGTAAGTCTTAAAATAAAAGGGAAAAGTTGTGATGAGTGATTTACGATGTGGTAAAAGTTCTGAATTACGAAGCGCAATATTGCAATCGCAATATCGCAAAGTTAGAGGGATAGCGTTAAGTCTTAAAAGAAAAAGGTAAAAGGTGTGAAGTGTGATATGCGATGCGGTGGATGACGTGGAGGTGGGACCGATGGCGGAGTGTGATCGTAATCAGCATTTGGAAGTGGTAAGTCTT
This sequence comes from Pinus albicaulis, assembly GCA_034641835.2. NCBI lineage: Eukaryota > Viridiplantae > Streptophyta > Pinopsida > Pinales > Pinaceae > Pinus > Pinus albicaulis. The sequence goes on from CM076575.1 coordinate 391,396,324, forward strand.
AAAGGAAAAGGTAAAAGGTGCGAAGTGATATATTCGATGCGGCGGATGACGTGGCGGGGGGACCGTTGGCGAAGTGTGGTCGCAATATCGCAATTGACGTTTGGAAGCGGTAAGTCTTAAAGAAAAAGGTAAAAGGTGCGAAGTGTGATATGCGATGCGGTGGATGACGTGGTGGCGGGACCGGCGGTGGAGCATGATTGGAATATCACAATCAGTGTTTTGAAGTGGTAAGTCTTAAATAAAAAGGTAAAAAGTGCGAAGTGCGATATGCGATATCGCAATATCGCAATCGGTAGATGGAGGTGGTAAGTGTTAAAGGAAGAAACTAAACACTGTGATTTGCGATTTGTGATGTACGGTATCGAGAAGTTTGAGGAGAAAGGGCGGAAGGTCAGATTCCAATGTTTTTCAAGATTTTTGCGTTAGAAAGGGGTAAGGAAATCGGAATGATAAAAACAAAGGAATGAGGCGAGCTTACAGGTTTAAGTGTTTTGAGAAGAAAAAATTGGGTGCAACATTTGCAAATAAGAGGAAAAGGAGGGGAATGGAGGCGTAAAAGTAGTGTTCAAGCCATGAAGACAAGGATGGAAAATGAATCGCGAAGGTTCTATGAAGCTGCTCTAGGGTTTCAGCAATGATTCACTCTATTGATCTATGCATGAAAAACAGACAAATGCGTGAAAATACCATGCAAAGGAAGACTGGAAAATGGTAATGCAACTCTACTTCTAATCTCAGAGATAGTGAACAGAAATCAGTTTTTCGGTCTGTGGGAAGGTTCGCCCTCCTCGAGCTCTATTGAAAGAGATGAGAAGGGGGTCTTGATCCACATTTTCTTGGTTTTCCTCTATTCTATTACTATCATAAGAAAATGAAAAACTACAGCAGAGCACTGAAAGAAAAACTAAACAACAATGAAACTATCAGAAGTAGAACTAATTGAATGACAGAAAGTAGAGAAAAAATACAGCAGAGAAGATGAGGCACATGGATTGGGCCCTAACCCACGAGCCTAGCTCTCTAAAACTTAAATTAGTAAAATGAAATCAGTCTTCTCATTTCATAAAATAATAACCTCACACATTTCTGAAAGTTTGATCACTGAGTAAAAATAATAAAATGCTCGATAGCTTGCAACAAAGTTCTGACTAGAATCGACTCTCCTTCCTAGCACTAGCCCTGCTTTATTTATTCTACAGGGCGGCTACCAACATCTCCCTTGAAAATGGTGATTGAGTACACTTGACTCCAAGTAAACATAGATTGAGTGCCCTCCTCTTTGAGTTGCTTGGCTGCCTCTGGAACTCGAATTGCTGGAGAGAATATTTGGGGTGATTTATTCCACTTGACTCCAAGTCAACAAAGATTGAGTACACTCCTCTTGGAGTTTCTTGGCTACCTCTGGAACTCGAATTGCTGGAGAGAATCTTTGGGGTGATTTATTCCACTTGACTCCAAGTCTTTATGATAAAATCCTTATCAAAATTCTTAATAATTCATTATTTTCTGCACTCAACCTCATATTAGGCACTCGGAGTATGTTAGCATTAATCACCACCTATAATAGCATCATAAAACCAAATAATAATAAAAATGCAAGAAAAATAGATCTAAGAAGGAAAAAAGGTGACCATTAACCCCTCCAAATATGTCTAATGATGGAGCTCATCAAATAATTTTTGTATTTAGTTGCATATGATTCCACCATTGGGATGGTTTTAGTTTAAGAGGATGAATCCAGCAGTGAACATGTGATTTATTATTTAAGTCAGAACCTTACACCAATTGAGATCAAGTATACACATGTGGAAAAATTAGCATTGGCAGTTGTGCAAGTTTTCCAAAGATTTTGTCACTACATACTGTTACGCAAAATAACCGTGATATCTGATTGCAACCCTGTGATGTACTTTTTGACTAAAAAAATGCTAGGGGATAAATACTCAAAGTGGATAGTAATCCTACAAGAGCTATATTTGGAATTTGAAAAGTCTAAATCAAAGAAATCACTGGTGTTTGTTGAACTATTATGTGACTTTACCTACACTGAATCTGAAACTGTGGCAGATGACCATCTTCCCTATGAATCTCTTTTTCTGATAAGTACATTGGATCATTGGTTTGGAGATATCATTATATATATTCAAACCCAAAATTTTTGGCTTGAACTTTCACGGTCTGATCGATGTAGAATTTGGTACCAGTATTAGCAATATAACATTGTTAGCGACACTCTTTACTGTCGTGGTGCAGATTATGTCTTTGGACATTATTTAACCCATGAATAAGCCGAGAAGGTTTTAAATGATTGCCACTCTGGAGAATGTTGTGGTCATATGTCTAGGTTTTCCACTGCCCAAAATATATTGCGCGCTAGCTATTTATGGACGTTACTCTTCAAATATTGTATCCTTGCGGTTAGAAAATGTCACGATTGTCAAATTTTTTATCAAAAGATGCGCACACCTCCCTCTCCTCTTCACCCAATCATAGTTTTCAGTCCATTTTCAAAATGGGGCATCGATTTCATTATAGGTAACCTTCACTCAGTCGAGGGGCATGGGTATATTATTCTCGTTGTAGATTATTTTACCAAATGGGCCGAGTTTATGCTTACATTCAAATATGACGGTGAAACTGCAACTATTTTTCAATCATGTAATTGCTAGGTTTGGTGTCCCTCAAGCCATCGTTACAGACCATGGTAGCCATTTTTGAAATATTATGATGACTGAACTTTCCACTCATCTCGGCCTACGCCATGATAATTCTACTCCTTATTACCTACAGGCCAATGGGAAGTTCGAAGTTGTAAGAAAATTTTTAACCAATATGATTAAACAGATTATAGGAATTCATAAATCGAATTGGCATACCATGCTTTTCTCATCATTGTGGGCATACCGTACCTCAGAAAAAACATCTACTGAGTTTAATCCTTTTCAACTCATTTACGGTTTGGAACCTATTTTACCCATTGAATGTGAAATTTCGTCACTAAAACTAGCCATCGAGTTATTATGAGCTACCTCTAAAGAGGAAGAGCACTTCTTATACTTAGCACAGTTAGATGAGACTCGTCACACTGCTACATTAGATGTTGAAGGTCATTAAAAATGATTTAAGGCACAATATGATCAAATCATTAACCCTCGTGTCTATTTAGAAGGTGATCTAGTCTTAGCATACGATAAAGCTCAAGATAAGCTAGGCACTGGTAATTTCGAACCGATGTGGCATGGCACTTACATTTTTAAGTGTGTACTTGCACAATGGGCCTACGAATTGTTTTATTAAGACGGTGTCTCTTTGGATTAGCCCAAAAATGGTATTTATCTAAAAAGATATTATGTGTGAATTATTTCGTGGAGATATTCATTATACATTAGTTACATTTTTAGGAATGTGTGTCTTAGATTAGTTATTTTTATTTGCGAGTTTCTACTACGTTTTCTGCTTATCTTGATTACTCTCGATATTGCAGATGTCAATGTTCCCTCATAATTACATTGGTTTTGTTGATGGCGCCTATTGTAGTACATGAAATCTGTCTTCTGCTACCTAGGTCATATATTCACCTACTGATGACTTAGTTTCTATTCATGGGGTTTACCTTGGTCAAACAATGAATAACATAGTATAGTATAGTGTAGTCATTGAGCTATTATCTGATTCCATTGCATTTGGAATTCAGCGTTTGATTTTTAGGTTAGATCCACAACTCATTGTATCACATTTAAACGGTGTTTATGCAATCAGAAATCCATCATTGTTAAGAATATTGTTAAGGGTTCGTCTCTTGGAAAGACAATTTTATTACATTGAATACCTACACATTTCAAGAAATTTAAACATGTTAGCTGATGCATTGGCTAATCAAGTTTTAAATATACATTTGCAACATTGAACGTAAATCAAAACAATATTCAACCATATAGAACAAGATACTTGGAGACCTAAAAGTAGTAATCATCATTAGGTAAAAATAGTAGTTTATCATAGTTTGTCAAAAAATGTACATCTTCTGTGATCATAGGTCTCAAACGCCTTATGATCTAAATATACTGGTACAAAAAAAAACAGAAATGTAGTCTAAAACAACCATCATCTATCCATGATAATGATCATGATAGCAGACTATAGCACGTGCCACTTGGCATAGGTATCGTCTGAATGGACCAGGAACACCAGTCACATGCCTTTCGTATCGAATAGGTAAATCATATGTCCCAATCTCTTGGATGTCTATAGTCAGCCTCTCCAAATTGTGCTCCAACTCTATTAAGAGCTCATCTGCATCATTCTGGGGTGGCACTACTGTTATGGGTTGTGCTTCTCGTATGTCAAACCAACGAAGCACTGTTGGTCATGTCGGTCCTACATCTGCATTAAATTTTGATTATCATTATTGGATGATAAAAATAAAATAAAAATCTATAAAACATTATAAAAAAAATTAAAAATAAAATTAAAAAATTAAAAAAAAAAACTCAAAATGATACTTTTTACCTAAGTTATCCCACTATGCTCCAGGTGGGAGTGCCATATCAGAGTCACCCCTATAATCCATCCCTGCATAGGGGAAGTCCTTGATCATAAAAATCTAGCTTCTCAGCCATATGAAAAATGGAGGCATGTATCGAACAATAGGACCTCCATCGCCGCCATGGTGAGCCATCAACAAAACCCATCGCAACATGTGAGGATCTCTTGGTCCTGTAGGATCCACTAACTTTTGTTGCAGTATGAGGAGTGGAATTCTCTCTAGAGCAAATGATACTAGAATGGCACCGTAACCAAAAATTTTCATCTTTCCATTCTTGGATCGAGTAAGTTGTCATTTCATGTTCACAACCACTCCATCGCACCAATTGAATAGAATTCCCTTAGAACATTCAACAGTTTCCTGCATTTGTGTTTTGGTGGCCACATGGGGGGCCGCACTACCACACAATCTCGTGACTATGAAAGCAATAATATTTAGATCAAGTCACTCAATAGTTTTAATATCGATCTGGCCATCTTTCATTTATGAGTCTTGAGTGCAATATTGTACCATGTAGGAACTGGTAGACTGCCCTCTGAGTTGTGATCCAAACAGATAAATGTCATGGCCCCTATGGGGAAAACCGATGAGAAAATAAATATCCCCAAATCAATGATGAGCTGACGATCTCCAATGATAAAACACTACTCCTAGATATCCCAGGCATCTACCATCCAGGTCATTAGCACTACTTGAGCTTTCATTCCCTGAATGGACCAAAATTTGTAAAATCTATAGTTCTTCAAAGCTCGTAGCATTTACAGACTATCAATTGCCTCATTATCATGTGTTTCGTGCTCATGTTCCCTCCACTCGAGCATTATTGTTTCAATTTTCCTGAAAACAATCATTAAAGAGCATTAGAATATTTTTGAAGCCTAGAGAATTTTTTATGGGAGAAAAATCATGTTTGAAAATTCTCACGACGCCGGTGCGATTTTTTCTTTACACATAGTGCATTTTTGTGCACTTTCAATACCGAAAAAATGCACATCCACGACAATTTTCTATGTTAAAAAATGACGAGGTGCACGAGCCCGATGAGGAAAACCAGCGCACTCCCGCAAGCGATTTCTAAAAACATATTCTCCCCTAAAAAATAATTCTAAAACCTAAAACAAAAAAATAAATGCATGAAATACAAGACAGTGGAGTAACTGATTACCTAGAAAAGACGGTTCATAAAATGGTCCACCGGTTCACTCGATATTGACCTCGGAGCTTCTATGGTAAAAACACTTTTTTACTACTCTGGAAATCAAATGGTGAAAATGACTTGTTCTTTTCAAATTTTATAAGTTTTATAAATAAAATAATTTTCTTTTATTCTTTTGAGCTTTAGAAGTTCCAATTTTCAATATTTTTACCATAATTGAGAACAAATTATTGTAATTTTTTGAGTTTTCTGTTTAGAGAACAGGTTGTTTTTAAAAACGAATCATTTTGATGACAGAATAAACTTTTATCACTTTTTTCAGACTCTCGAAAAACACAAAAAAGGCGAAACCATGGAGTTCTCTTTTAAGCCCTTTCAGACTCTCTAAACATGAAAATATTGTCGAGCACTTGAGTATTTGAACTTGTTAAAATAAATGAATAGTCTCATATTCAGTATAATTTTACCCCTTTTCCAGGCTAAACTAGACTAATTAAGAAAAAGGTATATGTTTACTAAGCATGGTCAACAGATTTCTCTCCTACATTATTTTATCCTTTTTTGGGTTCGAGAGACTAAATTTACGAAAAATAATACTGTGGAGTTTACTTGTGTTTCTACGTCGACTCTCTAAAACTGAAAAACATCGAGTCAATCCTATACTGGACTCGTTAAAATTGAACAGTGCAGGACCCGTCGATCACAATGGGATCGAATCAATCCTTCCTAGGGTTCGTTCAAAATACTTTGGATGACTTATCTGAAGGATGAGCTTATACAAGAAGAAAATGTTATCCTCCTCAATATTGATAAAAATAAAGAGGTACTTTCCAGTAATGGTGGGGGGGGGGATTAAGAAAAAAAATGCATCTTTTATACTTGTTTTAATAGTAGCATGTCACTTGTAAACACGACACTTTGTCACTTGTACCTCTGCCAGTAATCCTTTTCACAAGCCCTGAACCTCATTGAAAGGATTAAGCTAGTTTTGGGTATTATCTATAAGTCAAATGATTCCAAGTCATTTACAATCTTGTTACGTGTTTAAGATAAAATTCAACCTTAATTCAACTTTCATTGCAAATATTTGTCTCCATTTGCGTTGACCATCCCTGAGTTAATCCTTGCAAAATATTTCTTCAAAATTGACACAATGAGTTTCGTGTCATGGGCCCTCGTACGAAATATCGCTTCCTATCAAATTCAGCTCATTACCTAGGAATTTGATCCATAAACCTTATCAGTACCTTGAAATCTGCATGCCTTAATGGCATATTTCTCGCCTTTGACGACAAGCTTTCATCATTGGCCTTCAATCGAACGATTCTATGAGTGTTCAACTGCAGATCATTCATTCACATTTCATATATTGTACTGAAGTAATTTGAGATCCATTGTCATTATTGTTGGTTTATCTCACACTTGTTAATGGTTTTCATTATTGACCGGTAATCAAGTGGTCTCTACCATGTTCGACTTCAACTCATTCAATCGCATGGATAGATTCGTACTAGTTAGAGAGACGGAGATCAAGACCTTGGATCTAGTTTCATCCATCCAAGTTGCAAGGAATTATGTATTAATTTTTTAGTAGACCAATTCATGACATATGGTTGTGTCCATACTGTGTCTACTATTGATGTAATTCTAGGTCATTACTGTACCAGCACATGGAGTTAGTTTTTCTCTGAGTATGGGAATAACTACCTCAGTGATTATTATAGATTTGCATTGAATTTTTTTTACAAGTTTTCTACTGATGTATCTAATCCAATCCTTGGTATGATAAAGCACTTCACTCTTTTGAAATATATTCTCATACTTTGCGCTTTAAGGGGAAATCTGTTACACGTCATTTTTTTCCCATGACATTTGACGGTAAAAATGGATCTATCACCATCCACACTCATGCTTCCTGGAAAGTCAAGCATTCACATTCCTTGACCACGTTTTGAATTTTGGGAAAATTACTCTTTAAAAATCTTAAGAAGACTTATGAACCTTTCACCATCATTTTCGGTGCATGCGCGGATATTACAAAGATTCTCGGCAGAATTTTGCGCTTTGTTTTCCACTAAAACCTGTGCACCCTACTTCACGAAAAGTAAAAGATAAAAGTAAGATATAGAAGCATATTTGGAAACATATTCTCTTACTAGAAGCCTCTGATTCATATGAGTTTGAGCCAAATCCCTCTAATCATGGAACTAATTCCCTTGGATCAAGGAATCCTAATCCCTTTTTTTGTGGATCTCACCCCTCTTTGGTGGATCTGAAACCTCCTCAATCTCTCCTATAAATTTATTTGAGACTTCAGGATTAGGAGAGTTCACTTATGATAATCTTATGCTAGTCATTTTTAGAGTGGACAGCTTGTTGAACCAAGGAGGAAGATTGGGAGACATATGGGAGGAACCTATACAACATCAAGGCTTAGTTGTAATATTTCTTCTTTATTCATGAATAATACATTTGGATAATTTTTCTCATTCTGTTGTTTTCCATATTCATTAAAAAAATTACATTTCTTAATCTCCTTGATAATTAAGTTAAGCTAGTAGTTATATTATCATTATAGTGTAGATGCTTTTGATTCTTTTCATGTTTTTGGTTGTCGGTTTCTTCTCAGCATTGAAGGACTTATTTAGGACAAAATTAGGAAAGGTCTTCACTGAGAATCTCATTGAAAGTTAATATCATCACCCTCTCTTTTCTATTTTTTATAATCTAAATGTCAATAGCTTAGGGAAAGAGATATTCTTATTTTTGTGTGTTTCTAGTTATATGTTGTGATACTAGGGAGATCGTTCTTGTCTGCAAGAGGGATTTATTTGGGTAACAGTAATAAAATAGAATAAATTATTTTTTTAGTAAGTGTATAGGATTTATCATGTGGGTAGTGTTTAGCGTGTGCGCAGCGCCTTAAATGCAACAATGCAGGGAGGAAAATTCAAACGACTAAACACAACTCAAGACTTTGTAAACCTTTTTTGACCATGTATACTTGCAAATTGACTCAAATTAAGGCTGACACACCGCGAATTTCAAGACTTATAAACATGGAAGAAAATGAAAATGAGTTATGTTTCTGAGTGCAACACCTCTTTTGTGTAGCGCTGAGGGAATGAAAAATAAAGGGGTAGAGGAATGAAAAATTCGATTTGTACAAAGCACAATAGATTATGATAATTTTACATAGGCTCTTTGAAATAGAAATATTGGGCTTATGAGGTCATTTTATCGAGCTAAAATGAAAATAATTGCAGGAATGTGTGTGTGCACAGCACCAACATGCGCAACACCAGCATGTGTTACACCAGCGTGTGCAGCACCTTCTAAACAGGGAAATTGGGTCTGGAAAATCGACTGTAATCTTACAAATTGGTAAGATATTTTCAATTACTGATATAATAAAATCTCTAAATTGGTGTGCAGACAAGGAAATGGCAGTTTGATTAACAAAAATTTTCCCCCTTTTAGCAATGCACAAAATTCTCAGTAGTTTGTGCGCAACAACAATCTGATATCTTTTAACAGACTCATGGAGATGGAAAGGTCATGGATTCTGAAGGAAAAATATGAAATGTGTGCAATTGTGATGATTTTTCAAAGAAACTCGCTCCTTTCTATGTGATTATGGTACTTTTGGGATCATCAAAGGCTTAAGCGTAGCAAAAAAATAATATTATAAAATTTGGAACTGCCTGTTGTACATATGTTGATGGCATACACTAATACAATGACCTTTACAATTGTTTGACATGAATTTAACTATTTCTAGTGATAATTACCCCCAAACTGACCTATTATGAAAAACTCCCTTATGACATGACCCCTTTAATTTTCATAATGACTCATTGTATCCATGACTTTCAAATTTTCAATGATAACCTCTTAGGGATCTTACAAATTTAAATGAAAACTACAAGATTCCTTGTGACATACATATTTGACCAACTCTGAGACTTTTTATACAAATACCATTTAGCCTATGATACCTAGTGAATTCATAGGCTAAAGTTTACAAACAAATCCCCAACATAAATATCTAGACAAACATACTTTGATTACCTATATTATAGGACCCTAACAGATTCAAAAGCCTAATAAGGGTCTCTTTAAATGTGCAACGACTCTAATGACTCAGTATAAATCCTAGAAGTCCTCAATCTGGACTTTGACCTAAAACATAATGACCCAAGCATGAAACCCATGCTTTAATAAGTCATAATAATAATAATAATAATAATAATAAATTATTTTCATTATTTTTCATAAGTACATTTCATTATGACTCAAATACAATTTTGAGGACTGGACCTAGTTACATCCTTCAACGCTCCCTCTTAACTAGGGAGATATTCATCATATACAAGTACATGGAATATCTCCAGCTATGTGAACTATGAAGAGTTTAGGCACCGAAATGCCATGGACTGGATTCCTGACCACAGAAATCTATCCAAGGTCCTCCAATATTTTAGGCACTTCACTGTGGCACAGACTAGATTCTTGACCAAGGAAATCTATCTGAGTGTGACTAACATGGACTAAAGCTTTCAGCCTCTCTAGGTACCTTCAGGCTTACTTACTAATCATCAACCTAGGGATCCATGTGTGTATCTAAGGTTATAGCTCTATGAACAACTCCACCCTCCCTACTCCAAGATCCAGGCATCAGCACATAGATGTCCTCCTAGGTAAATTATAACACGCATATAGCCTCAACACTCCCGATTATTCTAATCGGTAGCAAATATAAATCTATCCTAGATCAAGAAAATACACTCCCATCAGCACATAGATGTCCTCCTAGGTAAATTATAACACGCATATAGCCTCAACACTCCCGATTATTCTAATCGGTAGCAAATCCTCCCAGATCAAGCAAATACCTCCCAATCAAACTGATCTATAACATATTATCAAACCTCCAAGAGATTTACCTATACATACAGAACCCCAATTAGTAAAAATATTCCATATGTATAGAAGTAAATAAAAACCTAAAACCTTTGGTTTTTCTCAAAAAAATTTATGTTGCTTCCCAGTTTATCACATTAGAACTTAGAGACTTCCAAACGAAACTTGAAAAAATATTCCTTAATCAAACAACTTCCTTTCCTACTTTGCAGCAACACAACGAGATCATGCTTTCTTTCTTTCAGCAGTATATCAAAATGCATTCTCTAATTTATTCTTTCAAGGTATCCATCATAATCATGATATGTCCTCCCTCTTAACTTAGGGAGATGTACCATCTCTTTTATCCTAGCTCCCTCTAAACTTAGGGATATCAACTTCTTCTCATGAAATTGGAGAATATTTCATGGCTTCCATCCTTATTATCAAAATAATGTTGATCATCATCATTCATATATCTTCCTTCATAATGCTCATCATAAAAAATGCATTTATGAACATATTCACGATATGAATATTATGTGCCTGCATAACTTAGATAGAAAGTACAACCGAATATATAGAAGCATGAAATTAACCACATTGAAATCATAATGGAAGCATTAGACTTTATAATCAGCAAGATAATTTACTTCAAAGCTTCAGCTTCTTGTCCAGGTTTTGTTACAAATCATAAATCACATCAATAGCTCAACCAAGATATCAATCTCATTATATCATGGGAATCAATATTTCCTTATGACAAACTTTTCATATTGCTAACCCTAAAAATAATTTGAAAAATTAAAATTCAACTATGCATCTAACAACTTTCAGAATTCATATGTTAGACTTTTCTACTAGGATTTAGTGAAAAACCCTAGATTTCATATATGAGCTTCAACAATCAAAACCAATCACAGCTTAATTTCAACAACATGACTAGCTTCTACTAGGGTTTGTTATAAATTTTATATTTCATATTCAACAATTAAACTAATCACAACACACTTTCAGGATTCAACAATATCATCATATACTAGAGAATTAAACTTCTACTAAGGTTTAGCTACATAACCCTATAATCCATAAACAGTATCATCCTAGAATATTAAACTTCGACTAGGAATTAATTACAAAGCCTAGTACATATGACCATCAACAATTAGGTCGGCACATGTACATATCTAGGTTTTCATCATCATGCATAAGCATACCATAAAATATGCCAGGAAAACCCAATGATACAAACACATTAAATTCAAACATATAACAGACTTGATTAGATGAACAAACATATACCTAAGGATTCATTCCTAGTTCATAAGGTTCTTGCTCATAAACCCTATCAAACCCTAAATATCTAGGGATTCAATACATAACATAGCAAACCCTAATTTACCGAAACATCAAAGGTTTTGGATTTCATTCATCACCATTCAACCCTAACAAGTTAGGGTTTCCATAACCATACCGAAATCCCAAACATGAGATTATCAAAAAAAATTCAAACATCAAAAATAGCATTTTATTAGACTTCACCAATAACATTATGTAGGTTATGGTTTCACACATTATCATTGACATACCCTTATTTTGGGTTTTACAGAGAACCCTTTTAGGGTTTCCACAAGAGTAATAAAAAATATGACGACGACAGATTTATCTAGTGATGAATCACCTAATCAAGAATATTTATGATTCAAGAGAGCTAGACACAATAATGTTAGTAATCCAAAAATTATGAATATACTTTAATCATGAAGAGAACAAAGCTTATGGTTTCAGGCATGCATTTTATTCTTACCAAACCTCGTGATTCCAATGCTTTGTTTTGTGAGGTTTTCTTCCATAATCCTTGAGTATTCAGCAAGTCTTTTTCTAAAAAATAAAAATGGGAATATAAATGTGATTAGTATTTAATACAAACAAAATTAGATAGGTAGGGAAAACCAAAAATGAAAAGGGGTAAGATAGTTATCTTTGGAAATTTGTGAGGGCTCCCTCCAAACTCGAGGGATACCTATTGTTAGAGTCAGCCTTTGCAGCCTTCCTTCAGTGATCAAACATGCTCTTTCAAAGTGATTTTAAAGTGTCAAAGTCAAATTCTGTCATTTCAAAGAGTCTTCAAGCAAAATTTGATCATTAGGCATTAGGTCTAGGGTTGGTTTTCACTCTTTTCAAATTTGTCCAAATGTCAGTCCATGTCACCATTCAGCTCAGTGTACCATCATTCAGAGAGTTGTCATCATCATGTCAAGTTCCATTGGGTCATTCTACATCTCGTTCATGCTTCAGTTGTGCCTAGGTAAGGTCCATTTCCCTCTCCTAGGGTTTTGGAGGTAATTCCTCTTGGATGGTCAAATCATCTGAAAAACTTGTATCTTGATGTTCATACACCTTCCCCTATCATTAATTCACCTAATTAAACACTTCCCATCACTGAGATCCCCCAAATTCCTCATTTTTGCACAAACCCTAGTTTCTTGCCAAAACTTGGCAATTTTCTAGGCTAGGCCTGTGTTTCGCCCTTTTGGACCCCTTCCCCTCACTCAATCTCTGTGATTCCACTTTCCCCTGCTTCCTAACATCCCTCCCTACTTCCCAAAATTTCCCCAAGAATTTAGAAGCCCCTTACCCCCGTCGTTTCGCTTCATTTCGACAAAATTCCTTGTTTCACACATCGGGGTAAGTTTCACTCAAAAGATGTTTCAGAGCAATAAAAGATGAATTTTGGAAAACTGAGAGAGGTTTTTGTCCACAACATCCCAAGGAAGAAAAAAATACTTCACGTTTTACACAGGTATCATGGTTTTAGATAAATGTCAAAAATTCCGTTGCCTCAGGAGAATTGAATGCACCTCTGAAGTGACCTTGGGAAAATCAAGTTTTCTCCTAGCATGTTTGGCCAAATGACTTTCTTGATGAGTCAAATGATAACTAGACACAAATATCTTTCCAATGAGCTATCATGAGCTCAATTTTGAGTTGAGGAAGACCTTCAAAAGTTGATTGCAACAGCGCTCTGCCTTGAGGCAGCCTCATTCTGCTCATTTTGACTAGTGTTGGGAGATTTGATTTTTGACAGGGTAAATGGAATCCAAATTGCATAATTCCACTTGTGTTGGAAAGTAGACTCCAATATATTTCCAACGAGCTATCACACGCCCGATTTGGACACCGGGAAGGCCTCCAAAAGCTTTCTGCAAAATGCACTATGTGGCAAGAGGGAACAGGAGCGACCCACCTGGGCAGAGCGACCCACCTGGGCATTTTTCATAGTGTAAATTTGCACAGGAGCGACCCACCTGGGCAGAACGACCCACTCATCAACAGAGGTCCAAAAAATCATTTTGAGCGCCCAGTATTGTTTGGGATTGCTTCAACTGGCCTTCAAACAGGTTTCTATCAATTGCTTGATGTTTTTGAATGCATTGGTGGCATCATTGGTGGTTTCAAACGTTTCAAACGGAGGATTTAAACCCCACAGTCATAGCATGATCGTTTTCAGGGTTTTAAAATGAAAATGAATGGTTGCATGAGTTTTTTTTCTATCTTATATCAGTGACACATTCAGCCTTGCATATAATATCAAAACCATATTGTTCTCATGCCCATTATGCCATTTTGACCATTGCTATTATTATACTCTGTTTAAAACCTTTGTTCCATGGTGACTATGGTTGTAATGTGTTTCACTGCCCAATGTAAAAACATTCTCATGACTTTGTTTCAAACTGCCCATTGAGACCTTTGTTTTTATTACTCATAGACAAACACATTCTATTGATGCCATGCTCTCCTTTGATAAGATTTGTTCAAAATTTTGAAAGTTGCCCGCTCCGTTTGATCCAAGTTTCACTTGCATTTAAACACAGATATTGTGCCTTTTTCCAATCCATCTAAAACAGAGATTTTATCCATGGTTTGTTTCCTTATGGTGCTTTGACGGTGGGAATATGGGTTGGGTGTTGAAACATACATCCTAACTTTGTTTGCACTGCTTTCATATCAGTATACACATTGCCAAAAGCTTGGTCAGACCCATGTCAGAGACAGAGTCAGTGTATGAGGAGGAGTCGAACAGTGACTCAATCGTTGAGGTTGATGCACTGAGATGGAGCATAGCAGTGCACCAGTAGTGGTAGCATATCAGAGAGGCCACAGAGCTTTATTTGCAGCATCACGACGAGTACTATCTCCACATGGGGTGGAAGGGGTCTCGTTGACTTCATCAGCAGCGCGAGTACTATCTCCACGTGAGGTGGAAGGGGTCTCGCCTTCTTCATCAGCGTAGGTACATTCACAGGATCGTGATGGAGACAAAGACACCAAGGTCCCATTTCTCATTTTCAACAGGTTGAACATACACATTGCTACATCATGACTGACAACAACACATCATACAACCGAGACAGTGTTTTCACCACAGGGGCTGCATGCACCAGGAAAGCACTAAAATGGCGGAAAAGGCCTGATCCACTCTGGATTTTGGCCGAGGCTTCATTTACTGAGCAAGATACATGATGGAGGGTCTTCACTCTGAATTTGAGAAAATTCGGAGAAAATTTTGTCATTTTGAAATTTTTTGGTCTAAAAACAGGGTTTTCAGTTACGTGGGTCGCGCGCTCATGCGCTCACTTTTTTTTGGGACACTTGCTGGAGGAAATTTTTACATTGTTGGATTTTTCATGGTTAATTATGCATCCTCTGAAGTCAACTTAGCATTTCATCAAAATCTGGATGGTCAAAAAGCTCAAAAACACCATGAAAACCACCTTGCTACCACCTTTTGCACCAGCAGGGAGTACCTCTGGGAGAATGAGGTTTTGGAGGGTCAAATGAACTCCAAATTCAGAAATTCCACTTGGGTTGGAAATTAGCCATCCAGGGCTTTCCAACGAGCTATCATGAGCTAAATTTGGATGCCGGGAAGTACCTCAAAAGCAGGCTGGAACATGAGCGACCCACTCGGCTCAGGAGCGACCCACTTGAAATTTTTTCTGAATTTTCAGCTGCCAGCTCAGTTTTTCGCCTAGTATGGACCAGTTTTGCTTGTGGATAGAATTTTTGGGTTTTTATGATGTAAATTCATGTTTGGCATGTAACTTTGGCTTGTTTTTATCTCTTCTAGAAGATTCACTCTCAAATGAGTAAAAAATCATGTAATGGATCAGTTTCCACTCTTTTAGAGGCAAGTTGTTAGCTGCCTAGATTGTGGTTCCATGATTAGAATTGGTTGAAACTGATCCCTGAAGAGGGAATTCGACCCCTAGAGGTGGGGAAAGGGGTTAGAGTGATCTATATATTGTAATTTCTCAATCATTTTGAGAGGTTGGAGAGGTTGGACTCTTGGGATACTTTTGATACTATTGTACATACTTTTCATATTTTGGCTAAGGAAAGATCAGGGGTTTTGCGGCACTTGTTGGGATCCTTGTGGTGTTCTGTTCTTGATGGTGTTTCTTCTTTGTTTATTGTAAGTTTCTTCATGTTTAATGTATGCCATCCTTTCATTATGCTTCTGAACTAAATTGAATGAGTGAATAAGGTTGAATCCATTGTTTACAGTGCTTGGCCTTTGAATTCGGTTAGTTCTATATGTTTTCAGCTGTTTGGAGAGGATCCAAGTTCTTCTTTGCCCTCTTCAGCTCCTCGTCGGTCTAATCTATCCATAAATCCAATTTAAAGCATCAAGATCATCACCTACCTCGCCCCAGCTTGAACTCTGCAAAGGTCTGACCTTATCCCCGGACCCAAAACTTGTTTTCCCATTACTCCAGCGAAACCCAAAAAACCAAAAAATCAAACATTCCTATCTCTTTACTAGCCTAAAATCATTTCCTATTGTAAGTCATCTCGCATCCTATTGCTCATTTTCTCGAGATTGACGGAGAGAGCCCTCTCCTGTCCTCGTAGGGCTAGCTACGAGGCTGAGCGTGGTTTGATGTAGCCTTGAGTTTTACTTCATTTCAGCATGAGGTAGATTTGAGTGCTAACATAGTGGCGACCATACTGGGGAGAAACTCAAAACGTTTGCTTGTTATAGACGGAGTCTGAAGTCACGCCAGGTAGCCTTCGAACTGCACATTGCTCTGCGAGTGCATAGTAGATAAAAGCTGCTTCAGTCGATCTCCGGTTTAGCTTATGAATGTGTCCCTTGATTTGCAAATTGCCCCAGTATATGTATCAAGATCAGATCTGATGGTTGATGGTGGACAACGATCAGACATAAGAAGGCTGAAATCATTCACCTGGTGACTCCAATTCAAAGTAGAGACTCCACTGGAGGACTGACTCTTTCTCTGAGAAAATGGAAGGATCTTACACAAAGTTCAGGTATCTAAAGTGGAATGGTATTGGATCTAATCTGCTTTCTCGTAAATTACTTCTTTGCTGGTCTTGAAGCTATCCTGAAAGTTTTTCAAAGTTTGTTGTATGAGAAAGGTCATCAAAATCTTCACTCGACCTCTTCAAAGAGTGTAAATACTGAGTTTCCCTTTGATCCTGGCCTCCTTACTTTCCCCACATCTTATGATGACTCTCTACAGAGTGATGAGCAAGAAAATCAAGCTGATCCCACAGCACTTGTACATGCCCCTACACCTTGTAAAATTCCAGATCGGTATAAACCTCTTGTTTTGCCTTCTGTTCTTCATACTTTTCCTGCAAATTATGACCTATATCTACCAAGATTTGACGGTGAATGTAACAATGTCAATGCTGAGCAACATGTGCAGAATGTTGAGACTTGTCTAGATCTTTTTGAAGTTGATGATGAAGATGTTAGTATTAGGCTTTTTGCTCTTTCTTTGCAAGGCCAAGTGAAGAGTTGGTTTAAAGCCCTGCCTGATGCGAGCATTTCAGATTTCCAGCAGTTGGTCAAAGTTTTCCTTGACAGGTGGATGATCGAACATTATTTTTTGTTGATTATAGAGGAGTATAACCGGTTGAAAAGAATGCCAGGTGAGATAGTACAACAATTTTCTGCTAGATTTAACCAAGTTTATTATTCGATGCCAGTTGATATAAGACCTTCTCCTAGATCTGCTCTCTTGCACTACCCGGGTGCCTTTGATCCAGAAATGGAGTTTCAGCTGAGAGAAAAGAATATTGCAACACTTCACGAGATGCAGAACAAGGCAGTGAATGTAGAGGCTCATTTGCTGATCTTGAGGGCAAGGTTGAAGGAAGAAGAAAAGAAGAATGTTTCAGAGCAGCTGACACTTTCAGAGGAAAATCTTGATCTTTTCGTAAACACAATAGAAGAGATGGTGCGGAAAATGACTGCAAAAAATGAAAATGAAATTCAAGAACAAGTTGCTGACCCAAAACATTTTGTTTCTGATCCCAGTAGTCATAGTGATTGTTTTGTAGATCAGTGTGAAGAAGAGAGAGCTGTTGATATGATGTGTATGTTTGATGATGAATTGCCTCAGTTTGATCAGTATGATGATGATTATGTTCTCCAAAAAGAATCTAATCTTGCAGACAAATCAGCAGCTAGCTTGTGCGAGGAGGAAGTTCACTTTCAGCAGCTCGAGTACAGTAATCAACCGATGCATATCAGCTATGGCAATGATGAGGAAAGTGCAGAAAATTTTGATGTAAGTGAAGGATCTTTGCCTTTGTGTTTTGATTCGTTTCAGTTCATTAGAGATAACTTTCATGCAATCAGAAATCAAACGTCAACAAGTCTTGATCTGGATCGTCTTGAGGGCAACGAAAACTTCTCATATTCAGATATTCAGCCCCCAAAAGTCATTGATTGTCAAGTTGCAGCTGAAGATTTGGAAGTGGGCACACATGATTTAATGATTCAAGGTGACTCCGTACCTTTATGTTTTGAATCATTTCAGTTTTTGAGAGAAAAATTGCATGGTAAATCTTCAAATGAGTAGCTTGTAACATCAGATTTGCAGCCATCCAATGCAATTGAAGATCAGATTACAGATGAAGTTGTGGAAGATGAAATACATAATTTGATGATGCAGGAAGATTCTATACCCTTTTTTTTTGAAGCATTTCAGTTTATAAGGCAGCATCTTCATAATATATCTCAAGGAAAAGATGAACAGCCAGAAGGAGGTCATACAGTTTCAATGGATACATTACAGCACTCTTCTCAAGTTTTTGATGATCCCATTGCTCGTGTGTTAGATGATGTTTGTTATAAAAATTCTGCTTCATTAGCTAACCATGTGCCCGAAAAGAATCTTGATGATAATCTTGTTCAAAGGTCACCTTCATTGTCTTGTTTAACAGATTGTTCATTGCATAGCACATGTCAAGATTTCCATTCATATGAGGAGATTGATGAAGGAGACTTTTGTTCTGTCTGGAATCAGCAACAGAGTTTGGTTTTTCATGAATTTAAGGATCCTTTTGACAGCTTGCTGCAATCACCAAAGAAAAGCACCGCAGATGTGAGGAAAAGTTTAAGATCAAGGTATGGAGATTATCTGGACCAGAGCTATGTTTATGAAGATCCATTCGCAGTATTCTTGATGTCTTCCAGTCAATTTATGCTTTGCAAGTTTATCAGCAGTCCACTTGGTTCAAATTTTCCATGGGAGTTTCCTTTCGATTCTTTCCTTTTCCTGTGCATCAGTAAGCATGTGGGAAGAAATCAAACAACAGCCATCATGCTTACATGGTTGCATTGGCTGTTCCATTACAGTTGATCGGGTGGTGTAAAGTACAATTAGAGTAGGTTGTATTGAATAAGCTCTACTTTGAGCATCTTTTTCAGTTTGTCAGTTGTGTTTAAGTATCGAGTCAGTTTTTAGTTGAGTGAGAGTCAATTTTTGTCATCAGTTTTCAGTCATGCATTTCAGTTTGATTTTTTGATTCCATGGCCCAATGGATGGAAGCACTGGTCTGCTCTCCCAAAGTTCTACGGTTCTTGGCACCTCCACGGAGATGGAGCTACCATCCCCATTGGAGCCAATGTTAGAGTCAGCTTTTGCAGCCTTCCTCGAGTGATCAAACATGCTCTTTCAAAGTGATTTTAAAGTGTCAAAGTCAAATTTTGTCATTTCAAAGAGTCTTCAAGCAAAATTTGATCACTAGGCATTAGGTCTAGGGTTGGTTTTCACTCTTTTCAAATTTGTCCAAATGTCAGTCCATGTCACCATTCAGCTGAGTGTACCATCATTCAAAGGGTTGTCATCATATTTTCAAGCTCCATCGATTCATTCTACATCTCGTTCATGCTTCAGTTGTGCCTAGGTAAGGTCCATTTCCCTCTCCTAGGGTTTTGGAGGTAATTCCTCTTGGATGGTCAAATCATCGGAAAAACTTATATCTTGATGTTCAAACACCTTCCCCTATCCTTAATATACCTCATTAAACACTTCCCATCACTGAGATCCCTCAAATTCCTCATTTTCCCACAAACCCTAGTTTCTTGCCAAAACTTGGCAATTTTCTAGGCTAGGCCTGTGTTTCGCCCTTTTGGACCCCTTCCCCTCACTCAATCTCTGTGATTCCACTTTCCCCTACTTCCTAAAATCCCTCCCTACTTCCCAAAATTTCCCCAAGAATTTAGAAGCCCCTTACCCCCTTCGTTTCGCTTCATTTCGACAAAATTCCTTGTTTCACACATCGGGGTAAGTTTCACTCAAAAGATGTTTCAGAGCAATCAAAGATGAATTTTGGAACACTGAGAGAGGTTTTTGTCCACAACATCCCAAGGAAGAAAAACCTCCTTCACTTTTTACACAGGTATCATGGTTTTAGAGTAATGTCAAAAATATCGTTGCCTCAGGAGAATTGAATGCACCTCTGAAGTGACCTTGGGAAAATCAAGTTTTCTCCTAGCATGTTTGGCAAAATGACTTGCTTGATGCGTCAAATGATAACTAGAGAGAAATACCTTTCCAATGAGCTATCATGAGCTCAATTTGGAGTTGAGGAAGACCTTCAAAAGTTGATTGCAACAGCGCTCTGCCTTGAGGCAGCCTCATTCTGCTCATTTTGACTAGTGTTGGGAGATTTGATTTTTGACAGGGTAAATGGAATCCAAATTGCATAATTCCACTTGTGTTGGAAATTAGACTCCAATATCTTTCCAACGAGCTATCACACGCCCAATTTGGACACCGGGAAGGCCTCCAAAAGCTTTCTGCAAAATGCACTATGTGGCAAGAGGGAACAGGAGCGACCCACCTGGGCAGAGCGACCCACCTGGGCATTTTTCATAGTGTAAATTTGCACAGGAGCGACCCACCTGGGCAGAGCGACCCACTCATCAACAGAGGTCCAAAAAATAATTTTGAGCGCCCAGTCTTGTTTGGGATTGCTTCAACTGGCCTTCAAACAGGTTTCTATCAATTGCTTGATGTTTTTGAATGCATTGGTGGCATCGTTGGTGGTTTCAAACGTTTCAAACGGAGGATTTAAACCCCACAGTCATAGCATGATCGTTTTCAGGGTTTTAAAATGAAAATGAATGGTTGCATGAGTTTGTTTTCTATCTTATATCAGTGACACATCCAGCCTTGCATATAATATCAAAACCATATTGTTCTCATGCCCATTATGCCATTGTGACCATTGCTATTATTATACCATGTTTAAAACCTTTGTTCCATGGTGACTGTGGTTGTACTATGTCTCACTGCCCAATGTAAAAACATTCTCATGACTTTGTTTCAAACTTCCCATTGACACCTTTGTTGTTATTACTCATAGACAAACACATTCTATTGATGCCATGCTCTCCTTTGATAAGATTTGTTCAATATTTTGAAAGTTGCCCGCTCCCTTTGATCAAAATTTCACTTGCATTTAAACACAGAGATTGTGCCTCTTTTCCAATCCATTTAAAACAGAGATATTATCATGGTTTGTTTCCTTATGGTGTTTTGACGGTGGGGATATTTGTTGGGTGTTTGAAACATACATTATAACTTTGCCTTCACTGCATCTATATCAGTATACATATTGCACATATCTTGTTCGCAGCCATGTCAGAGATAGAGTCAGAATATGAGCAGGAGTCGGACAGTGACTCAATCGTTGAGGTTGATGTACTGAGATGGAGCATAGCAGTGCGCCAGTAGTGGTAGCATATCAGAGAGGCCACAGAGCTTTTTTTTCAGCATCACGAAGAGTACTATCTCCACATGGGGTGGAAGGGGTCTCGTTGACTTCATCAGCAGCGCGAGTACTATCTCCACATGGCGTGGAAGGGGTCTCGCCTTCTTCATCAGCGTAGGTACATTCACAGGATCATGATGGAGACAAAGACACCAAGGTCCCATTTCTCATTTTCAACAGGTTGAACACTCACATTGCTACATCATGACTGACAACAACACATCATACAACCGAGACAGTGTTTTCATCACAGGGGCTGCATGCACTAGGAAAGCACTAAAATGGCGAAAAAGGCCTGATCCACTCCGGATTTTGACCGAGGCTTCATTTACTGAGCAAGATACATGATGGAGGGTCTTCGCTCCGAATTTGAGCAAATTCGGAGAAAATTTTGTCATTTTGAAATTTTTTGGTCTAAAAACAGGGTTTTCAGTTACGTGGGTCACGCGCTCATGCGCTCACTTTTTTTTGGGACACTTTCTGGAGGAAATTTTTACATTTTTGGATTTTTCATGGTTAATTATGCATCCTCTGAAGTCAACTTAGCATTTCATCGAAATCTGGATGGTCAAAAAGCTCAAAAACACCATGAAAATCACCTTGCTGCCACCTTTTGCACCAGCAGGGAGTACCTCTGGGAGAATGAGGTTTTGGAGGGTCAAATGAGCTCCCAATTCAGAAATTCCACTTGGGTTGGAAAGTAGACATCCAGGGCTTTCCAACGAGCTATCATGAGCTCAATTTGGATGCCAGGAAGTACCTCAAATTCAGCCTGGAACATGAGCGACCCACACGGCTCAGGAGCGACCCACTTGAATTTTTCCTGAATTTTCAGCTGCCAGCTCAGTATTTCGCCTATTATGGATCAGTTTTGCTTGTGGATAGAATTTTTGAGTTTTTATGATGTAAATTCATGTTTGGCATGTAACTTTGGCTTATTTTTATCTCTTCTAGAAGATTCACTCTCAAATGAGTAAAAAATCATGTAATGGATCGGTTTCCACTCTTTTAGAGGCAAGTTGTTAGCTGCCTAGATTGTAGTTCCATGATTAGAATTGGTTGAAACTGATCCCTGAAGAGGGAATTCGACCCCTAGAGGTGGGGAAAGGTGTTATAGTGATCTATATATTGTAATTTCTAAGGCATTCTACAGGTTGGACTCTTGGGATACTTTTGATATCATTGTACATATTTTTCATATTTTGGCTAAGGAAAGATCAGGGGTTTTGCGGCACTTGTTGGGATCCTTGTGGTGTTCTGTTCTTGATGGTGTTTCTTCTTTGTTTACGGTAAGTTTCTTCATGTTTAATGTATGCCATCCCTTCATTATGCTTCTGAACTAAATTGAATAAGTGAATAAGGTTGAATCCATTGTTTACAGTGCTTGGCCTTTGAATTCAGTTAGTTCTATATGTTTTCAGCTGTTTGGAGAGGATCCAAGTTCTTCTTTTCCCTCTTCAGCTCCTCGTCGGTCTAATCTATCCATATATCCAATTCAAAGCATCAAGATCATCACCTACCTCGCCCCAGCTTGAACTCTGCAAAGGTCTGACCTTATCCCCGGACCCAAAATCTGTTTTCCCATTACTCCAGCAAAAACCCAAAATCAAAAAATCAAACATACCTATCTCTTTACTAGCCTAAAATCAGTTCTTATTGTAAATCATCTCGCATCCTATTGCTCATTTTCTCGAGATTGACGGAGAGAGCCCTCTCCTGTCCTCGTAGGGCTAGCTACGAGGCTGAGCGTGGTTTGATGTAGCCTTGAGTTTTACTTCATTTCAGCCTGAGGTAGATTTGAGTGCTAACATAGTGGCGACCATACTGGGGAAGAAAAATGGTTTTCTTGTTACTGTCATTTGCTATAGACGGAGTCTGAAGTCACGCCAGGTACCCTTCGAACTGCACATTGCTTTGCGAGTGCATAGTAGATAAAAGTTGCTTCAGTCGATCTCCGGTTTAGCTTGTGAATGTGTCCCTTGATTTGCGAATTCCCCCAGTACGTGTATCAAGTTCAGATCTGATGGTTGATGGTGGACAACGATCAGACATAAGAAGGCTGAAATCATTCACCTGGTGACTCCAATTCGAAGTCTGGAGGACTGACTCTTTCTCTGAGAAAATGGAAGGATCTTACACGAAGTTCAGGTATCTGAAGTGGAATGGTATTCAGGATCTAATCTGCTTTCTCGTAAATTACTTCTTTGTTGGTCTTGAAGCTATCCTGAAAGTTTTTCAAAGTTTGTTGTATGAGAAAGGTCATCAAAATCTTCACTCGACTTATTCAAAGAGTGTAAATGTTGAGTTTCCCTTTGATCCTGGCCTCCTCACTTTTCCCACATCTTATGATGAATCTCTACAGAGTGATGAGCAAGAAAATCAAGCTGATCCCACAGCACTTGTACATGCCCCTACACCTTGTAAAATTCCAGATCGGTATAAACCTCTTGTTTTGCCTTCTGTTCTTCATACTTTTCCTGCAAATTATGACCTATATCTACCAAGATTTGATGGTGAATGTAACAATGTAAATGCTGAGCAACATGTGCAGAATGTTGAGACTTTTCTAGATCTTTTTGAAGTTGATGATGAAGATGTTAGTATTAGGCTTTTTGCTCTTTCTTTGAAAGGCCAAGTGAAGAGTTGGTTCAAAGCCTTGCCTGATGCGAGCATCACAGATTTTCAGCAATTTGTCAAAGTTTTCCTTGACAGGTGGATGATCGGACAGAACTTTTTGTTGATTATAGAGGAGTATAACCAGTTGAAAAGAATGCCAGGTGAGACAGTACAACAATTTTCTGCTAGATTTAACCAAGTTTATTATTCGATGCCAGTTGATATAAGACCTTCTCCTAGATCTGCTCTCTTGCACTACCCGAGTGCCTTTGATCCGGAAATGGAGTTTCAGCTGAGAGAAAAGAATATTGCAACACTTCACGAGATGCAGAACAGTGCAGTAAATGTAGAGGCTCATTTGTTGATCTTGAGGGCAAGGTTGAAGGAAGAAGAAAAGAAGAATGTTTCAGAGCAGCTGACACCTTTAGAGGAAAATCTTGATCTTTTCGTAAATGCAGTAGAAGAGATGGTGCGGAAAATGACTGCAAAAAATGAAAATGACATTCAAGAACAAGTTGCTGATCCAAAACATTTTGTTTCTGATCCCAGTTGTCATAGTGATTGTTTTATAGATCATTGTGAAGAAGAGAGAGTTGTTGATATGATGTGTACGTTTGATGATGTGTTTTATACTGATGAATTGCCTCAGTTTGATCAGTATGATGATGATTATGTTCTCCAAACAGAAGCTAATCTTGCAAACGAATCAGCAGCTAGCTTGTGCGAAGAGGAAGTTCACTTTCAGCAGCTCGAGTACAGTGATCAACCGATGCATATCAGCTATGACAATGACGAGGAAAGTGCAGCAAATTTTGAGGTAAGTGAAGGATCTTTGCCTTTTTGTTTTGATTCGTTTCAGTTCATTAGAGATAACTTCCATGCAATCAGAGATCAAACGTCAACAAGTATTGATCTGGATCGTCTTGAGGGCAACGAAAACTTCTCATATTCAGATTTGCAGCCCCCAAAAGTCATTGATTGTCAAGTTGCAGCTGAAGATTTGGAAGTGGGCACACATGATTTAATGATTCAAGGTGACTCCGTACCTTTATGTTTTGAATCATTTCAGTTTTTGAGAGAAAAATTGCATGGTAAATCTTCAAATGAGCAGCTTGTAACATCAGATTTGCAGCCATCTAATGCAATTGAAGATCAGATTACAGATGAAGTTGTGGAAGATGAAATACATAATTTGATGATGCAGGAAGATTCTATACCCTTTTGTTTTGAAGCATTTCAGTTTATAAGGCAGCATCTTCATAATATATCTCAAGGAAAAGATGAACAGCCAGAAGGAGATCATACAGTTTCAATGGATACATTACAGCACTCTTCTCAAATTTTTGATGATCCCATTGCTCGTGTGTTAGATGATGTTTGTTATAAAAATTCTGCTTCATTAGCTAACCATGTGCCCGAAAAGAATCTTGATGATAATCTTGTTCAAAGGTCACCTTCATTGTCTTGTTTAACAGATTTTTCATTGCATAGCACATGTCAAGATTTCCTGGCGACTCCACTGGGGAGATTGATAAAGGAGGCTTTTGTTCAGTCTGGAATCAGCAACAGAGTTTCATTTTTCATGAATTTCAGGATCCTTTTGACAACTTGCTGCAATCACCAAAGAAAAGCACCGCAGATGTGTGGAAAAGTTTAAGATCAAGGTATGGATATTATCTGGACCAGAGCTATGTTTATGAAGATCCATTCGCAATATTCTTGCAGTCATCCAGTCAATTTATGCTTTGCAAGTTTATCAGCAGTGCACTTGGTTCAAATTTTCCATGGGAGTTTCCTTTCGATTCTTTCCTTTTCCTGTGCATCAGTAAGCATGTGGGAAGAAATCAAACAACAGCCAGCATGCTTACCTGGTTGCATTGGCTGTTCCATTACAGTTGATCGGGTGGTGTAAAGTACAATTAGAGTAGGTTGTATTGAATAAGCTCTACTTTGAGCATCTTTTTCAGTTTGTTAGTTGTGTTTAAGTATCGAGTCAGTTTTTAGTTGAGTGAGAGTCAATTTTTGTCATCAGTTTTCAGTCATGCATTTCAGTTTGAGTTTTTGATTCCATGGCCTAATGGATGGAAGCACTGGTCTGCTCTCCCAAAGTTCTACGGTTCTTGGCACCTCCACGGAGATGGAGCTACCATCCCCATTGGAGCCAATGTTAGAGTCAGCCTTTGCAGCCTTCCTCCAGTGATCAAACATGCTCTTTCAAAGTGATTTTAAAGTGTCAAGGTCAAATTTTGTCATTTCAAAGAGTCTTCAAGAAAAATTTGATCACTAGGCATTAGGTCTAGGGTTGGTCTTCACTCTTTTCAAATTTGTCCAAGTGTCAGTCCATGTCACCATTCAGCTGAGTGTATCATCATTCAGGGGGTTGCCATCATCATGTCAAGTTCCATTGGGTCATTTTACACATTGTTCATGCTTCAGTGGTGCCTAGTAAGGTCCATTTCCCTCTCCTAGGGTTTTGGAGGTGATTTCTCTTGGATGGTCAAATCATCGGAAAAACTTGTATCCTGATGTTCACATACCTTCCCCTATCCTTAATTCACCTTATTAAACACTTCCCATCACTGAGATCCCCCAAATTCCTCATTTTTGCACAAACCCTAGTTTCTTGCCACAACTTGGCAATTTTCTAGGCTAGGCCTGTGTTTCGCCCTTTTGGACCCCTTCCCCTCACTCAATCTCTGTGATTCCACTTTCCCCTACTTCCTAACATCCCTCCCTACTTCCCAAAATTTCCCCGAGAATTTAGAAGCCCCTTATCCCCTTCATTTCGCTTCCTTTCGACAAAATTCCTTGTTCCACACATCGGGATCGGTTTCACTCAAAAGATGTTTCAGAGCAATAAAAGATGAAATTTGGGAAACTGAGAGAGGTTTTTGTCCAAAACATTCCTAGGAAGAAAAACCTCTTTCACTTTTTACACAGGTATCATGGTTTTGAAGAAATGTCAAAAATATCGTTGCCTCAGGAGAATTAAATGCACCTCTGAAGTGACCTTGGGAAAATCAATTTTTCTCCTAGAATTTTTGGCCAAATGACTTGCTTGATGATTCAAATGATAACTAGAGAGAAATACCTTTCCCATGAGCTATTATGAGCTCAATTTGGAGTTGAGGAAGACCTTCAAAAGTTGATTTCAACAGCGCTCTTCCTTGAGGCAGCCTCATTCTGCTCATTTTGACTAGTGTTGGGAGATTTGATTTTTGACAGGGTAAATGGAATCCAAATTGCATAATTCCACTTGTGTTGGAAAGTAGACTCCAATAGCTTTCCAACGCGCTATCACACGCCCGATTTTGACACCGGGAAGGCCTCCAAAATCTTTCTGCAAAATGCCCTATGTGGCAAGAGGGAACAGGAGCGACCCACCTGGGCAGAGCGACCCACCTGGCCATTTTTCATAGTGTAAATTTGCGCAGGAGCGACCCACCTGGGCAGAGCGACCCACTCATCAACAGAGGTCCAAAAAATCATTTTGAGCGCCCATTCTTGTTTGGGATTGCTTCAACTGGGCTTCAAACAGGTTTCTATCAATTGCTTGATGTTTTTGAATGCATTGGTGGCATCATTGGTGGTTTCAAACGTTTCAAACGGAGGATTTAAACCCCACAGTCATAGCATGATCGTTTTCAGGGTTTTAAAATGAAAATGAATGGTTGCATGTGTTTTTTTTCTATCTTATATCAGTGACACATCCAGCCTTGCATATAATATCAAAACCATGTTGTTCTCATGCCCATTATGTTCTCATGCCCAGTATGCCATTGTGACCATTGCTATTATTATACCATGTTTAAAACCTTTGTTCCATAGTGTTCATGGTTGTACTATGTCTCCTTTTGCCCAATGTAAAAACATTCTCATGACTTTGTTCAAGCGCCCATTGACACCTTTGTTGTTATTACTCATGAACAAGCACATTCTATTAGTGCCATGCTCTCCTTTGATAAGATTTGTTAAATATTTTGAAAGTTGCCCGCTCCCTTTTGTCAAAAGTCACTTGCATTTAAACACGAGAGATTGTGCCTCTTTTCCAATCCATTTAAAATAGAGATATTATCATGGTTTGTTTCCTTATGGTGTTTTGACGGTGGGGATATTTGTTGGGTGTTTGAAACATACATTATAACTTTGCCTTCACTGCATCTCTATCAGTATACATATTGCACATATCTTGTTCGCAGCCATGTCAGAGATAGAGTCAGAATATGAGCAGGAGTCGGACAGTGACTCAATCTTTGAGGTTGATGTACTGAGATGGAGCATAGCAGTGCGCCAGTAGTGGTAGCATATCAGAGAGGCCACAGAGCTTTGTTTGCAGCATCACGAAGAGTACTATCTCCACATGGGGTGGAAGGGGTCTCGTTGACTTCATCAGCAGCGCGAGTACTATCTCCACATGGCGGGGAAGGGGTCTCGCCTTCTTCATCAGCGTAGGTACATTCACAGGATCATGATGGAGACAAAGACACCAAGGTCCCATTTCTCATTTTCAACGGGTTGAACATACACATTGACTAATCATGATAGGCAACGACACCAGATATAACCAAGAGACGGTGTTTTCACCACGGTACCGCATGCACCGGAAAAGCACTAAAATGGCGGAAAAGGCCTGATCCACTCCGGATTTTGGCCGAGGCTTCATTGACTGGGCAGGACACATGATGGAGGACCTCCGCTCTGAATTTGGGCAAATTCGGAGAAAATTTTGTCATTTTCAAATTTTTGGTCTAAAAAACAGGTTTTGCAGTTACGTGGGTCGCGCACTCATGCGCTCACTTTTTTTGGGACACTTTCTGGAGGAGATTTTTACATTTTTGGATTTTTCATGGTTAAATATGCATCCTCTGAAGTCAACTTAGCATTTCAACAAAATCTGGATGGTCAAACAGCTCAAAAACACCATGAAAATCACCTTGCTGCCACCTTTTGCACCAGCAGGAAGTACCTCTGGGAGAATGAGGTTTTGGAGGGTAAAATCAACTCCAAATTCAGAAATTCCACTTGGGTTGGAAATTAGACATTCAGGGATTTCCAACGAGCTATCATGAGCTCAATTTGGATGCCGGGAAGTACCTCAAATTCAGCCTGGAACATGAGAGACCCACACAGTTCAGGAGCGACCCACCTAGAATTTTTCCTAAATTTTCAGCTGCCAGCTCAGTATTTCGCCTATTATGGACCAGTTTTGCTTATGGATAGAATTTTTGGGTTTTTATGATGTAAATTCATGTTTGATATGTAACTTTGGCTTGTTTTTATCTCTTCTAGAAGATTCACTCTCAAATGAATAAAAAATCATGTAATGGATCAGTTTCCACTCTTTTAGAGGCAAGTTGTTAGCTGCCTAGATTGTAGTTCCATGATTAGAATTGGTTGAAACTGATCCCTGAAGAGGGAATTCGACCCCTAGGGGTGGGGAAAGGTGTTAGAGTGATCTATATATTGTAATTTCTGAGGCATTCTACAGGTTGGACTCTTGGGATACTTTTGATATCATTGTACATATTTTTCATATTTTGGCTAAGGAAAGATCAGAGGTTTTGCGGCACTTGTTGGGATCCTTGTGGTGTTATGTTCTTGATGGTGTTTCTTCTTTGTTTACTGTAAGTTTCTTCATGTTTAATGTATACCATCCTTTCATATGCTTCTGAACTAAATTGAATGAGTGAATAAGGTTGAATCCATTGTTTACAGTGCTTGGCCTTTGAATTCAGTTAGTTCTATATGTTTTCAGCTGTTTGGAGAGGATCCAAGTTCTTCTTTTCCCTCTTCAGCTCCTCGTCGGTCTAATCTCTCCATAAATCCAATTCAAAACATCAAGATCATCACCTACCTCGCCCCAGCTTGAACTCTGCAAAGGTCTGACCTTATCCCCGGACCCAAAATTTGTTTTCCCATTACTCCAGCGAAAACCCAAAAAAACCAAAAATCAAACATTCCTATCTCTTTACTAGCCTAAAATCAGTTCTTATTGTAAATCATCTCGCATCCTATTGCTTATTTTCTCGAGATTGACGGAGAGAGCCCTCTCCTGTCCTCGTAGGGCTAGCTACGAGGCTGAGCGTGGTTTGATGTAGCCTTGAGTTTTACTTCATTTAAGCCTGAGGTAGATTTGAGTGCTAAGACCTATAACCTTATAAAAATAATTCAAAATTTTCTTTCCAAAAATATGTTAAACCTAGAAGTACTAAAAAACAAAATACAAAATGAAGTAACTAAAGCTTGGAGCAAAGGACTTAATAGTGTAAGTCCCTTATATCTGATTCTTCATCTTTATTCTTCTTTGGATATCCTTCCTTAGCAAAATTTCCTTGATCCATGTTTCTTTTCTTATTCTTCAGATTGTCAGGATAGTCACTTTTATAGTGACCCATTTAATGACATTGGTAACATTCTATTTTGTACATGTCTACCTTTCTTCTTGGCCCTCTTGACTTCTTGAAGTTTCCTTTCTTTTGATGAGTGGAGTAGGAATTTGAAACTTTCTCTTCTTCATTGTTGGATATTAATGTGATTCGCATCTCTTATTTACTGCAAGAATTCCATAATTCTTTGAATGAAGGATTTTATTTTCAGTTGTTGATTCCTAAAGCAAAAGCACTCCAAGTAGGTGGTAATCACAAAATTGTAGTAATCACTAGCTCCTTTTCCTGTAAAATCTAATCAATGGATTGAATGTCATCTCTAATTCTAGTTATCCCTACAAATAAGGAAGCCACAGTGTCATCCTTTGTCATCTTTGTGGTCCTTATTTCATTCTTCAGACTTGCTACTTGACCAATGTTCTTGATAGTGAACAATTTTGATAAGGCTTCATACATTTCTTGACTCGAGTCTACGTTGGAAATTTAAGGGATAATATTGTCCTTTATGCCTTCTACCATTAGTGTCATAGAAAATATTTATGACTCTCTAAATTTCACTTTATCTACATCACTAGATCCTTCAAAAGGTTTCAGCATTTTTCCTCAGACCAAATTCAAGACTTTGTTCTTTTCAAGAATGAGATTAATTCTTTTCTTCCATGCCCTGTAATTTGATGCTCCTTCTAATTTGTTCTCTCCCTTTATTTTGTTAGACATTTTCCTTGGATATAGTAAGCTTCTTTCCTTATAAGGTCTCCTTCTATGATTCCTTGATCAACTTCTTAAGATTCCTTAGTTTTAATAGATCCTTAAACTGCTTTTTTCCTCCTTCTTCACCAAAGCTATGATACCATGTTGGAAAATCAGAAAGGTGTAAATATTTTCTTATACTTGATAATTACTTATGAGATTCTTGTATTCTTATTAACTCTATTATGTTCTTATTTTATCTTAGTTCATTAAGCAATTACCAAAACAGTATCACAAATATCAAGGACACCAGATATAGGCGGACAACCAGGGAAAAACACGCCTCTTGGGTAAAACTCGGTCAACAACTCTTCCTTCAATATTTTTCTTGAGATAATACAAGAAAATTGAATTTGATGCAGACTTCCTCCACACCAAGTCAGCCCTTTCCTTCTTTTACAGATGATCACTTTCCAGTGATATCTTTGACCTAGATGCAACAACAGTAGTAGCAACAGTTCGATGCAACAGTTTTCTCGACCTAGCAACTTTGATCTCAATGCAACAACTTCGATATTGAAGCCGCACTTCCACTTGAAGCAATTACAACTAGCAGCAAAAACTTTTGACCTAGCAGTAGCAATTTCGATTTGGAAGCAACTAGCAGCAATAACAACTTCGACTTGACAAAGAGACTTCGATCTTCTAGAGGAACCCACACAAGAGAGAGATAGATAGCCCAAAACTTCGATCTTGACATTTTCTTCTTCCTTATCCAACTTTGCACTTCTTTTAGCCTTCTTTTCCACTTCACATGTTTCCCAACTCTTTATAGGATATCGAACTTAAGGGTGTGTGAAGCGTACTTAAAATGAATTCAAACGTTCCAATATATAGGCTTTTGGTGAGGTCGAATAGGCAAGTTTGAGGCCGACTTGATCTTCTTGAGGCTGACTCAGTGTGGAGGTGACATAATTCATTTTTGACTCAAAAATAATTCTTTTTACATGATTCAAAAGCCCAAGGGTCTCTTTAAATTTAAAATGACTCTAATGACTCGATATAAATCCTATAATTCCTCAATGGGGACTTTGACCTAAAACATGATGACCCGAGCATGAAACCCATGCTTTAATAAGTCATAATAATAATAATAATAATAATAATAATTTATTTTCATTATTTTTCATAAGTACATTTCGTTATGACTCAAATACAATTATGAATATTGAGCCTAGTTACATTCTTCAACACTCCTTGAGATCTTTGGACATATATCATTTGAAGACATGCTTCTTGCAGCCTATGCCCGATATTTCTGCAGAGGAGATGAATAAATACCCCCCGAAAAGCATTTTTTTTACTTTTAAGCCTCCACATTATCGTTATGATTTCCATTTCTTACTCTTTGAATATGTTGTTGTTGCTTCCATACCAACATGCTCGTAAAATAGAATATTAATTCTGACCTGTAGGGGAAATATAATGAACATCATGACCTCCCTAGCGAGATTTGAAATCAAATCTCCATCCTTCAGCTAGGAGATGTATTTTTTCTTTTATGTGATTTTTTTTCTTTACAGTCGTGTCCAAATTAATATTATATTTAATGGTTTCTTGAGGAAAATATTCAACATCAAAGGTTTGTCCTTTTGTAGGAGACTCCCATGATTGAGTTGATATGCACCCTGGATTGTTTTTTTGTACAGGTTTTCCATGAATTCCAAAAGAAAGTGACATGTCATTAGATATTCCCCTCATCATCAAATAGGTCATTCCATCCTCCAATCAACTATCTAGGCCCTTCAATAAGACCCCATCAAATTCACACTCTTCTTGGTCTTTCAAGTCTCCCTCCTTGGTTGGAGACTGTGGCAAAATTTTCTTAATGAAATTTATTTCATTTTTCAAATATTCTTCACTGGCTAGAACAAGGGGTAGTTTTTCTTGTTCTTTTGAACCCGAATTATTCAAACATTCTAATTTTCTTTCCATATCTGCCCTACTGGAAGAAAGCATAGACAATGTTTTGTCCACGAAATATGCTTGACCCTGCAAATTTGTATCATTTTCTAGATTCCCTTATGACTTTCTACCAACTGAGCATATATAAGGTGCTTCATCCTTTACAACTTCCCCACTACAGAAGCATCTAGTGCATTTTTTAAGGTTATTGAATTACTAGGAACCTTGGATAAATATTTGTCTGCACGCCCAATTTGAAACCAAAAATAAGCTTCATTGTATGGAACCTCAGCTAATTCATTGATAACACAATTTAGTTGATCACACAAGTCTGGTCCCCCAACACAAACATCTAGTAATTTTTCTTTGATGAGGTATATTGGATTTTTCAAATATTCACTATCAGTTTGAACAACCACTAAATCATTAAAGCATATGAAGTAGCACTAGAATCAAGTGCCTCTTTTGAGTGGAGTGTTTCACAAGAAACCATGGCCCTAGTTTGGTTGCCTGTGATAAAGCTAGAATCTACATCTCTTTTGCACTATTGATCTTGGGCCAAATTTTGCAATCCACTAGAAGCTAAACATACTCATGTACATTGAGACTATAAGTGGGGAGTAATGGAACTTTCTATCTCTAGTTAATACGCTCACAAAACTATAGTTATGAAGCTTTTGTTGTATAGGAATTTACAGGGTAAGTTCCATAAATCAAGAACCAAAGGTCACTGCTCACAAACATATCATAAATCAGTACACTAGTATAATCGCGTGGTTAAAACCCTCAAAGAGGGAAACAGTCCATGCCCTGAACCAAAACGGCCACTTTAGAGAATTTATTAATATAAAAAGAAAAGTTACATATGTTTCTCTCATAAACGGTTACCGGACAAATGACCCTCCATGCTCTTTAAATAGAGATCATGGACCAATTGGGTGTTAATCCACGGATCAAGTGTTGTTAATACCAAGGTGAGAGATAATTGTCGGATCACTACAAATCGTGACCGTCAGATTATAAGTTACAAATGTACATGGTAAAGAAACACACTTTACCTAACTCTACACTAGACTAAGTTATTCTTAACTATTTCCTATGTGTCAAAATATCCCAACATCCCCCCTTAAGAAAAAATTTGGATAGGATTGAAGGATTTACAAAGGTGAAACAAAAGGAGCCTATTTCCTATGTGTCAAATATCCTAACATCCCCCCCCTAAAGAACAAATTGGGATAATATTGAAGGATTTACAAAAGTGACACAATAGGAGAAGGAAGGGGGCATCAGAGCCTCTCCCCCCTTAATGACAACTTTCTTGAACTCCAAGCATGGATTGAATTTTGGTAAACTTCGCTTCTGTGAGAGCCTTTGTAAATATATTGACAACTTGATCATTGGTTGAACAATAGTGTACTTCAAGAACACGGCATGAATGAGATTTCTGATGAAGTGTATATGAAGCTCAATGTGTTTCAATTGCTGATGCTAAACTGGATCTTTGCATAGCTGATTGGCACTCTGATTATCACACCAAAGTGTATTTGGGTGCTGCTAATGAAGACCAAATTTAGACAAGATATGACGAATCCACATGGCTTCCTTGCTGGCTTCAACGACACCACGATACTCTGATTCTTCCGAAGAAAGAGAGATGTCACTTTGTTTCTTACAATACCAACTAATAGGTCCTAAACCAAGAGTGAATACATATCCTGTAGTAGACTTTTGATCATCTGGGTCACCAACACAATCAGAATCAGCAAAACCAATTAACAATGGAGATGCTCCTTCACTATAATGAATCCTGAACTAAACTGTACCTAAAATATATTGAAGTATTATTTTAGCTACTTTCCAGTGACTTTCATGATGTTGGTGCATAAACTGAGCAACAAGACAAACGACAAAGGAAAGGTCAGGACGAGTATGGGTTAGATACATAAGTTTACCAACAATTTGTGAGTGTAAATTTGGCATCGACTTCAGGAGTAGTACGAGTTCTTGAAAGCATGACTCCGGGCCCGAAAGGGAGAAGGGCGGGCTTATATTATTCCTATTTAAAGTGGTGTATAAGATCACGAGGGCAATACTCGGAGTGAGAGAGGGTAATGCCTTCCTTGGATTGCAAGACTTGAAGACCAAGGAAATAATGCAAGTGTCTAGTTTGTTATTTCAAACTTCTTTTTGAGGCTATACTTCACATGGTTTATATTGTTTGGATCACTACCGATGAGATAAGATCATCAACATAAAGAACAAGGATGCTGAAGGACTTACCCACTTTCTTGGTGTAGACAGTGTTGTCAGAATGACACCTAGAAAAGCCATTATCTAATAGAAATCTATCCATGCGTACCAAGCCCGAGGAGCTTGTTTGAGACCATAGAGAGACTTCCTAAGGTGAAAAAATAGGCAAGAGTCATTTTGGATAAAGCTAGGGGGTTGTTCCATGTAGATTTCTTTATCCAAATCTCCATGTAAGAAGGCGGATTTAACATCCATCTGATGGACTTCCCATTTAAAGGAGGCGGCAAGGGAAAGAACAAGGTGGATAGAATTTGTTTTGGCAACGAGGTGTTAGTATGAATCTTTCGTCGTAAAATATCACTTTAGCTACGCATAACAAATAGCCCTAACATCGATTATGGCTGCAAAATATCTTTAAGTCTGTTGCACAAATCCAGATCTAAGCACAAAAGACATTAAGCAGATAAAATATAATATGGCTCCATGCATCCAATAGACAAGACAAGAACAATGTGTTTAAAAGAATGTTTTATATTATATTAAAGAATGGGGCACCTGAGAGGAAAACAAGAAAGGTGTTTTCTGGTTCTCCTCAATGGGATGGGTTCTTGAAAGTCCTTAGCGTTTCAGATCTAAAATTCCTCTCTCTTATTGTGGTAGAAAAACCCTGACAAACATAGAACTCAATGGGAGCTCACAAAGCAAAAATGGAAAATGGTGACCAAGAGTAGATCTAGTGTGATCTAATGCAATGAAGGTGACTAATGAATGGGTAAAACCCTTCTATTTATAACAAAATATTGGAGTGTTCTAGAACTCGGTGCATGAATAAAATATTATTAATCAAATTCTAGAATCACCCTTTAGGAATATTTTATTATATTTGTTAGAGGGAAAAGGTCTTTTGACTTGCGTCAATTCCTTTATTTATAAACAATAAATAAATAAATGATTTATTTATTATTTTAGGGACATGATGGGAATATAATTAAATAAATAATGATTTATTTAATTATTTAAAAATGATTTAGTCAAATTTAACTAGGAATATTATTTAAATAATGATTTGAATAACTTATTCCTAGGAAATAGTTAAATAAATAATGATTTATTTAATTAATTTCCTTGTTTTGGGTTAAATATGACCAGGAAATATAGACAAATGTTATTTTACATGGTGAAAGCAATTTTACTTAGGGTAAAATTGGTCTTACATGGTGTACTTGGGTTCATCTAATGATAATGAGTTAGATGACCAAAAAAATGGTGTACTTGACAGGGGAAGGTTTCAGTATAGTCAATGCCTTCAACTTGTGAAAATCCTTTAGCAACAAGATGAGCTTTATGTCTATCCACTTTTCCATCTGGTCCAAACTTGGTTTTGTAAACCCATCTGCATCCGACAATTTTTCTTCCTTTTGGAAGAGGAAAAAGATCCCAAGTATCGTTTGTCAATAAGGAACGATACTCTTCATTCATAGCTTCATCCCAATCTGGATGACCGAAGGATTCTTCAAAGGTTTCTGGATCAAGTTTTTCTGGAACTTGAGCCAATAAGGAAGAAGCTCTTTCGAACTGAGAACGTGTACATCGTCGATCGACAAGGTCACCTGCAAGAGAACTTGCTACATCCCGAGTAGAGCGGACCAATCTTGGAAGCGGTGGAGTATAAGGAATAATTTCACGAGCTAGAAGAGGATTTTCATCCTCACTATCATCATCTGAAATAGAAGGAATTCTATTAAAAATAGAAGAGAGAGAGAGAGGTGGCACATATGCCGAATCAGGCTCGCAGGCCAAAGGTGGCACACCCACCGAACTAGGCTCGCAGGCCGATATATTTTCATCAAACTTTACATCTCTTCTAATGATAATATTTTTGGATTTTGGTTGAAGAAGTCTATATCCTTTGACATCTTCAGAATATCCAACAAAAATGCATTTTTCACTCTTAGGTTCTAAGGCTTTATGTTTCACATCTGGAATATGGGCCCAAGCATCACTTCCAAAAACATGAAAGTGACTTACATCCGGTTTGATTGAGCTCCAAGCTTCTTCTGGAGTTATATTCTTTAAAACCTTAGTAGGAGTGCGATTTACTATGTAATTTTCACAGTTAATGGCTTCTGCCCAAAAATTGAGACCAAGTCCTTTAGATTGAAGCATACAATTAGCCATTTATTTTAAGGTGTGATTCTTCCTTTCAGCTACACCATTTTGTTGTGGAGTATATGGAACAGTATGTTGCAATTGAATGCCATGCTCAGTGCAGAAGTTGATAAATTTGTTGTTAACATATTCTCCGCCATTTTCTGATCTTAACTTAAGAATTTGATGTCCAGATTGTTTCTCAACAAAGGCCTTAAAGGCCAAGAACATGTTAAAAACTTCACTCTTGAGTTTTAAGAAATATACCCAAGTGCGTCTGGAAAAATCATTAATGAAAGTTAAGAAGTACTTGCAACTAGAGAAAGAAACAACAGGAAGAGGACCACATAAATCACTGTGCACAAGCTGCAAAGGGGCTGAAGCGTGCCAAGAGGCACGTTTGTCAAAACTATCCCGATGATGTTTTCCAAGTACACATCCGGAGCAAACACCATCTCGGCAAGATACCATAGGAAGGCTCGTCACCATATTTTCCTTACATAGAGTTTGAAGAGAGCGATAGTTTAAGTGACCAAATCGCTCATGCCAAAGTTTGCTCACATCATCATTATGAGCAACAAAAACAGAGGGAAGAGATGATGACCCAAAGTTGTCAAACTTATACAACCTCGTGGAATCATCAGCAA
Source organism: Pinus albicaulis (assembly GCA_034641835.2). Lineage (NCBI taxonomy): Eukaryota > Viridiplantae > Streptophyta > Pinopsida > Pinales > Pinaceae > Pinus > Pinus albicaulis. Next base: position 391,434,733 of record CM076575.1, read on the forward strand.
TGCCAGTAGCTAAAATATGTTTAGGATCTTTGAGGTCCTTGATTACAACATCATGAGGTGAGAATTCTACTAATTTCCCTTCACCTGAATGAGTTATCTGATAAACAGATAGAAGGTTGCATGACAAGGTAGGAACACATAGTACATCATTAAACTCACCATTATCTAGATGAATGGTTCCAGATCCTACAAAACTAAGAGATCTATCATCACCAACATAAATATGTTTGGTGTTACAATCATTTAAAGAAGAAAACATGGATTTATTTTTAGCCATGTGGTAAGAAGCTCCAGAATCAATGAGCCACTCATGAGAAGGAGAAGAAGAAGATACATTTAATGCATAACCAAATCTTGATGCTTGACAACCACAAGCAGAAAGTGCCATGCCTGAAGATGAAGGTGAAGAGTGCTCCAAATTGATGTTGTGCTTCTTCATTGTTGCTTCTAAGGCTTCCATCTTCTTAAAACATTTGGACTCTATATGGCCATCCCGATTGCAAAAGTTGCAATGTCTATCTGTCTTCTTCCCTTTGTTTTGATTTGCCTTATTATTTTGGTGATTTGATTTTTCAGTTTGCGGTTGAAATTGCTTAGGGCCCTTATTTGGTTTAGGACCATATTTTTTAGGATACTGCTTCTTGGGATTCTTTTGATATGGTTGTTGTTGGGCTGCTAAGGCTTTCTTAGAAGCGTTTCCGGCAGTGATAAGACCAAGGTGTAAAAGTTTTTCTTGTTCTCTTATCAAAGAATCACAAAAGGCATCAAAAGAGGGATTCTTGTAGGTGGTTCCTAAAGAAATGATGGCTTCTCTAGTGGAATGGAAGGCAGAAACAAATACAGAGTATGCAGGACCAAGCTTAGCAAGAATGCAATATATGAGGCTACCATCTTCCTTTTTGACCTTACACCCTTCTAAAAGAAGTCTAAGGGTCTTGAATTTGGACAAAAAGTCTTCAATAGAGGAGAAATTATTAGGGTCCAAAGTAAGCAACTCATTTTCAAGTTGGTGGGCCCTGATTTGATTTTGAATGCCAAAAACATTATTTAGCTTTTCTAGGGCTTTATCAGGGGTGTCAATGTCAAGGATGTGAAATCGAAGATCTTGAGCAATGGACATTCCTATCAACCCTCGTGTTTGATCTTGTTTATTTTCCCATTTAACCTTCATTGGCTACCAAGGTTTGCTTTGATCCGTGGTTATTCTATAAATCTCTTTTAATTCTGGAAGTAGTTACCTGCCTATGTGAGGTAGCCATTGGAAATAATCAGTTTGCGAAGAATAACCGGCATGCACTTTCCATTTTTTTTATACTGAAGCTAAGAAAAAAACTGAAAAATAACTACTCCATGGAAAGATCTCGAAAATTAGGTCGTTTCCAAAAAACTGCTCAAAAACTATTTCGAATAAAGAATTCATGCCTTTTAAAATCCGAGTTGTAGATGTTGAATAAAGTTGCGAAGAACGGGACAAGTGTATTTTTTCTTTTTTTTTAACCGCCTTTGAACAAATTTTACAAAAGAAGCTTGAGAAGAAGACTTGAACCCAAGACCTCTATTCTCATAAACTAACCCCTCACCAAGTGAGATAGTAAATGGATCATGTTATTTTAGAAAGGAGGAAGGGGGGATGATGATGATGATGATGATTATTATTATTACTCCCTCTTCGGTGTGTGCCTTTCCCTATGGACAAAAACACAAAAAATAAGCAAAATAAAATGAAATGCAAGTTTTTTCCTATGGCAAAATTTTAGATTCTCAAGCATTTTACCCGTAACTACCATTTCTTTTTTCACTATTTCTGATTTCCCGAGATCGCACAGAGACGCAGGGAAAGAGCATACATAGCAAAAAAATCCCTTTCTCCTGTTTCTGATTTGCCAAGATCGCACGGAGCGCACAACAAAGAGCATACACAGACAAGAGGGTATAGATCCAGCAAATAAATAAAACCTTAATACAGGAAAAAAAACCGAAATAAGCATAACTATTAACAAATATAACTGCAAAATAGATGCTTTATACCTCCAGATCTAAACTGACATAACTTGGGCAGTCGAAAACCTTTTCGCATGGAACGAAAGGCATTCCTCACTGTAACAGACGCTCCGAACACAACTGAGTAATTCTCCAAGCCAAAAAATGTTCATAAATAGTAGATCTAAAAATCGTCATTCGCATGCAGTCAAACCGGCTTCGGATTTTGATCAACAATGGACGCGGCCCTCAAAATAGCTCTGATACCATGTAGGAATTTACAGGGTAAGTTCCATAGATCAAGAACCAAAGGTCACCGCTCACAAACAGATCACAAATCAGTACACCAGTATAATCACGTGGTTAAAACCCTCAAAGAGGGAAACAGTCCACGCCCTGAGCCAACGCGGCCACTTCAGGGAATTTATTAATATAAAAAGAAAAGTTATATATGTTTCTCTCATAAACGGTTACCAGAAAAATGACCCTCCATGCTCTTTAAATAGAGATCATGGACCAATCGGGTGTTAAGCCACGGATCAAGTGTCGTTAATTATGGTGAGAGACACATTTGGACTATCACAAATCGTGACCGCCGGATTATAAGTTACAAATGTACATGGTAAAGAAACACACTTTACCTAACTCGTACTTCGTACTGTTATTCTTAACTATTTCCTATGTGTCGAAATATCCTAACATCCCCCCTTAAGAACAACTTGGGATAGGATTGAAGGATTT